>CAMZMU010000089.1:17501197-17674284 GCA_947311845.1 Poa pratensis | reverse complement strand
TGGGGTTGATACTCTCCAACGTATCCATAATTTCTGCTGTTCCATGCTTATATTATACCATTTGCTACATGTTTTATATACACTTCGTATCACTTTTATGCATTTTCTGGGACTAACCTATTAACAAGATGCCACAGTGCCAGTTCCCTGTTTTCTGCTGTTTTTGGTTTCAGAAAGTTACTTCTGGAAATATTCTCGGAATTGCACGAAACAAAAGGCCAGTCCCTATTTTTCCAGCACGTACACGGAGTCCGAAGGAGAGACGAAGAGAGCCACGAGGTGGCCAAACCACCTGGGCGGCGGGCCCAGCCGCGCCGCCTGTGGTTTGGGCCCCTCGGGGGTCCGCCGACATCGCCCCTTCGCCTATTTATTCCCCGAGACGAAAACCCTAAAACACCGAGCCTTTCATCCAGAACATATTCGCTGCCGCCGCCGTCGTCAACCCTAACTCGGGGGGTTCTGAAGCTCTTCCCGGCACCCTGCCGGAGAGGGGAATCATCACCGGAGGGCTCTACATCGCCATGCCCGCCTCCGGAGTGATGCGTGAGTAGTTCATCCTTGGACTATGGGTCCATAGCAGTAGCTAGATGGTTGTCTTCTCCACTTGTGCCATCATGTTTAGATCTTGTGAGCTGCCTATCATGATCAAGATCATCTTATTGTAATGCTACATGTTGTGTTTGCTGGGATCTGACTTATATTGATACCTATGTGGAGCTGAATATTATATTATCATGTCTATGTCATTTGTGATCTTGCATGCTCTCCGTTACTTGTTGAAGCCTTGGCCAGTGAATACTTGTAACTCCAAGAGGGGGTATTTATGCATGATAGTTGGGTTCAACCTCTATTTAACCTGGGATAGTGACAGCAAGTTCTAAGGTTGTAGATGTGTTGTTGCCACTAGGGGTAAAACAGCAATGCTTTATTCAAGGATGAATGTATTGTTTACATTACGCACATTACTTAATGCAATTGTCTGTTGCTTGCAACTTAATACTGGAAGGGGTACGGATGTTAACCGGAAAGTGGACTATTTAGGCATAGATGCATGCTGGATAGCGGTCTATGTACTTTGTCGTAATGCCCAAATGAATCTCATAGTAGACACCACAGCTCACACATGCATGTTATATGCACTTATCAATTGTCAATTGCCCAGCTGTAATTTGTTTACCCAGCATGTTAGTTATCTTATTGGAGAGACACCACTAGTGAACTGTGGACCCCGGTCCATTCTTTTACATCTGAAATACAATCTACTGCAATCATTGTTCTCTACTGTTTTATGCAAACAAACATCATTTTCCATTCGATACGTTTAACCCTTTGTTTTCAGCAAGCCGGTGAGATTGACAACCTCACTGTTAAGTTGGGGCAAAGTAATTTGATTGTGTTGTGCAGGTTCCACGTTGGCACCGGAATCCCTGGTGTTGCGCCGCACTACACTCCTTCACCAACACCTTCGAAGCAAACCTCGTTTTCCTACTGGTTCGATTAAACCTTGGTTTCATACTGAGGGAAAACTTACTGCTGCACTCATCATACCTTCCTCTTGGGGTTCCCAACTGACGTGTGACGTACAAGCATTGTTTCTGGCACTGTTGCATATTCCCTCGTCAACTAGAGCCACCAACACGTTTTCTGGCGCCGTTGCCGGGGAAAACGAATTGCTTCTGCAAGGGGAGTCTCTCACACCCAATCTCTTTACTTTGTTATTTGTCTTGCTTAGTTTATTTTTATTTAGTCTTGTTTGCTCTTTATCAAAAACACAAAAAAATTAGTTACTTGCATCTAGTTTATTTTCTGTTTAGTTTTTATTATTTCATCATGCTTCTCCCTAAGTACACTTTAAAAGAAATATCTGTGGGTAGTGGGTCTATCATTGGAAGAGACAACATTGAAGAATTTTTTAGTCATGTTAGCAAGCTGAAAGATTTTGAAGATAGATCCTTGGTAGAACTTGCCCCTAATTATGAAATTGCTGCTGCCTCCTTAGTCCACATGCTTGAAGCTAGGTTTGTTAACCTTAACCCTATAATGCAGCATATGTTTCTTAGACTTCATGATATGGAAGAGGGGGAAAAGAAGGATTTTGTTTTAGAAACCCTTCTCAAAGAATTTGGAGATGTAGCTAGTGAAGCTAGAAAAGTTTTTATGCGATATAGGATGCTTGGTTATTACATTGATATCGCCAATATACTTGAAAAATTAGAGAAGGAAAGATCCAAGTACACTAAAGAAACTAGTTATGAAGGAGAGAATAAAATACCAATTCCTTTTAAGATTGCAGGAATGCATGAGGCACTAGAAAAGAACTTTAATTGGATTGTGCCTGAAAATTTATTTGATGAGGATAGTTTACCTAAAAGTAATGAAAGGGGAGTTTCTGAAACTTACATAGATAAAGTGCAATGCATCGTTGAGAAAACTTCTAAACTCTCCGTTGATGCTTCTTCTCTTGAAACACTTGATTTTCACTTTCTGCGCCTAGCTGAAAGGCGTTAAAGAAAAGCGCTTATGGGAGACAACCCATCGTTTTTATTTGCTGTTATTTTTGTTTTCTTTGAGTCAAGGAGTTTTGTTACTTCTGTAGCAACTCCTTTGTATCTTTATTTTATCGCAATGTTGTGCCAAGTAAAGTTCTATATTGAAAGTTGATGCAAGATTTGGATTTCTGCGCAGTGACAGATTTTTAGCTGTCACGGATTTGAGCTTATCTCCCTGTAGAAAATTCAAAAAATTCTGAAAAAATCACGCATATTCCTGAGATATGTACGCAACTTTCATTATTTTAGGCCAGATCCATCTGAGCAACTTAAGTGCCTCGAAAAAATTCGTCATTCCAGACTGTTCTGTTTTTGACAGATTCTGCCTTTTGTTTTGCATTCGCTCTTTTACTGTGTTTGTGTGGATTTCTTTGCTCCACAAAGCATTGGTGGCTGTAGCTAATGTCCAGAAGCTTTGGGATTGATTGTATCATTACAGAATATGAGAATTTTTGATTATGCACTAACCCTCTAATGAGAACTGTCTTGAGTTTGGTGTGAAGGAAGTTTTCAAGGATCAAGCGAGAAGGGTGATATTATGTGATCAAGAAGAGTGAAAAGCCTAAGCTTGGGGATGCCCCCGTGGTTCATCCCAACCATATTCAGAGAGACTCAAGCGTCTAAGCTTGGGGATGCCCAAGGCATCCCCTTCTTCATCAACAAACTTATCAGGTCATCTCTAGTGAAACTATATTTTAATTCTTTCACATCTTATGCGCTTTACTTGGAGCGTCTGTGTGTTTTTATTTTTGTTTTTGTTTGAATAAATTCGGATCCTAGCAATCCTTGTGTGGGAGAGAGACACGCTCCGCTTTTTCATGTGAATACTCATGTTCTTCACTTATATTTGTTGAGTATTCTTAACTAGCTACTGCAGTGCTTTTAGCTCCTGTTTTTCATGCATCTCTTCGAGCTGTTAGCACTTGTTTATAAATACTCTCTTGCTGCATTATATTATCATTTGGAGAGTTTATGTTTAAATAAATTGATTGGTGTTTGTTTGGAAGAAAGAAAATGCTACATGTAGTAGTTGGTATTGGAAAAGACATATGCATTCTTGTAGATCATTGTCTTGTTTTGATTTGATGCTTTGCAATTGTTTTGAGCTCTCAAGTAGATCATGTTTAAGCTCTTGCATCATGTAGTTAAAGCCTAGTAGTGGAGAACTACCGTAGAGCTTGTTGAGACTTGGGATGCATATTTGTTCTCTCTAAGGTCTAGATATTTTCTGGTAAAATGTTTGAGCAACAAGGAAGACAGTGTAGAGTCTTATAATACTTGCAATATGTTTTTATGTGATTCTTGCTGTACCGGTTTATACTTGTGTTTGCTTCAAACAACCTTGCTAGCCTAAACTCTGTACTGAGAGGGAATGCTTCTCGTGCATCCAAAACTTGAGCCAAAACCCATGCCATTTGTGTCCACCATACCTACCTACTATGTGGTATTTCCTGCCATTCCAAGTAAATATTTCATGTGCTACCTTTAAACTATTCAAAACTTTATTACTCCTTATTTGTGTCAATGTTTTATAGCTCATGAGGAAGTATGTGGTGTTTTATCTTTCAATCTTGTCATTTACTTCTGACAGACTTTCACCAATGGACTAGTGGCATATACATCCGCTTATCCAATAATTTGCAAAAAGAGCTGGCAACGGGGTGCCCAGCCCCAATTAATTACAACTTTCATTAATAATTCTCTTCACATGTTTTGCCCTGATTTATCAGTAAGCAACTTAATTTTGCAATAGACACTCCTCCATGGTATGTGAATGTTGGAAGGCACCCGAGGATTCGGTTAGCCATGGCTTGTGTAAGCAAAAGGTTGGGAGGAGTGTCATCTATAAAGAAACTAAAATACATGTGTAAACAAAAGAGAAGAGGGATGATCTACCTTGCTGGTAGAGATAACGTCCTTCATGGGAGCCGCTCTTTGAAAGTCTGGTTGACAAGGGGGTTAGAGTGCCCACTACCATTCGTTGACAACAACAAACACCTCTCAAATACTTATTTTGTGCTCTCTATATGCTTTCGAAAACTTAAAAAGCTCTAGCACATGATTTAATCCCTGCTTCCCTCTGCGAAGGGCCTATCTTTTACTTTATGTTGAGTCAGTTTACCTACTCCTTTCTATCTTAGAAGCAAACACTTGTGTCAACTTTGTGTGCATTGATTCTTACATATTTACTTATTGCACTTGTTATATTGCTTTATGTTGACAACTATCCATGAGATATACATGTTACAAGTTGAAAGCAAATGCTGAAACTTAATCATCCTTTGTGTTGCTTCAATGCCTTTTACTTTGAATCTATTGCTTTATGAGTTACCTCTTATGCAAAACTTTTTGATGCTTGTCTTGAAAGTACTATTCATGAAAAGTTTTTGCTTATATGATTCATTGTTTACTCTTTATCTATTTGTTAGCAAACTATAGATCATTGCTTTGAGTCACTTCATTCATGACATGAGCCTTGCAATATATTGATCAAGATTGTGTGAAAGCATGTCTCCTCAGAAATTATTTGTTGTTATCGTTTTACCTACTCGAGGACGAGTAGAACTAAGCTTGGGGATGCTTGATACGTCTCCAACGTATCCATAATTTCTGCTGTTCCATGCTTATATTATACCATTTGCTACATGTTTTATATACACTTCGTATCACTTTTATGCATTTTCTGGGACTAACCTATTAACAAGATGCCACAGTGCCAGTTCCCTGTTTTCTGCTGTTTTTGGTTTCAGAAAGTTACTTCTGGAAATATTCTCGGAATTGCACGAAACAAAAGGCCAGTCCCTATTTTTCCAGCACGTACACGGAGTCCGAAGGAGAGACGAAGAGAGCCACGAGGTGGCCAAACCACCTGGCGGCGGGCCCACCGCCGCGCCGCTGTGGTTTGGGCCCCTCGGGGGTCCGCCGACATCGCCCCTTCGCCTATTTATTCCCCGAGACGGAAAACCCTAAAACACCGAGCCTTTCATCCAGAACATATTCGCTGCCGCCGCCGTCGTCAACCCTAAGAAGCTCTTCCCGGCACCCTGCCGGAGAGGGGAATCATCACCGGAGGGCTCTACATCGCCATGCCCGCCTCCGGAGTGATGCGTGAGTAGTTCATCCTTGGACTATGGGTCCATAGCAGTAGCTAGATGGTTGTCTTCTCCACTTGTGCCATCATGTTTAGATCTTGTGAGCTGCCTATCATGATCAAGATCATCTTATTGTAATGCTACATGTTGTGTTTGCTGGGATCTGACTTATATTGATACCTATGTGGAGCTGAATATTATATTATCATGTCTATGTCATTTGTGATCTTGCATGCTCTCCGTTACTTGTTGAAGCCTTGGCCAGTGAATACTTGTAACTCCAAGAGGGGGTATTTATGCATGATAGTTGGGTTCAACCTCTATTTAACCTGGGATAGTGACAGCAAGTTCTAAGGTTGTAGATGTGTTGTTGCCACTAGGGGTAAAACAGCAATGCTTTATTCAAGGATGAATGTATTGTTTACATTACGCACATTACTTAATGCAATTGTCTGTTGCTTGCAACTTAATACTGGAAGGGGTACGGATGTTAACCGGAAAGTGGACTATTTAGGCATAGATGCATGCTGGATAGCGGTCTATGTACTTTGTCGTAATGCCCAAATGAATCTCATAGTAGACACCACAGCTCACACATGCATGTTATATGCACTTATCAATTGTCAATTGCCCAGCTGTAATTTGTTTACCCAGCATGTTAGTTATCTTATTGGAGAGACACCACTAGTGAACTGTGGACCCCGGTCCATTCTTTTACATCTGAAATACAATCTACTGCAATCATTGTTCTCTACTGTTTTATGCAAACAAACATCATTTTCCATTCGATACGTTTAACCCTTTGTTTTCAGCAAGCCGGTGAGATTGACAACCTCACTGTTAAGTTGGGGCAAAGTAATTTGATTGTGTTGTGCAGGTTCCACGTTGGCACCGGAATCCCTGGTGTTGCGCCGCACTACACTCCTTCACCAACACCTTCGAAGCAAACCTCGTTTTCCTACTGGTTCGATTAAACCTTGGTTTCATACTGAGGGAAAACTTGCTGCTGCACTCATCATACCTTCCTCTTGGGGTTCCCAACTGACGTGTGACGTACAAGCATTGTTTCTGGCACTGTTGCCGGGGAGATATTCCCTCGTCAACTTAGAGCTAGCAGGGGTACAGGTGACTACTCGGGTGGTCGGCAGAAAGGACTGGAATAGGAACTCGAGGTGCGGCTCTAATGGCGGCGCGGCAGAAATAGGGAAGTGTGCGTGTGCTTGCTGCTGCGAGCTGCGGCCCTTTTATAGTCAACCAAGGGTGCCGAGGAGAGGCACGGACGTGGCAGCGGCTTCTTGGCGAGCCAGTTGGTCGGCGCAGTGGCTGCCGGACGGTCGGTAGCCCTGGCGGAACACCGCGGGCGTGGCAGTTGCTCGGTGCTGTCGGGGGCGTCGCCGAGGATTTATCCGTGGCGTCAAGATCTGTCGGTTTGGTGAAGGAGCAGCGACGGGATGGCGGCCGCGCCTTGACGGCAATGTCGCGTCAGCGGCGGATCTGCTAGTCAAACTGTGCCGGCGGCGGACTGGCGGGTGCCGCGTGGCGGTTGTCGGGCCGGAGATGCGGAAAAGGGGTGGGGAAACGGTGGGCGACGGCGGTTTCGGCCGCGGCTGGTCGGCGGACATTGATGGCGAGCTTCGCCGGTGGAAGAACCGGCGGCGGCTCCAATCGGTCTGGCTCGACGTGGCGCACGGTGCCTACGGCGGTGACGCAACCGCGCCCTCATTGGGGGGGGGGGGGGGGGGGGGGGGGACAGGATCTCCCTGTCGGCGATGTGGCGCTGGAGGTGACGTCGCGGGGTCCAGTTGGCCAGTGGTCGGCGGACGGCAGCAGAGACTACTCGCCACGTGGCGTACTCGGTGGACGCGGCCGGGCGCTGGCGTGGCGTGCACGCGCGCGCTCTGGAGCGCCAGAGTACGTTTTCGGCCGAGTCAAATGCAGGTTTGACCGTCCAAAACTATTGAGACTTGAACTGAACTCGAAAATCTTCCAAAACAAATGTTGTTCTTGGTACTGAGGCCTACAACTTTTGTAAAGGTTGACCTAGGTAAGGCTGCTTGGATTTTGCTGGAATGCTTGCCAAAATTTGGGGAAAATCTGGTTTGGAGCAAAGACATCCAAACTATTTGGCTGAGATTTCGAACCTCTTCCTTTTCGAATCTTGAAAACTACCCAATAACAAAGTTGTGTTCTAGGAAATTTGTGACAACTTTTACAAAGGCCAAAATTTAAGTTCTTATATAAAATTTGAATTTAAAATTCATGCCAAGGTTTAAGTCTCTATGGTTATTTAAACCTTAATTATGTTTGGCTTTGTTTTGGAAAGCTTTCCACTCATTTTTGAGCCGAGCATTAATTATAAAAGTTGTTCAGTTTGAGATTCTCTGCAACTTTTATATTGACCAATTTTTAAGTTGTTTTGCAAATTTGTCTTTTATTTGCAGCTCAGACATAATGTCATTTTAGGCAAGCGTTTATTATTTCGTGTGTGCTTCGGTTGATTTAGAATTAGTGTGGAAGTGTATGTACTCGTCAGGACTTGTGATTCTTCTGGAACGTCCTCTGCTATAGTGCAGTGCTCTTGATCTTTTTGATGAGACGTAACATCGAAACCCGAGCTCGCTCCCAAGCCCACGAGTTGGGGAAAATAATGCGAAGAAGCCTTAGCTCTCATTGCCAAAATTGTTTTAAATGCGGAGCGTGTGGTCATTCCTTTCGAGATTGCTCTTCTAGCACTTGGAGCGAACCAAAGGACTGGGACAGCATGTCACAACAAGGGAAGATAATTGAACTTAGTACTGACTTTCTATGGGCAAGGAAATTGCTTCAGCAATTGACGACTTCTAAGCCTTCTTTCCCCAGTCATGGATCCAACCCTTCGTGCTGCCAAGAAGACCCTCGTGAGCAAGTTTGCTGTTACAATACTCGCTTGTTGGTATATGATACTCTCCATTGTGACTAGTCTAACACTACTACTCCTTTTTCCATTTGGACGAAATTCTTTGCAGGTCATTTCCCATCCACTCAAGTCCATACTAGGTAATACTCGCTTGTTGCGCCGACTTTTTCTCTCTTCTTTCCTAAGGTCCATTGGTAGTTTCGATGGTGGCAGTAGTGATTCTGAGTTATTTCGACTGGACTTCTGACCTCCTTGATCCAGGTTTATAAGGTTCACCAATTAATAGATCGAGTAGACGGGCTTGCTCAACCATAGATTTAGATAATGATTGAGAGAGGCTGTCGGTTAAACTAGTTTGTGATAGCCCTTGATAATGATCATGGATGATGTTATGCACTATCTGGTTTAGCACCGAGTTTTGTCCTTCCAACATTTCAATTGCGCCAGCGATGGTGTCTATAACAGCCTGTGTAGGTAAGTGGGGTGAGCAAAACTCATGTGATTGAGGATTTTCTGGTTTTTCTCTGGTGGAGGCCATCGTCCTGAAATTTTATGATGATTGGATGAGTTTTCCCTATTAGGACCAGCAATATGATAAAAAAGGACTTGGCAAGATGCTAAACCACATGTTGGAAGTCGAAGCAAATGGCCATCTCTTCACATTTCAACCACATCCTTTTCTCTAGATGCCTAATATAGAGTGCTAGTATTTTCTGGTATCTACGGAGAATATCCTTCAGCTTCCTTTCTAGAAGTCCATTGGGAATGCGGTGAGCCTTGAAAACAGTTTTGAACTCTTCCCAAGTGACCACATGATTAGCAGAAAGCAAGGTACGGTAGTGCTCCCACCATATGAGTGCTGGGCCGCGAGTTGCTGTGCGGCGAAGCTTGCCTTATGGTCTTCTAAGCAAGGTAGTGTTAGCACAGAAAATTCGGTCTTATTGGCGCGAACCTAAGCGTCTGCATCCAATGGCTCCTCTGCTCTGGAGAACAAAGGGGGATGTGTTCCAAAAAAAAAATCTTCATATCTCGCAACCTGGGAATGATAGTGTGCCCACCACGCTCCAGCTGCTGCGGCTGTCCCTGGAGGATTGGCCGCATCAGTTCAGTTTGAGTAGACAACATGGCTTTCAAGGTTGGCTATGGTGGTGGGGGTTGGTATAGCTGCCACTAGGGTCTCCAAAACGGCTGGAGGTTTGACGTGTTGGTCTCACCATATGAAATATTGAAATTCCATTAAATACATCTCCATAAACTTGCTTATACGAAAGTAAACAAGGTAGAACATGCATGTATAGAATTTTCAATCTTGCCAATAACTTCTGGATTGGAACAGCCACACTACCCCAATCCTACACCAAAGTATCCGTGATCCTAACACACCAGAATATTTTCTAGTCGTGATGCTTGTTGGAGTCGATTCGAGTAGTTTGGAAATTACTCGAGTAGTTTGAAGAAAGTCTCCGAGTACTGAATGATTCCCGGCGCTGCTTCGAGTACTTCTCTACTACTAGTCCAAACATCTAAAAATGCTCATATTCGGTCAGTAGGTGCACAGTTTAGTACTCTCCAACTTCGGTATTCAACTCGGAAGCAAAATCCCACGTTTGCTTGACCGAAAAATTACATTTCCCGCTCTGTTTTCTCGCTGTCTTTCAGCAGGCCGAGGGTCACCATTTTGCGCACAATTTTTGCTACACAACTCGTATGATGCTGAAATTTTACGAGTAGCATGGTTATGACATTCCCCACAATTTTGGTATTCAACACAAATCCTGGAAATGCATTTTCGACTAGTTTTAAACTTCCATTATAAACTGCTACCAAGTTCAACACTGACAGTCAGAAACTAGTCGGGGAACATTTTCCTAGCAGGGTGATTACAAAGTAGCCTTGGCTACTCAAATA
Source organism: Poa pratensis (assembly GCA_947311845.1). Lineage (NCBI taxonomy): Eukaryota > Viridiplantae > Streptophyta > Magnoliopsida > Poales > Poaceae > Poa > Poa pratensis. The sequence continues at coordinate 17,663,839 of CAMZMU010000089.1, read as the reverse complement.
CTCTACTCTAGGTTAGCCTCTCCTAGCCTCGATCCAAAATTGGGCTACACCAAGGAGTATGTGCATTGACCCGGCGAATCTGGAAGTCGTCTAGGTTGTTTGACAGAAGCAACACTGGAAACCGGCGAGTGAACCATCCTCATCTGCGGGTACGGAATTTCACTCTCCGTGTCGGTGCCAGAGATGCCCTCAATCTCCTCTGGTTCTACTTCGACTTCGTCAGGGTCCTCCTGATCTACCTCCATTTCCTGCTGCTGGTGGTGCAAGTCAAGGTGCTCATTAGCTGCATTCAGTTCAACCTCCATTGCCTCGACTTGTTCTTCTAATTCTGCGATAGCCTGAAGGTGTGCGTGACGCTCTCCCTGCATAGTGGCTACCTGACCCTGCAGGGTGTTCTTCTCGTCCTCCATCTCTTCTAGCTGCATCTGTACGTCCTGAACCTGCCCCTCGAGCGCGGTGATACGCTCAACATGATCAGCCCGCTCCTCCATGATGGTGTCAACCTCAGACTGAAGAGTACTGATTTGCGCGTGGAGGGGAGCGTGCTGCTGCTCGAGCTCTAGGATACGCAGATCCCTGTCCGCGATCATCTCGTCGCGCTGACAGAGCACACCCTGGGCTGCCGTGACAAGCTGGGCCAGAACGGTGGTGGCGTCCTCCCGGAAGGCCTGAAGGCGGTACACGGCGTTCAGGCACCGTGCAAGTACTCGAATAGCCTCCAGCGAGTCCGTGAAAGCCAACACAGCCTCTGGGTTGGCCATACGGTCCAACCAAGACGGGTCGGCGACGTCCACCGCGGGGAACAACCCGAATGGAGAAGTGACCACGTGGCCGGGGTGGTAGTCGCAGAAAGCTGCCAGTACTCCCATCGCCGCGGTCTCGAAGGTGTCCACCAAGCAGCTCCCGTGAGCCACGGAGCTCAAGTCCGGCCACTCGGGGTGGGGGTACACTTTTTTTTTTGCGAAGGGGATATATATTAAACTGCTGTCTTACAAACACACCCTGGAATCTTACAAAGAACACCCTGGAAGATAAAGAAATTACAATGAAGCTCCATCTTCCACCTTTGGCACAGATCACAGACAGAACACCGGCCGCCGTCGACGACCACCGGAGTCCGAGGTAGTCCACCTCCCCTAACTGCAACGGGCGCCAAGCATTGAACGGGCTGCGGACACAGACATCACCTCGTCCACCCGACGAGATGAATGGCGAACGCTGAAGGAACATCGACCTTCCCCGTCGCCGAGAAGGGAGAGGAAGAGAAGATCCGCCGCCGCCGCCCGTGAAGACGACGGCCGGAATAACCATCCCATCGTGGAGGTGCGAGTTATTATCCCCCCGCCAAAAGGAAAAGGAAGCTCACCGACCCATCACCGGTGGAGAAGGAATCGCCCGCACGAACACAAGTCGCGCCGAAAACGCCCTCAACGCCGTCGATGGCCAGGAGCAAGCGAAGCACCGCGCCTTCCGCAAACTCACCAGCGTCGAAGACCCCAACTCCGAGAGCAGCCGAAGAGCGAGGGCACAAAAGCTCCGAACGCCGCCATGGAGCCGGCGCCGTGATCCTAGCTACAACTAACCCTAAGCAGAGCTAAACCTAAGCTGCGAAAGCTGTAAAGGGGGGCCGGCCGTCGATCCGACCAGATCCGCCCGCACCGGGACGGCCACCGGAGGCGAGGGATCCGCCGGGATCGACGACGGCAAGCGGAGTCGCCTCGGAGTCGCCCGCTCTCTACTGTAGGAAGAGATAAGGTCGAGGGAGCAGTTAGTTGTGCATCACTACTGAAACGGGGTGGGGGTACACGGTGACATATACGGAGCAACGAGGCACGCCCGAGTCCTCGTACTCCCTACCCAAGTAGCGGGGCGGGGTGGTGTAGCCAGCTGCACTGAGGGCACTCCACGCCAGAGAGGGAAAACCCTCCCAGTGAAGGCCGTCGGAGAGGACTGACCCGTCCTCGCCAAACTGCGGGAACACCGATGCTGCCATCTGTAGAAAAACGCCAGAGGTGAGCACACAAAATCATGGTGAACAGATCTGGTCAGCGAAGAAGAAAACGGGTGAAATCCGAGAACGACAAGCTCAAAGACTCAAATTTCCCCTGGACTTCCTTGATTTGGCTCGGAAATCCTTTCCCCGCAAGAAAATTTTCTTACAACCCTAATCTGCCAGGAATCCACAATTTTTACCCGCCTCTAATAAGTACTCGAACTCGGAGAACATCCGGACTCGAGAAGTACTCGGACTTGGGGACTACTCCAATCCAGGGAGTACTCGGATCAGGTAGTACTCGTACGGGAAGTACTCGGATCAGGGATACAGAAGTTCCCGAAGCCATATCTCCGGATTCCAAATTGGACGTTCTATACATGAATTTTGATCTACTCGACGACAGCTATCCAATGGTGAAGTCCAATTTGCATTTTGAGTACTTTGGCCGGAATGCTGCCATTTTTGGTCGCGAACAGAAACTGATCACAGAAAAAGAAACTGATACTTTGGCCGGAATCACCATTGTGAGCTATCAATTTCCGGAATGTAAAAAGTCCAATTAGTCTGAAGTGAACAGAAACCACAATTGCTCACGTAACACAGAAAAAGAATCGCAGTACAAAAAGGCAGAAGGCAGGGGCTGCCCGGCGCAGTCTTCCGGTCCGGATACCCGGACCATAGCAACGGCGCTTCCCGCCGGCCGCCGTGTCCTGTCTGGACTGGCCTTGGAAGCTTCAAAGAAATATACGCTAACACACATGAGAAAATAGACCGATGACCAACCCCCACCTAACAATCTTAAAGAAAACCTAGCCGCTTCCACACACCAAAAGAATGGAAAAAGCACGACAATATTATACGGAGTTAACTATTAATTCTTGCTTTTCATGATAGTTTGTATATATCAACACATAGCTATACATTACACGCTGTAATTAGTGGAATAAAAGAACCGAACATTGATGTGCACAGATGCTACTCATATACACACACATTTCCGATCATGCATATGCGGATAATTCAGGCGCATACAGTTGTGGTGTGAACTGTAACTTAAAACTCAATAGAGTAATAGTTTGTACGTTGAGATGCCCGGTCCCTACAAGAGGTGAGTCGTGGGAAGAGTATGTCCATCTGGATCCTTGCCAAGCTCCATCTTGAAGGCAATGGGATGGGACTAAACCCTCTGCGAGTGAGTAGAAGCCACACTAGGGATAAAAGCTCCCCTCCTCTAGCTAGTGGCGCCAGGTGCAAATCGGGTTGTGACTTGTAGGCGGCATAGACGAGGAGACGAATCCACAGCTCCTTTATCTCCTCGAGCCCATCTGTGCCAGGTCCAAAAGTCGCGTCGAATTCTTCCTCTGCTGCAGATTGCCTGTCTGGCCATTCTTGCCACTGCTCCACTATATCTGATGCACTGCGAATGAGAGGCAGCAGAGAAGGGTGGGCAATCAGGAGATACATCATGTAGCGGGACAGGTTCCGGCACAGATCAGTAGATCCTGTCACAACATCTGCTGCTACATTTGCCTCGGCGTCTGCTGACAAGGGGTATTCGATGCTCATCAGACGTTTCTCGGTGACCATGTGCAGAAGGACAACAGTGTAACCAAAATCATTGCTTATCCTGTGTAACAGAACATTTGTATCAAATGGATAAGGACTACGTATCCTGGGATCTGGTAAGTCCTTTATCCACTTTGAGACAAACGCTACTACTTTGTCGGCCTTGACATAATCCACGCCTAACATCTTGCTCATCCAAAATATTTTTTTCTCCCTAATGCTCAGCAATCTGCCCAACTTTCTGATCGCTGTAATGGATAGTTGACTGAATGACCACGGTTGCTGTTCCACACAGAGCAACAACCTTCTCCTCAAGTTATACTGCCCCACTGCATTTGACCATAGCGGCCTTTTTCTGGCCACCCAACGAGGTTGCTGGTAAAAAGAAGCCAAGAAATCTGGGCGAGCATGTCATACTTTCGAGCCTTCAACCATGCCCAAGTCCATGGTGTCGCCATGAGAATAATTGCTGCACAGACCTCCAAACAAAAGCCTCCAATAAATAACAAATAGGTGATTATAATGTCAGCTCGATTATGACTCTGCATGTCACCTGCAAGGAACAATACAAAAGCGACCACCATAGATATTTGGGAGATACACCGTAGTATAATTCCAACCTTTGTTCTGAGCACAAGTGCCTTGGTGTAAAGATCATCGTACATAATGGCAAGGCAAATCTCCTTCAACTTGAGTGCTCTGTTTACCTCATGTAGGTTTTCAGTGTCAAGAGTTCCGTACCGCCTAGCAAAGATGACAGCGAGATTTTCCATTGAGCGCAGGGCTATGATAACAGTCTTGGAGTAGTCACATTCTTCATCTTCCACTGGCGCTAGCAGATCCACTTCTGGCAACAGACGTTTGTATTGATCTCCAGTGGAGTCGCTGAGGCCTACAGAGCTCCCCGACCTAAGAGAACAGATTCGTTCTCCATACTTGATAGTTCCAGTAACAAACATAAGCATGCCTGAAACTAGAAGATTGATGCTGTGCCTTCCTATTGATTTCCAGAAAACATATAAAGCTAGGGAAATTTGTACAAACAGATTCAACAAGTGCCTTAACCACAAATTATTGTCCTCCATGGAGAAAGCAGTGATAGTGTCCTGTCCCCCTAGGTGGATAATGAGGAAGGGAGCCCAGAAAACGGACAGTGTGTTGCCGGCTCCCCTTAATGTGTGCCTTTCTGTGTCGGCATGTCGTTCAATGTAGCCAAGAGCATAAACTGTAATCACGTCTGCTCCCAAATAAGCTAACCAAATGGATAGCCTAAGAAACATGTTGGTGTGGTACCGTCGAAGGCCACCGGTGAAGAAGAGGAATAACTGTATGGAGAAGCTTAAAAGCACTAGCAGCTGAATCTCCCAGTCATTAAATATTTTGACGGGGCTCACCATTGTGTGCACTGCTATATCTATTGCCTGTTTTCACAACGATGTATATCATAAATTAGCTTGGCCTGCATTGGCTAGATATATGCACGAACAAACAATAAGATTCATAATTACTTCTTGCCCGTACAAATCATATGCACCTAGCTCTGATTGTAATTAGATCATAAAAAATATTTATGTCCATACAGTAGCACCAACTGAAATTATCATAATGGAGTGAGATATATAGAACTGGCATACACCTCTTTGTCTCTTTATATTGTGTAACAAATATTTGTTTTCGGAGAGGACTACCAAGAGAAATTGGGCAAGAGGGCAACAGTAACGGGGCATAGCTAGATATACAATAGTGTAGAGAACTGGTTCAAAAAACAATATTTGTACTTCCGTACCTTTGAATGGAAGAATCCGCACGAAGTTTATTTCTTGTCAGCAGCGCGTGGACCTGATGAACTGCATGCCCGTCTACAGTCTTAATTAATTTATAGAAGGTCACAATTGAGGTCGTATATTCTTTTCTTCAAAATAGGAGGATAGCAACCAATGAAACAACACTCCTAACAGAGATGCTGTTCTTTCTATGCCTTTTTGTGTCTATATGTTTCTAGGAATATGAGCACAGGGCAAATCAGGTTGTAGGCATATAGTTTTCCTATGCTTCCCCCACACAAAAGTGGGCTGGCGCTGGCAATACCTTGCTTGTGTTGTTGGAAAACCAAAGCGTGATGCATCGAAGTCCCTTTTTTTTTCCTTTTAATTTCATCCTTTGGCATAGGTGTTCCGTTCCATGTGGGAAATCAAAGGAAGGACAAAGTCGAAAGAACACTGGAACATAGGTGTTGGGGACCCATTTTCAGGTTCCATTGTCGCATCCCTATTAGTGGCTAGAAGCTAGATCAATAGCTGGTACGCATGTAACTACAAAATATTAATGAAAACAACTCTATGAAATTATTATATAACTCAATGTAGTCCTCAAAACTAATAAAGAAATAATTTTCCAAACACTCCATTTATTTTTACATGAAAAATTACATACCTGCCTGTGAAACAATGTGGAGTCCAGAAGCACCGAAACGTGGAAACGAATTTTCACATGCAGTTGATTTTTAACTAACTTGAGTTTTTTTTTTCGGGTACATAAGTTGAGTTTTCCAACGGAATTTTGTGGAGGCATATACACTCGTCTAGATCGACTCCTTTTACCCATACTTCACTGATGAAACTGTCACGTTACTCACGCACACTACTGTAAATTTCAAAGACTTCTGCCAAAAAATTAGTGTGCAAACATTTTTCGAATTTCACAGATGGGGATGCACATGATATGTTCCTCCACAATATCATTGCACAACTCAATGTAATTAAAAAGTTACAGCAATGTAAATTTTGTAATATGTTCGAAAGTTGCGAATTAAGGCCCCACCAGGTTTTACAAATAGTTCCTTACGTGAGTTGCTTGTGAAAATATATTCGTACAATGTTCAAACGGAAAGGTTATCCCACTGGCACCGAGAACAACTCTTTGGTCGAACAGCAAGGAAGGAATCACGTCAAGGGGCAAGTCATGGATTCGAATCTGTTGGTTTCAAGTCTCCTATAGAGCTTAAGAATTTGGGTTTCAGCGACTGAAAAGAGCTACCACAATGTGGGGGGGGGGGGGGGGGGGGGGGGATGTCATATTGATAGAGGCATGCACAATTGTGTCGTACGATGCCATTAAATTTTTTCTAAAGGGTGTTTGCATGGTAAACTATTCTGAGAGAACAACTATCCATGCTGAGGTTATTTGCATAACACCCTAGAATCCGTAAATATTCCAGGATGCTATTGAACCTCACAGTTACCAACCAAACTTACTAAGGCTCCGTTTAGTTATGACACTAGTTTTCGCAACTTGTCACATCGAATGTTTAGACACTAATTAGAAGTATTAAATATAAACTAAAAAATAAACCAATTACACATATGGACTATAGATCGCGAGACGAATCTATTAAGCCTAATTAATCCATCATTAGACACTGTTGTGCTACAGTACCCGTCATTAAAAAATGCTAATGCCGTCACATATTAGACTTAAAAGATTCATCTCGCGATTTGCAGTCCATCTGTATAATTAGTTTTGTAATTAGTCTATGTTTAATACTCCTAGTTAGTGTCCAAACATTCGATGTGACAAGTTGCGAAAACTAGTTTCGCAACTAAACGGGGCCTAAATGGAAAATCAGGACAGCTACCCTTTATATTTATATAAACAACGCGTAAGCAAAAAATATGGACATACAAGATATAATCAGCACACTTACATTTAATTAAATATCCTATAAAGGAATATAAGTTACTCTAAAAGAGTAAGTCCAACATCCACACTACACCTAATTGAAACTTAATTATTAAGGATAAAGCATCATTTATAATCTAAATCAGCGCACTAATATCATCTCTCCGCAATTTTTTTAATAAGACGAGCGGTCAAACATGAGATAAAAAAAAAAGTCAAACGACCTACGTTTTGGAACGGAGGAAGTATGTTTGATCTTAATCGTCCAATCTTAGGTTTACCACGTGCTACTGATGTCAGGAGCCCCACACTCTTCTTCCGACCAAAGGCTCACGACTGCTTTCTACTCCCTCCGTCCCAAATTGTAGGTCGTTTTGGTATATTTAGATTCATAACTCTTGCTATGTATCTAGACATGGTGTATAGCTAGATAGATAGCAAAGTATATGAACCTAGAAATGTCAAAACGACCTACAATTTGGGACGGAGGGAGTAACATGGAACTAATTCATCATTATATAATATAAGAGTACTCTTATTATCAGTCTCAAATATTTAACTCAAAAGATAAAAAATCGGAATCAAAGTTGATTATACAGCTTTAGCAATAGGAGGGTGATGTTCCTCATCAATCCGCTCGCGCTTGGGCTTGCAGCGCGAAGCGGCAGAGCGGGCAGAGGCGGCTGATGGCTAGCCACCTTCGGATGCAGCCTTCATGGAATCCGTGTGAGCATGGCATCACCCTGATCTTGTCGCCCTCCTCGTAGCTCTCCCAGCACACCGCGCCTCGTCCTCCCTTGTCTCCGCCACCGTCGTCTCCCGCAGACGCGCGATGGCCTCGCTGACGCCGGGACGACGGCGCTAGAAGTGGGCCCGCGCAGGCCCCATCAATCAAGCTCACCTAAAATCAGCCGTGCGGCCACGGTGAGGCGGTCAAGGAGCACCCTAGCCATATCGCTGCCCTGCGACGACAGAGGATCCGAGGGCGACGGCGAGACCGGAGTCGGCTGTTGTAACATTGTGAAATTCAAAGACCAAATCAAAGTGAAATCCATCAAATTTAATCGAATTCCCTTCCAATTCAAGTTTCCCTCCAATTCAAATCGAAGAACGCTGTTGATTGGCTCGGCTCGTTTCACTGTTGGCTCCCGAGCGCGTTCGCGACGTTGGCTCGCCGCCCGCCCGGGATGGGCGACGCGCGTCACGCATCGCCGCCGGCAAGGCGCGCCGCTGCCGTGCGCCGGCGAACCTCGTTCGCACATGCCATAGACGCTTCGCCAATCATCGAGTGCCACGAACCGAGCAAGGACGCCGCGCCATACTGCTACCACCGCCAGTCGCCGGCAAGCCACGCGCCAGTCACCGCGGCTGGGTTCATCCCCCATGATCAGCCATCCTCGTGCACTGCTCGCACTGCTCGCGTCCTTATCCTTCTCTGCGTTGGCATCTTCCCCTTCTCCCTCGGCCATTTCCCAGTCGTCTTCTTCCTCCCACCCGTCGAGAGCAGAGCACGAACAGAGTCGCCCGCCAGCCAAAATCGAGCACAAATCCACCATGGAATCCAAATCCCTTGCAACCAACGCGCCACAACCTCCCTAGCTTCCTTCTCCGCCCCTCCTTCACGTGTTCTGGCCACCACTTCGCCGGGAACCGTGAATCACGCGACCGCCGGCCGCCATTACCGCCCGAAGATCCACCTCCACGTCGAGCCCCACCTTGCGGCCACCATCTTCTTCAACCCGCACACCGATTCGACCGGAAATCACTCGATGATGCTCATGCTCCCCTCGTTCTTCCACGTTCCACAAGTTTCCACGCTCAACTCCGAGGGCTCGCCGCCGGCCGGTGGTAACCCATCGCCGCCGACTATGGCCGGCTTGCTTTCTTCGTCTTATCCATGCGCCGTTGTACTTGTCATGTCGCGTAGGTTGTGTAGGGTCCGAGTCTCGCCGCCGGCCGGAACGGCCGAGCGCAGTCGGCGCTCTGCGGCGTCGGGGCGCGACGCGGCCTGCCAGCGCTGGCCTGGGTCGAGTTGACCCGGGGGCCCGCTGGTCAGTGACTGATTGCGAGGGGGTTAGGGCGGGGGTCGGTAGAAAAAGTTCGGGAGCCTTTATTCAATTCAAAAGAAATTGCTAAATCGGCTGAGAACTTGTAAACTGTGTAGAAAATTGTAGAAAAATGCAAACATGGTAAATCCAATTTTGTTGGTCTTGTTTAAGGTAGCTTTATGTAGGAAAAAATAGTGTACTTAGTAATGTTAGAAATTAGGGTGTTAAAAATTGATAACTTGTTAAAGGAATAATATTTGAATTTTAGTAATTATGTTATTAATAACCTTGTTGAAAATTCGCATTAAAAATGTTTTTATGAACATTCATGTTTTGTAAGTTTTTCCATGTTTGGAATATCTAATTTGATATTTAGTTATAATTTTTCTCTAGGCTAATATGATTTACTAGGTGTAAATATTTTCTCTATACACAAAAATATATAGACAATTGAGGTCCACTGCGGTGTCATGAGAGAATTATGTAAGGTTGTTTATACTAATTTATGCCTAGTACAATTTTCGTGTTTGGAGAGCAAGGCTCGTATGCTAGTATATCTTATTCGCATTATAACATGTTTTAATAAAAAGATTAGTTAACATGTATGTAAAATATTGTGAAATTCATTTAAATACTTCATGCAGAATGTGTGTGTAACTTTACTCTTTTCATCTCTCGTGCATGCATATAGAACCTGCGGTTGAAGAGGCCGTATACGAGTTGGTCGCGGAACCTCAGGAGCAACAGGAGCAGGCCCAGGAGGTGCGTTGTGAGGACCCAGTCCAGATTCCCGTCGAGTTAAACCCCGAGCAACAGGAAGGCAAGCCCCGGAGCATATCCCATTATTCTAAATTTCACAACATTATTTATTATATTTTTGCATTAACTTCATAGGAATTGAATGGAACCTTAGTTGCATAATTCTTAGGTTCCCTTGGTATTTTACTAGCAGGTATAGGTCGTTAGCATTGCTATGCTTAAATAGGATACGGTAGATGAGGTGATTTCCTGTCACCCATAGGGTTTGTGATTAATTTATATGTTTGCAAATAAGTATGGAATTGAAGATGGGCTAAATAAAATGGGAGCCCAGGCGGGTAGAATTGTTGGTTAGGGCAACAGGACAGGGTTCCTGTGTGTCCTAGACCCATCTGTGTCGATTAAGGACCGTACCGTGGTTGGCCCTGCTTGATCGAGATAGAACTGTACTAACCACATGCCGGGAGTAGGAGGTAGTCGAAACCGGTAAACCTAGGTACTGCTTCACTTCGAAAGTTTGGAACTCCAACCCGCCCTCTGGGGTGGTCGGGTGGCTGCGGAGCACAGGGCAACGGGAAGGCACCTGGAGACTCTCGCAGGACCCGACTGACTAGTGCTTGACGGGGCAGTTCCGGGGTTCGAGGGCGAAGAGGGGAACGGTTGGCACGTATAGCACGATGAGACGTATACGTGGGGCCTCACGTATAGTCCTAGGGGCGTATACGTGTCGTGTGGTTAGGTCCACCTTGCAAGGTTAAAAATCGAATCGATTCGCCGTACTCTCGGGATAGAGATTCTTGATCACTGAGTCACTTCGTAGTATATTGAGATATGTAACATGGATGAGGAATGATAATGGATACCGGAATTGGGATGTAACTTTTACCGTGGTAGCTCTAGAAGTTAAGTCTTGCCAATATAAGAGGATATGTATTTTATATAAAATCTGAGCTAAAATATGGAAATTAAGGATGCACTTTGTTAGTAGCTTTTCGGCAAAATAAACCCACCAGCCAAAAAGCCTTGCATACTAGAAGTCGGCTAATTTTGCCATTAGCCGGGTAAGTCTTGCTGAGTATTAGTTGCTCAGGGTTTTGTTGCCATAATTTATTTCAGGTCCGGAAGATGTAGATTTTTGTCCTTGTTGTGCTAAGTTCATCCGCCGTGACGCCGAGGGCTGGGAAGTCGTTGAGCCCGATGTTTAGTAATAACTGTTGTTAGATTTGCACTCGTGGGCTGGGTGTGTAATCTGAACCTCGTCTCGGTAATCGTAGTTTGTCCCTTTGCAAACTTCAAATAAATACCGTCGGACTCTGTAAATTATTTATGTATTTGAACCTGGGTTGTAAAACTTTAATAAATCCTACTCTGGTTTGTAAGTTGTAAATTGTAATCAAGTTTGGTTATGTTTGTACTATCTGCGCTCACCTTCGTGTGAGACTTCTGGTGTTTGTTTCGATCGGCATGTTGGTTGAGGGCGAGCCGTCCAATTAAACTATTTGGTCAATGCGCCTGATGTGTTCAAATGATGGCCATTAGGCTAAATTACTGTATTAGTTGGGCGGTTCTGTCACAGCTGTTCCCGTTGGCCACTGCTCACCAGAGAGGTGTCGCCGCCGCCGCCGCTGCCTTCCATCTGATATGTATGGAGTAGGTTTTGGGGACTAATGTGATTTTTTTATTTATATAAAAAAATGTCCTAGGCATATTCACCATTGGGCCTTAATTGCATGCAAATACAATTTGGCTTCGCTTTGTATCTTTACGCTATACAAACAGAAACTGTATTGATTCTAATGCATCGTCATAGCCATCGTTGTCATCATCTTCCACGCCCATGGGCGACGACTCTGTTTCCGCGGCCGCCGGCAGCGCGAATCGGCAGAGCGGGCAGAGGCGGCTGACCCGGTGCCACGGCAAGATGCAGCGTTCATGGAAGCCATGCGAGCAGGGCATGGTCCTGAGAGTGTCGCCGGCCTGGTAATCTTCCAGGCACATCGCGCACTCTGTTTCTTTCTCCCTCGTCTCGCCGCCCTCGCCCACGGTCGTCTCAGGCACAGCAGCGGTGGCCTCCTCGGAGGCGGGGATGCCACCGAACCCGCCGTTCCTGTACGCGCCGCCATCGGACACGGGTTCGCCGTCCATGTACCACGTGAAGATGCCGTCATGCCGTCCTCCTGTGCCGCGCGTGGTTCAGGCCGCGGGTCACGGGCGGGCTGGCGACAGCCTCGTGGTGTGGCGTGCCGCCGTCGCTGACACTGGCCGACCGGAAGCGGAGCTGGGGGTCGGCCTTCGCCCTGAGCCACCGGGCGTTGCGGCAGCTCTGGCGTGGCGACCAGCTGTTGTGGCGGGGGCGGCGCGGCCAGCCGGTGATGTCCGTCGTCGCTTTGTTCGGGGCCGGAGAAATCTGCGAAAGCTGTTTGCCCACTCGGGCCGATGACGGTGACGCCTTCGGGCGCTGTCTACCTTATTGAAAGCGACCCGCTCGTTCCTCCTTCCCGGCAAGCTCCTCTGGTGAAAACTTAGACTATTTGGTCGAGCGATGGTGGCGCCATTTGCATCACATCCTCCCTTGAGGTGTCGTCTTAGGAGCTCTGCCGGCCGGTTGTGGCGTCGATGGTCCTCGTCATCTCCCCTTCTGAACCTGCCTTCGCTTCAATTCACCATTATCAAGTAAATTGCTCGGATCGGTACACTTTGGCGGATGCTTTGCCGCCTTAGTCGTGTTCTCTGGTGGATGCTTTGCCACCCTCTACTTTGTTCGGGCGGATACTTTGTCGTCGTGGTTATCTTAGACATTTACGGATGCCGCTACCTTGGTCGTGCTATCGGGTGGATGCTTTGCCACCTCGCTTGGTTCTGGCGGATGCTTTGCCGCCTTGGTCGTGTTCTCTATTGGATGCTTTGTCACCCTTTACTTTGTTCGGGCGGATACTTTGCCGCCATAGTTATCTTCGACGTTTACGGATGTTGCTGTCTTGGTCTTGCTATCGGGTGGATGCTTTGCCACCTCGCTTGGTTCTGGTGGATGCTTTGCCGTCGTGGTTCTTCTTCGTCTCTAGCGGATACTTTGCCGTCGGGGTTCTTGGTGCAACCTTAGTGATGTTGTATTCCTTTTTGCAGGTTCAGTTGTAACGTTGATGGGGTTCTTTAGGTTTGTGGGTTGGGGGGTTGTCTTCCCCGTGTTGCTTGCTGCTGTCTCTGTTGTCGCTGTGAGTTCTCGCTTGTGCGCGAGTTTCTTTAGTGTTTTTTTTTTTTTGTTACTAGTCCTTTGTCCTCTTGTGTTGGTCAAGCTCTGTTTCACCACATCAAGATTGTGTATGTAGCTGCTTTCTTCTTAATGAAAAATATGCTAAGGTACGGTCGGGAAAAAAATACCGTCCTGCGAGATCGTGTGCATCACAGCGGCAGCCGTGACGCAGGTGCTGGTGCACCGGGAGGCGCCTGGACGACGCCGGCGACGAGCGAAGCATGTGGTTGAGGACACGGTCAAACTCGCACAGCATGTCTCTGTACGGAGACGGCTCGGTCGATGACTCCGCCTGCAGTTGTTCGTCGGTCATCGGGGATGCGCTGTCGTCGTCCATCTTGATCGCTGGGCGCTTTCGCTGCTGCATGCATCCTGGTATTAGAGGGCTTGTGAGCTAGAATCAAGTACAGTAGACAAATCCGATTCCGGGTCGACCGGAGGGAGACGTGTTTGTTTCCTTCCCCCTCAGCTCGTCGTCCTCCATGTCCGTCTCCGTTTCCACCTCGGCCAGCAGAGCGGACAGAGGCGGTTCATGGAAAAAATGCGAGCACGGCATGGTCCTGAGCGTCCTCGTAGCCTTGGAGGCACACCGCGCACTCTGCTTCCTCCCTCGCCCTCGCCGACCGTCGTCTCCGGCAGATCGAGCAGCCATGGCCACGGCAAGTCGTAGCCCCCCTCTCCCGCGTGCAAGCTCAACATGAACTGGGACTGCAGGCGGCGCGGATGACGCCGTCGCCAAGAGAGCGATGAGCTCATCCATCGTCAACATCAGGCTCTTGATGTCGTCGCCCGCCATATTGACGAGATGTACGGTGAACAAAACGCGCTCCTATGTATTGGACGGGGCCTGCGAGAGCTACCGGCAACCGACTTGGAACAGGATTCGGCTTCTACGCAATGCCTGGGCCGCTGATTCAGGAAATTCAGAGAATCAGACTCGATTGCTGGCTTATTGCAGCAGTGTATGGTGAGTATATGTGGAATCATGGCGAAGGAGAATTTCATGAAGCTTAGCTCAAATCAGGACAAGGTGAGCCGAGCAAGACATTTTGTGCCATCAGATATTTTCAAAATAAAGAAGCCGATGGTGTCTATCATGTTACAAACTACACTGTGTAGGCCTAGAAGTTACTGTCTGTTCAAAGTCGGATAGACTGTCCTCCGAACGAACGCAGACAGATTTGGGGTTGTGAAATCACTCGATGGATGGCTACATTGACCCCTACTATTATTTCCTTATTCAAAGTATATGGTCTATAAGATACAACTTGTACACTCCATAGGCCCAAAACTTCAGGCCTGCCCTAAGCTTCAGGGACGAACCGCGGCACAATCTTCACACTGACAAGGGAAAACCCCAATATTAACCACCCTATTACTGAAACGGAATGTTGCTCTCAACAGTTGGTCAAGAGCCATTACATCCCCTCAGCGCCCATACGAGAACCAAGAGGAACGCAAAGCTCACTCTTTGCTTCCAACACTTGTGCTCTCAGGTACCTCACTGCTGGCTTTTACAGCACCAGCAAAACTGCACATCTTGTTCAGGGCACTCAGGTAGGCTCTGACGCTAGACACAACGACGTCCATTGATGCTCCACTCCCACTGAAGCCAACAAGCACAGAGACGAGTTAACCAATACTAGTAAGAGAACATAAAAGACATGAAAATGGATTTGAAAGGGCTATAACCTGAAGGAGCGATTGAAAGATTGACCAGTCAAGGCATGTTTGGAGTTGATGCTCACATCTCCAGTGATAACCACTGTAGTAGTTGCAATCGCGTCAATGCCTTCTGTGACTGAAGTCATACCATATTCTCGGAGAACAGTTGGAATCTGCGGATTGTAAATACTGTTAGATTTCTCTTGATCTTGATCAAGTGATAACCAATCAGGAAAAATTGAGTCGACACACTAGGTCCAATCCTGGCTTCTCCAGTTAGTTCATTTGTTTTCTAGTTCAGAGTTGAGACTGGTAGGAGACAAACCATGTTATACTCGATACATGTTATTATTAAATATTTGACACCTCTATTTTTAGTTCATCTGGTTAAAATGGCACCACAAAAGAGTGGCACGCCCAATTTTTCAAACAAAGTCGGAAACTGTTGTCACATTGTAATAATCTACAAGTCACGGCACTACATATTGCAGCCTAATTTTTAAAATAAAGCCAGTGTATCATTTCTCTTGAAATTCATCTGCTTGTGATAAATTTCATGCAAATCCTAGTAAAAATTGTGCATTTTAGAGGTCCATATAAGCCAGAGGCTCACCAGATACAAGTAGTTCCATTATTACCAAAAATTATATGCATCCGATTATTCAATCCCATTAGAAAGGTAAAAATGTGGCAGATATAAACCTGGATTATTTGGTCAACAGCCTTGTAATAAGCTGCATCGACTGGACCTGTTCCGATGGAACATGCTATTTTCACCTCTCCATCTGGTGCTATCAGTTTCACAGTTGCTGTAGATAAACCAAGTGTTCCGCATGTTGCCTGCAAATGGGTGCATAACAATTCAAGCTTAGCATATCACATTCCTATTAACCAAAGTTTAGCCAACTGCAGCTCAATTATACCTGGACCTCAGCAAGGGACCAAATAACCTTAGGCTGGAATATCTCATCTAACAATAATGCTTCTATGTCTTCATCAGTTACACGCTACAAAGAGTGAACTAACTGGTGAGTTTCCATGCACAGAAAGTAAGAAAGCAAGTAGCCCTCCAAGGAAATGTAATGATTCAATAAAAAATGTAGGATAAAATGTTGAGATGGCAAAAAAAAGGTGGTGGAAGTTATTAATCAATACGTGCAATGATTAGAAAGATAATAATAAAACAAGGGGAGTATCACACATTCACACTAGCAATATAGCAAGTACTTTAGAAAAAGACTCACCTTTTTCTTCTCCGCAACCTCTTTGTAGCGTTTGAAGAAGTCCTCGAATTCCTTATCACTGATTTCATATCCAAGCTACAACATGAACAACGAGAATGTTACCAGTAACAACAATAAATGAAATAGGACTATAGTTGTGACTAGAAAAACAAGAAAATATCTAAGCTATACCTCCACTAGCTTAGATCTCACAGCATGCCTTCCACTGAAAAACAAGTACAGAAAGCATTACTGTAGGTGAGATTGTAAAATTAATCATTACTAATAATAGAATAACGAAATAAATATTCGATAAATAATAGAATTTAGCATGTCATAGCATGATGGTAGAATTATAGAATCTACGTTGTGACTGAAATGTAATGCATTACATAATACCCTACTACGGATGTTTTTGTAACAATTACTACACACGTCAGCAATAGACCGTAAGCATAATTATAGAATTCAGTAGCCATAATATATAAGCATTCAAAATGTAAGCATTTGGGGCTCCTAAATAGGAGCACACGATCACCAAATCAGTAAAAGCTACAAGTTGATGCGAGAAACTCCTGGAGAAACATCACAACAGAATATTGTGAGAAAGTGGGCTAAAAAGGGGAAGGCATGTTGCATGATACCTGAGTTTTCCGAGAACAATACCAAATTCATTTGCACGTGCTAAACCAATATCGTCAGGCGATATTATTTCATATATGTTGGACATGTATTAATGCTGTTCAGAAGTCAGAACCATGCTAGTTGTATTGCTAAGGCCATCCTCAACCCTCCACCTCAGCTGGTTTCCATGGCATTAAATAGACTGCCATGTAGACAAAAAACTGAGGTGGCAAGAGAATTAATGACGAAAGAGGAGGGAAAAAAGAAGAAACCGTTTCTCATGCAGGAAACGGTGTCTGCATGACGTCCAACGGGCGAAGACACCGCAAGAGACGCGCTGCAGAGAGATGTCGTTTCTTCCCCACGCGGTTTGTGGGACCACGTCAGAACCTCTCTACTGTCCCAGGGAACACGACAGTTAGGCTATCCGCACTGGGGGACGGTAAACCGTCCTCCAGTAGCGTTTAGAGGAGGAAATCGCTGCACGCGGGGGACGATACCGCGTCCGCTACGTAATCGGATGGCCTTGCGTCCGCTACTGCGAGCGGACTTGCAGTCCTCCGCCAAAGGCGACGTGGACGTCGCGCCGGGCCCACCTCGTCTCCCACTGCCGCTGCCGCCAACCACTTCCCGCCCTACCTCAGCATGTGGGGGTAGGCGGAGCTCGGCTACCGGCCATGGGGATGGGAGGCGGAAATCGCGGCAGGCCATGGGGATTGGGAGACTGAGCTCACCTGCCGGCCATGGGGATTGGGAGGCGGAGCTCACAGCATGGCGGCGGCAGAGGCAAAAATCAAGGAAGAGGCGGCATGAATCGGCCGGCACGGGGAGGCGCGGATGCTGGGGAGAGAGAGAGAGCTCACTGAGAGAAGGCCGAGCTCCGTAGTGAATCGACCCTGGGAGCTCCACCGCGCCGCTCGCCGGAGATCTCGCCGCCGCGGATGGATTTGCTTGAGCACAAATCCAGAGAGAGAGAGAGAGAGAGAGAGAGAGAGAGAGAGAGAGAGAGAGAGAGAGAGAGAGAGAGAGAGAGAGAGAGATCTGACCGCCGTTGATGGAGGAGCCAGTCGTCCGCCGTCTGCCGCTGCGAGGAGGAAGGCGAGGGGGATAGCGAGGAGCGGCGACCGGCGCAGGGAGAGAGAGGGGGGTAGGCGATCGGGCGGCGCCGGCCGGAGAGAGAGGAGGGAGATGGCGGAGAGGGAGAGGCTCGGCGGTCGGGCGGATAGAAAAAAGAGAAGGGGAAAAGAAAGGGAGGGGAAGAAAAAAGAAAAAAAAAGAAAAAAAAAAGAAGAGAAAAATGTTGAGATGGTAGTTGGAGATAGTTGAATAAAATATGTGGTAGTTGGTATAGAGTATGATGAGTGCGGGAGAAATTGATATAGAGAAAAGAATCTCGATGATCAGGACAGAATATTACTTTTAGAGGATGAAAATAGAGGAGGACAGTGCGTACAGCCTTAAAACCAGAAGGAGATTTATGAGCCTCTCCTCCATGATGCACAGTTGATCTCTAAATAGTTTTATAGAATAAAGATTTTTGGACAGACAGGCTATATAACAGGAGAAATGTATGTGCAATTCCCGTACCATTCAAATCCATGCATGGATTCGTCTTGTCGATCGAATAGCAAAAAGGAAAAGAAATGGCAGCCGTCTCTCCCCAATATAATGGCTCACATGAGTTTGCACCCCGCTTTCCTACCGTCCAAAGGCTAGTACAGTCTCCAAAAGCTGCATTGAATAAACACATGTAAAAACACCAGCAGCTAAATCCTCATGCATGCTGTACACTACTGCTGGAGCTACCTTGCAAGCTGTGGAGTGGATTGAATGGAGCCCCATTACAAGATAATTCATCACAGTAGTGGAGAATTTGAACAAAGCAACAGTTTCTGCCCAATTGATCGATCATGCCAGGATCAAGCAATCCACATCAAATACCATGAAATTCTTCTCATATCTCCTAGTTAAACAGTAGCTAGCGAGCTACACACCATATCAATGCAAATAGAAATACAACAAAAGATCCAATTGAGCTTGAGAAAGATCCATGGACATATGAAAAAGATGTTATAAACGATAGCAAAGAAACGACGAAGTGCGGAACGATCAAACCAATGGGGACACGAGATTTTAACGTGGAAAACCCCTCCAACAATGGAGGAGAAAAAACCACGGGCGCCAGCCAGCAATACTTCACTATAATCGGGTGAGGTTACAAACGCCGGGGATTTACACAATGCGACTTATACCTACCGGCAACTTACAAGAGGAATATATGGTGGCATAAAACCCTAGGTCGGCTGCAGTCCGGGCGCTCCGCTCTCCTTCGTCACAAGTTGGCCTTCATCAGTATAGAATTTGGATCATCATAAAACAACACTCCACCTTGAGACAAATTCCATCTTATAGCATGAACGAGAACTTCACCCTGAAACAACAAAGAAAACACCTTCGACGCCAAATAGCCTCTTGGTCTAAACAGTGATACCAACAAAGACCGAGCAAAGTTCGAACTTAGTAACAGGAACTGGCTTTGTCATCATATCAGCAGGATTATCATGAGTACTTATCTTGCATACCTTCAACTTACCTTGTGCAACAATGTCACGCACATAATGGTATTTGACGTCAATGTGCTTTGTTCTCTCATGGAACATCTGATCTTAGTAAGGTAAATAGCACTCTGACTATCACAAAACAGGTTAATGCAAGTATCATCTCCACAAAGCTCAGCAAACAAACCTTTCAGCCAAACCGATTCTTTACATGCTTCAGCAATAGCCATGTACTCTGCTTCAGTGGCAGACTGGGCAACAACAGATTGCAACGTTGCCCTCCAACTCACGGCACAACCACCAAGCGTGAACACATAACCTGTGAGGGATCTCCTCTTATCCAAATCGGCAGCAAAATCTGAATCCACATAACCTACGAGTCCCTCATCAGTCTTGCCGAAATTGAGGCAAGCATTGGATGTGCCACGAAGGTACCTGAAAATCCACTGAGCAGCCTTCCAATGTTCTTTACCAGGATTAGCCATATATCTACTAACTAAACTCATATCATATGATAAATCTGGACGTGAGCAAACCATGGCATACATTAAAGAACCAACAACACTAGAATATGGAACTCTAGACATGTACTCAAAATTCTCATCCGTACTAGGACATTGTTCAGCTCACAATTTAAAGTGAGGAGCAATAGGAGTACTAACAGACTTTGCATCAAGCATGTTAAAACGATGAAGAACTTTTTTAATGTAATTTTGCTGACTAAGAAACAACAAACCAGAATTTCTGTCACGGGTAATCTCCATACCTAGAATTTTCTTAGCAGCACCAAGATCCTTCATCTCAAACTCGCTACTCAACTGTGACTTGAGAGCATCGATATCTTTCTTGCTCTTGGCAGCAATCAACATATCATCAACATATAATAACAGGTATATAGGTGATCCATTAACAAACTTAATGTACATACAGCTATCAAATTCAGACCTCTTAAAGCCATGTGACAACATAAAAGAATCAAACCTTTTATACCACTGACGAGGAGATTGTTTCAAACCGTATAAGGACCTTTTCAACTTACACACAAGATCCTCCTTACCAGGCACTATGAACCCTTCTGGCTGGTCCATGTATATCTCCTCCTCCAACTCTCCATGCAGAAACGCAGTCTTTACATCTAACTGCTCAAGCTCAAGATCACGCATAGCAACAATATCAAAGAATGTACGAATTGAACTATGCTTAACAACTGGAGAGAAAACATCATTATAATCAACACCTGGAATTTGACTGAAGCCTTTTGCAACTAACCTTGCCTTAAATCTTGGAGGCTCGCTAGGAGATAAACCCTCATTTCTCTTGAAGATCCACTTACAGCGGACTGCCTTCTTTTTCTTAGGCAAGCGCACAACTTCCCATGTGCCATTCTTATCGAGTGACTGCATCTCTTCTTGCATAGCAGCAAGCCACTTCTCGCGGTCACCGGAACCAATAGCTTCAGTATAAGTGGACGGCTCATGTCCGTGCTCCACCTGTTCTGCATAACTCAGAGCATAATCAACAATGTTACACTCTTCAATTAAACGTGGTCGAGGGCCACAATTCCTCCTGTTCCTACGAGCAGCAAAAGACTGTTGTGGCTGCAAAACAGGGGGTGAGTTCTGAACATTATTATTATCAGAATCAGAAGAATCAGAATCATCAGAACCAGCAGAATCAGGATCAGAATCATCTGAAGTAGCAGCACCATCATTGTCAACAGTTACATTTTCTTTTTCAACAGAGTGCTCCACCTCGACACGAACCTGCTACTCAGAAAAATCTGGCAAAATCTGAGGACAACTTATCAAAGTACATAACAGATTCATTGAAAACAACACTCCTGCTCATAAATGCCTTGCTAGTTTCGGGATTCCATAACTTGTATCCTTTTACACCCGAACCATAACCAATGAACACACACTTAATAGCTCTCGGCTCTAACTTTCCATTATCAACATGAGCATAAGCAGTGCAACCGAAAACTTTAAGCTGTGAATAATCAGTAGGAGAATCTGACCATACCTCAATGGGAGTTTTCTTGTCGAGGGGAATAGATGGTGACATGTTTATCAAATAGCAGGCGGTGGCAGCCGCCTCAGCCCAAAACGCTTACTCATGCGAGCGTTGGAGATCATGCAGCGAGCCTTGGAGATGATGGTCCTGTTCATCCGCTCCGCTACACCATTCTGCTGAGGTGTGTACGGGATGGTGAGGTGCCTGACAATGCCTTCTTTCCTGCAATAATCATTAAAGGCATTCGAACAAAATTCGCCACCATTGTCAGTACGAAGTAATTTCACCTTCCTTTCTGTTTGCCTTTCAATCATAGCTTTCCACTCTTTAAAAGCAGCAAACGTATCATCCTTATTTTTCATGAAATAAGGCCAAACTCTTCTAGAGTAATCATCAATAATGGTAAGCATATAACGAGCACCACCATAAGAGGGCTTACGAGATGGCCCCCAAACATCAGCATGTACATAATCAAGTGTACCTTTGGTGGTGTGGACAGAAGCATTAAACTTAACTCTTGTGTGCTTACCGAAAATGCAGTGTTCACAGAACTGCCACTACAACAAAAGAGTCACGTAGTGACGCTGCCCATGGGACGCTTTAATTTTCGTCCTTACGGCCTTGGTCGACCTGTGTGTAGAGACGTTTGTTGAGACGCGAGACGAATCGTCCTAAGCTTAGGTATGCAATCCTAATTAAAT
This sequence comes from Poa pratensis, assembly GCA_947311845.1. Taxonomy (NCBI): domain Eukaryota; kingdom Viridiplantae; phylum Streptophyta; class Magnoliopsida; order Poales; family Poaceae; genus Poa; species Poa pratensis. The sequence goes on along the minus strand of CAMZMU010000089.1, from coordinate 17,641,758 downwards.
AACAACTCCCGAGTCACCCACGTTTATCTTAATCCTCGCCCACCCCAACTCAGGGTTAACCTACGGCCGCCGCCAATGATCACAGGGCATCTGATCCGATCAGATGAAGGTACTTCTTCTCCAGCAATCTCTCCCGTCCGGCTTCTCACGGAGGCTAACTTTTTTGCTCTATCCAGACCTAGGCGGCGACGTACACTTCTGAGGATTCACCCGCCCGCTGGACTCGATCTACTTTGAATCTGGAGACCTTGTCGCAGTATTGCTCGAATGATCAATGTTTTTCCTGCTGGGCTCGATCGACTGCTCGTTGCCTCTTGGCCCCTTATTCCTCTCTTCAAATAGGCACGTCGTCCGCCTCTCCCCTCTATGATCTCAGAAACCTTTCTTTGTGTGGTGCAGGTTAGTGCCGTCCTTGTATTTTCCTACTCGTCATGATATATTGTTGTATATTTTGCACAGAAACGTGCGAACGCTTGGAGATAGTATTCTCACTGGAGGGCACTAATTGCATCGGCCAGAAGAAAAAAAAAAATCACTTTTTAACTATTTCTAATGCACATAGCTTTGAATTATACTGTAACTGATGCTCGGTATTTTGGAATTATCTACAAACAGGTTCGGATTTTGCTGGACTCATCATATGTATTACGTTGCTATCCAAAACAGTAAAATTACGTTGCTATCCAAAACATAATTACGTTGGACTGGAACTATTTTAGTAATCTGTGTATATGTCTTCCATCGGACTGGAACTTTAGGATTTGTTTTGCTGCTGCATACGGTATTTGCTCTCAGATCACGAGAATATTACGTTGCTATCCAAAACAGTAAAATTGTTAACAGTTTATGACTGATTTTTCTCGTGTAATTATCCTTTTGCAGGAAATTATTTAAGAAGATTTTCAAGCAGCATACAGAGATCAACCAAAGTATGCAGAAGCAGTAGACCGGAGAAAGGATGATCTGAAGACCTAATAGATTAATTAATTCCTATTAGTTAGCACAGTATATACGGCTAAGAATTTTTCAGATGTGTATGTAAATCTCTGTGATGTAAATTTCACTTGTAAAGTACAGTTGACAACAAATTATATAACATATATTTTCTACAGTGCACTGTGTTTTTAATGTGTTTTTTGTTGGCTGGAATTTACTTTAGTCATATCAGGTGCACCGATTCTAGTTGATTGCAAATATTTGAACATGATAATTAGTTTTGGTGTAAAAACTCCTTTCAGTGACGCATTAAAGCGACATAATGTTGGTAGAGACGATTTGTTGGGCATCTACAAAGCACCTATATCAGCATAAAGATGCTTTTGAAATCGTCTCATTTTATTTTAGAGATGCTTAGAATGCGTCCTTATGGTATTTGAGACGGTGGATAAGAAGACGCTTCTACGACGCTTTATAGTAGCGTCTTTAAAATCATGTAGAGATGAAATTTAGCGTCTCTAGCCTGTAAATAGACGTCTCTACGTGTCTTTTTTGTTGTAGTGTGCATCTTACCCAAACTGCATCCTTGCAGCAAGTCTCTCTTGATCAATTATGCCATACCAAGTTCACTCAAATGTCCAAGACGCTTATGCCAAAGGTTAGTTTTACTAGCGTCATCATGAGAAACAGCAGCAACAGTACCAGATAACGTGCTACCTCTAAGAACATATAACTTAGCAGAATTCATATCACCAACCATAACAATGAGAGAACCTTTTGATACCATCAGGAGTTTATTTCCTCGTTTGTACTTGTATCCGTCACAGTCAAGGGTACTGAGCGAGATCAAATTTCTTGCCATGGCTGGTATGTGTTTCACTCCCGTCAGCGTGTGTGTCATACCGTCATGTGTCTTGACCTGAACGGAACCAACGCCAACAATGTTGCATTGCTGGTCGTTCCCCACACGCACGAAATCACCAGTCTGCACTAACTCATAAGAACTGAACCAATCTTTGTTACAGCAAATATGAAAAGAACATGCAGTATCTAGAATCCATTCATCCTGACGAGAAACACATGCAGCTAAAACAGCTAGGCATTCGCCATCAGAACTACCATCAACAATAGAAGCCTCACCGGTATCATTACCTTCATTATTTTTCGGTTGGTAAGTACCTTTTCTTTTCTCCTTGTTCTGCAACTTCCAACAGTCATCAATGACATGATTAGATTTCTTACAATACCTGCAGAACTTGTCACGGCCTTTAGACTTTGAGCGACCTCTGTCACCCTTGCTCTTGTCTCTGTTGTAGTTGTAGTGATTATCTCGCTGCTCAGGCCTCCCTCGGACCTGCAAAGCATCGCCCTTGGAGGACGACGTCTCCTCTTTCTGTACCATACCTTTCATCTTTTCCCTGGCAAGCAGGGCCTCATATACTTCCGCGGTGGTTAGTTCATCACGGCTTAACAGTATGGTATCACGAAAATTGGCAAAGGAATTTGGCAGCGAACATAGAAGTAAAAGTGCTAGATCTTCATCATCGTACTTTACCTCCATTGACACTAGGTCAGAAACGATCTCCTTAAAGATCGATAAGTGATTCATTACCGAACCACCTTCTTGCAACTTGTGCGTGAACAACTTCATCTTCACATGCAACTTGCTGGTTAGATCTTTTGACATGCAGATCAACTCCAGCTTAGCCCACAGCTGCGCTGCGGTTTTCTCCTGCAGAACTTCTTGCAGAATATCATTAGACAGATGAAGTTGAATAAGCGATAAAGCCTTACGGTCTTTCCGCTTCTCATCGGCGGTCCATGCCGCCGCATCCTTGTCGCCGAATTTCTCTAGCGCCTCGTCAAGATCATTGGACTGTGCGAGGATCGCACGCATCTTGACCTGCCACAACGAAAATCTCGTCTTGTAGTTCAGCGCCGGTAGATCGAACTTCATCGATGCCATCCAAAACCCTAATCTGAAAACAGATCTGAAACAGGGCTCTGATACCACTTGTTATAAACGATAGCAAAGAAACGACGAAGTGTGGAACGATCAAACCAATGGGGACACGAGATTTTAACGTGGAAAACCCCTCCAACAATGGAGGAGAAAAAACCACGGGCGCTAGCCAGCAATACTTCACTATAATCGGGTGAGGTTACAAACGCCGGGGATTTACACAATGCGACTTATACCAACCGGCGGCTTACAAGAGGAATATATGGTGGCATAAAACCCTAGGTCGGCTGCAGTCCGGGGCGCTCCGCTCTCCTTCGTCACAAGTTGGCCTTCATCAGTATAGAATTTGGATCATCATAAAACAACACTCCACCTTGATACAAATTCCATCTTGTAGCATGAACGAGAACTTCACCCTGAAACAACAAAGAAGACACCTTCGGCGCCAAATAGCCTCTTGGGCTAAACAGTGATACCAACTAAGACCGAGCAAAGCTCCGCTCTCCTTCGTCACAAGTTGGCCTTCATCAGTATAGAATTTGGATCATCATAAAACAACAAAAGACAATGCTAGATAAGGATTACTTATTATGGGAAGCCATTGGGGAAGTACAAGTTGGATGGGCTCCCCCGGCCACCGTTCCCTTTCCTCGCGGCCTCGCCTCGCCGCCGGCGACCGCCGCCGCTATCTCCTGGCCCTGGTACATGAGCGTGGAGTTCATTGTGAGGCTCACCAAGCTGTCGTCGGTGTCGCTCCTTGGGAAGTTGCCGCCGTCGCTTCCCCCCGCCTCGCCGCCTGCGCCCTCATCGCGCGTGGCCACCATCACCGCGGACTGTACAAGCTCGAGGCACAGCCTGAGCTTGTTGGTCTCGATGTGCGTGAGCCCCGGCACGGCGCCCTTGAAGAGGAACTCGGAGGTGAGGCCGCGGAGCACATCCAGCGGGGTGACGCCAAGCACGGACACCATGTCGGGGGAGACCATCTCGGCCGCCAGGTGCAGCGCCGTCTTCCCCGTCGGCCCGGCGCGGGAGTTGACGTCGGCGGCGCCGAGCTCGAGCAGCGCCTTGACGACGTCGCGGTTGCTGTGCTGTACGGCGTAGTGGACGGCGAGGGCGTCGTCGAGGTCGAGGCCCTCGCCCATGACCATCAGCTTGACGAGCTCGATGTCGGCCGCGTACAGGGCCCGCCGCATGCGCCGGATCTTGTGGTCGCGGTCGGCGGCGGAGGACGGCGCGTTGATGGGGAGGTAGTGGTGAGTGAGGAACGGGGAGCGCGGCGTGTTCGCGGCGGCGACCGGGGACTTGGCGCGGATCTCCTCAATCTTGGCGACCACGTCGATGGGGAGGTGCTTGGCGAGGAGATCGGCGGAGAGGCCGGAGCGCGCCACCAGGTGGGAGCAGGTGGCCCAGAGCTCCTGCATCTCGAATTTGCGCGACGCCATGTCGCCATGAGCACCTTCATGACGTCGTCCACGGATGCCTCCTTCACCATGCTCTCCAGCTGCTTCTGCAATGCGCCAAAATTAATCACCATGGTTCGTACGTACCAGATTCACTAATATCATCAGACACAAGAATGTTTATCAGGTGATTAGGATTAGTTGCGTAAAACGAAGTGCCTGATAATGGATCAGTGTACTCTGCGTAGTTCTCATTGCAGCTATATGTGCAGCATGCATGGAGCTTGACTGTACTTGCATCGGCATGGCAGTTGTACAGCAAGGTGTTGTGGAAATGATGCACGGCATGGAGTTGTTGGAAGGTGCCGGATCGAGCTCCGAGAAACCCTAGTGATATACATATGCAAATTGCAACGCGATGAAATGAAACGCAGGGCGTGCAATGGGATGTGATGCGAGGAAGGGACAGCAGACATAAACAAGGGCGTGCGTGAGAAGACCCTTCCTAGTAAAGATGAGTCAGAGAGGCTCAGCTCAATCCCATCCGTGACAGGTGATGACAGGTGCAGTAGCTGGCGCAGTAACGAAGCGGCAGAAAAGCAAGCGAGACTGCGAGACTGTGAGAGACTAGAGACGACTCAGCCCCAGCAGCTCCTGCCAGGACTCCCCATCTCAGATTCTACACAAGACGACTGACGACGCAATAAAAAACAATGTTTAAAATAGCGGCCTATAGGAAATAGCGGTTCCCCTCGCCAATAGCTATAGACAGCTATAGCGGGCTATAGCGGTAGCTATAGTCATTTAGCGCTTTCTTAAAAACCTAGCAAAAAACAGAGATTTCTACATAACATGGCCTAGCCGACTGCAGTCGCAGTGGGAACCACCACGGTCAAGCTAGCAGCAGTCGCCACCCCTGGGCAGCCTACAGTCGTCGGTCATCGATGGAGTCGGATCGATCGTCGCCGCCGTCAATTTGTCGCCTCAAGGAGTCTTGAGGAGCAGGAGAGATATGACACATGATTTATTTGAGGCACCATTGAGTACCATGAAGACTAGGGTTACATGGCCAAGGGTAAAGCCCATTTAGCGATTATTCATAAATGCATTTAGCTGTTTTAGCGGGCTAAAATCGGCTAATAGCTGCTAGCTAACCATAGCGGCTAAACGTGAATAGCCTAGCTGAATCCCTGTTTAAAGGCTATAGCGGCAGCTATAGCGGGCTATTTAGAACCTTGATGCCAGTGTGTCACTGAAAAGATGCTCCAGCTTGAATCAATCATGGTAGGGCTAAGCTAGAGACCACCATGGACACTTAATCGATGGCAATTAGTTGCAGATCCCGAGAAATTAACAAATCCCCACCTGGACCAGCAGCGCGAGCTGCTCGACGCCAAAGGAGCGCGCGGCGGCGAGGGTGTCGAGGGCGAGGTCGACGGCGGCGCCGCATCGGGTGTGCCAGCATCCCCTGGCGCCGCACCCTGGCAGCGGCCCGCTCTTGGGCGCCGCACCCTGGCAGCGGCCTGCTCTTGGGCGCCGCCACCGACGCCTGGCCGCTGTAGAAGAACTGCAGTTTGAGCACGAGGACGAGAACCTCGTACCGGATGGAGCTGACGGGGATGACGAGCTCCGGCGCGGCCCCGGCGACGCGGGCGCCGGGGGGGGCCAGCTGCTGCGGCGGCGGCGGGGGCTGGTGGTTGGGGTCGAGGCCGCAGAAGAGCTTGCGGAAGAAGAGGCTGCGCGCGGCGAGGACGCAGCGGTGGGCGTGCACGAGGCGGCCCTCGACGCTGAAGGCGACGTCGCTGAAGGCCTGCCCGTTGATGAGCAGGTTGAGGTAGTCGAGCGAGAGGGACTTGAGCGAGTCCTCCGAGCTCATGATCCCATGTGCAGGCCGCTGGCCGCTGGGAGGGGTAGGGGCGGCGAATCGGCCCGGCTTTTCGGGAGAGATTTTGTAGAGATATGGAGAGGGGAAAGCGAGCAGCTAGCACGAAAGGAGGGGAGCACAGCTGCAGCTGTGGAGGGTGAAAGGTTCCCCTCATTTTATTTTAATTTCTTACTTGTGCCAAATGAGGGGAACCTTGGGCCGGACTGCGAAGTAAGAGCAACTCCAACAGGGGCCCTAAATCCTTAAACAATTTGGAATTTAGGGCCCCAACAAGAAAAACGAGCTCCAACAGGGGCCCTATCTCAGTAAAATTCATCAAATAAATTTAGGGCCCAAGCTATCGAGTAGCAAATTTGCTACCCAGAAACAGCCGCCCCTAAATCATTCCCTCCACTTCTAACTGAATCGGAGTCTTCACGTTGCCCTCGATGTCGTCGAGCTGCTCCCCTGCGCCGCCACCAGCACCGCCATGTCATTGAACACCTGCTGCAGCTCCAGCAGGCTGTGCTCCAGGTCCGCCACGGCGCCATGCCGCGCTCCTGGATCTTCGCCACCACCTTGGCCTTCTTGATCGCCGACGCGACGTCGCCGTCCATCCGGGACCGGAGCTCGCGCACGACGGCGGCGTCGTGCAGCGACTTGCCCCCCTCGTTGGCCTCGTGAAGGGACCGCTGGATGCGCTCCAGGTCCCGGAGCTCATCCTTGATCGACTCCACATCCTCGAAGAACTTGTCCAGGCTCGCGCCCGCCGCGGCACCCGGCGGCGCGGACATCTCCACACCGCCGCCGCCGGACTCGATGTCCCCGCCATCTCCCCGACGCCGCGCTTCCACGAGCTCGAGAACAGGCTGTTCATGGCGGCTTGCTGGCTCTCCTGGATCGCGCCGCTGCTCTGGCTCTGCTTTGGTGGCAGGGCGACTTCCTCCCAACCGGATCAAGATCAAGATCGTTTCTTGGAGCTCGCTTCGGTGGCAGGTTTCTTGGATCGGTGGCAGTTGGAAACTAACTGAGGTTTAAGGCTCAAAGGTTGGAACGTGATCTTTAGTTTGGGCCCTAAACTAATTGACTCGGTAGCTAGTTTAAAATATAGGGCCCAATTTTGAGGCTCTTGGTTGGAGATGCTCTAACAAAGCTTTCCTTCCAGCGCATTAGTCACTTCCTAATCATCTCATCATCGACGACCTAGGGATCGATCCGATCGAGCAACGCAGCCGCCATTATGAAATTTCTGACGCGCCTTGCGCTGGGTAGCTCCGAAGGGTTCAGACGCCGACGTTCCATTGGCGTAGGATCCATCCATCTTGTTGTTCCTGGTTGGAGCCACACCTCTGATTCTTCTGGAACGCGGATTTACTAAGCCATGCATGCATGGTGTATATACGCCACTTTATCCGAGGGCAGCAAATCAATCGGCCGGGCGACTGTCCCAGTGCGAGTTCCAACTATTTACCACCACTATGCCATTAGACATGTGGGTGATTTTCCTGCGCGGGAGTTCACCGTTTGAAATTCCATCGGCTTCCGTCAGAGGGAGCAGTAAATGCGCGAGGAGCTGCTTTTATCCATCTCAAGCAAACGTCAGATGCTTGATTCGGTCACCATTCATGCCTGGTAGATCGTCTTCTTCCCCAGATCTGTGTCGCGATTCTTTCCATGTCGCTGGATCCCTTTCCGCGGCAGATGTCTGCGCGAGGCGGCCAGTGCGAAGAGCGTGGATGCAGCAAGGTACCAGGCATCAGCAGCATCAGCCTCCTTCGATCTGCCGCTCAACGGTTCAAGCTTATACTTGGGAAAGGAGTTCAACCTTGAAATTCAGCAGCAAGGGAAGCAATCTTGTTCTTGGAAAAGGAGTTCAACCTTGAATTCAACCTTGAAGTTCAGCAGCAAGGGAAGCAATCTTGTACTTGGAAAAGGAGTTCAATCTTGAAGCTGTTTATTACAACTACAATGAGAAGTTGTCAGTAGAAGAAGAGTTGTCTTATCTCGAGCATCTAAATCAGCGTGTTTTAAGCATTGTGCGACTGTTAAATTGTCTTGGGGGAAGTACTTGGGAGACTGCATTGCATTGTCCAGGCTGAAGACAATTGTCTGAGAAGAATATACCTGATGGCAACAAATTAAATATGCCATGAGCAGTTGGGTTGCAGAGCTTCAGTCTACGGAAAACAAGATCACAGGAATGTTCAAGGTTGCTACTCAGCAATATGATGGCATGGCTTGATCTGCAATTGTGCAATATATCTACTCCATGAGATCCCTAATAAAATGGCACTACAATCCTTTGTGGTCAAGACAATATCAGAATGCTTGGTCTGAACTAATTTCGGTAGCGTAATATATATGACGTATTTGTACTAGATGACTCTATAGATATGTTCTGGTGTGGACTTTATCAAGCGTGATTGAACTCATTTTGTGGATGCAATTAATCTCAGAATGATTTCTTTTAGAAGTGCATGCTGACCGTCAACGAATAATGTTAGAGTTGGAAACTGAAAGTATTAATTAAATATAACAAAGAACTCAAATGCTGACAAAATTTCGCCATAGGCAAAGGCCGTGCAGCCCGCACTTTGTGTGAGGGTCAAACGTAGTACTTGTTTTCACAACAAGTAGTTCTATATAGTATAGATCGCGTAGGTCCGCGGGCGTGTATTGCCATGACAAAAAAAAACACAAATGCCACTTTGAAAGAGTCCTCGGTAGGATGCATTGGGCTGTTGTAATTTCCAACCAATATATCCTGGGCAGCTTTGATGCATCTTGCATCCTTCCTTTGCAAACCAAGGTATGCACGAACAAAATCAACACACGGACACACCGGCATCCATCGGACAGAACTACTCTTTTTCCAGCTGCGGGTATTCCAAAAACTAAGTGAACATCTTCTTTGCTGAATGGGAAACAACGGCAGCAATCTACAACTACACTCTGAGAGCTCTCGTCGACCTGACAACCTTAGTCATTAGCCACCGCTGATTCAAACTACTAGAATGTATGCGGGTTGAAGGCATACAAAATTAAACGCATGGCGAAAACGACCACTCCCTTGTACTCCCGCGGACAAAAATCAGCGTGTGCATTTCAAAGTACTAGAAATGAGCTTCAACTCTGCCACCAGCTAGCGGATCTCACGCTTCTTGGACCAGCGGCAGCGGGAGCACCTGGTCTCTTCCCTTTGGCGCTGCGAGGAAGACGGCGGACCCTGGACTCGAGCGCATCGCTGAGACATGGAAGACGGCAGACCTTCCATGTTATGCCGTGAAATTCGCAGACGGTCCAATTAACGAACGTGCAGTAACTACATGCAATAAGTAACACTACTACAGAATAAGTCATCACCAACGGCCTATCACCACCGGTTTTATGTAAACCGGCGGTGATATCATTTTACCGCCGGCTTAGAAGCAAATACGGCAATAACACTGTCGGTGTTTTGTGGACCGACGAGTAATTGTGTCGCGCGATTGGTCGCAACGATGGCTTTGGCGCTCAAGCGAGAAAGTGACACAGAGGGTTTATACTGGTTTGGGCCGCCGGAGCGTAATACCCTACGTCCAGTTTGGGAGGTCCGGCTGTATTCCTTCAGGCCTGAGGCCTTGAGATGTAGTAGGGGTTTACAACTCGGGAGAAGAGAGGAGGAAGAAGGAGGGAGGTGCGCTCCGAGCGTCTAAGTGTTAGAGCGCCTAGAGCGTATGTGTGAGCGTGTGTAAAAAAACGTCGTCCCCCTGCAAGGGGCTGCCTGTGGCCCTTTTATAGCTCAAGGGGTCCAGGCTTACATGCAAAAGGATGGAAGAAAAAGAGGTTACATGCAGAGAAAAGAGTAAAGCACGGGACAGGTGTCCCCTGTCGTCCTCGCGGCGCCTGCGGCTTGCGGTCGGCATGCAGAATCTTCCCCGCCCGTGAGTCGGATTCGCCTGGTGGCTGACGGGCGGGGTCCACGAGGTGTCTTGGCGGCCAAGAAGCTGAAAAGTGGTCGCCTGCCCTGTTCTGGCGAAGGGGGCAAGCGATCAGGAGCACTTTGACAGAGATCAGTGTACTCCTGTTCCCTCTGACATCGCTCCCTTGGAGCGTAGCGACGAATTGGTCCTCCCGGCCCTTGGGACTTTATGGCCGTTGCGGCCCTTACCTGAGGTCCTGAGGCCGGATGCGGGTCGTTGGTCCGGGACTTCCACGCGTGTCCCGGACGTGGAGGAATTGCTCCGGGCGGAGCTCCCATGGGTCCGGGATCCCTTGGGCGAGTCCCGGACCGCCACGTGCGGTGCTCGGATCTCCTGCCGGGAGGGTCCGAGCGGGCTCCCGGGGACAGGTGCGGCGTTGCCACGTGCCCCGGGGGCGGAAGTGCTTGAGATTGGTCATCCTGGGTCCGGACCCCGGCTAGCGGGTCCCGGACCTTCACGCGAGATGTCCGGACCCCCGGCGGAGGGGGCCCAGGTGTCGGGCTTGCCGTCTGCTCCGTCCTTTGCTACCTGCAGGGGTTAGGGCCGGAGCTGCCGCGTGTCCTAATGACCTGCACTTGAGTACGTTAGTTGAGGGGGGCCATAGTTTTGGCCACCGTCAGTAGCCCCCGAGCCCTTACCGTGGTCGGGGACTACGGTAGGGGCTTTTTAAGTTTGTCAAAGTTTTAGTTGGGGTGACGGTTCTAGTTCGTTAATTATGTTCGTTTTAGGGGTTCCTGGGCTTAAATGCCCGAGGGGTGCTGGTCCCGAGCCCTGAGCGGATCAGGAGCCGGTCAGGAGCAGCGATGCGGTGGTCCCGAGCCCCCGAGCGGATCGGGGGGTCCGGTCAGAAGCCACGAAGCGATAGGAGCGGAGGGTGCCAGTCCCTTCGAGGGTCAGGCTTTGAACCCCCACGCGCCCCCTGTCACCTGTCGTGCGATCAGTCTACCTTGCAGACACGACGGGGCGGAGCGCGCACTTAATGTGGGCCCACGCGAACCGAACATGACGTCGGTCTTTGTGAGTTCCAAGGCGGCGCGGCCTACACCGGTTCAGGATTCGCGTGAATCGTCTGGTACGCGCGCGGATCGAAGAGGCTATGCGCGTATGCGGCGGTTGCTCTTCTCCGTGGGCCCAGGCAACAGTCCAGGCAACGCTTCCGAGGGAAGTTACTGCTACAGGAGGGGATAAAAAGGGAGTTAGTGGGGCAAGTTTCTCGTCGACATACTTGTGTCATTTTGCCCACTTCGCTCCTGCCCCCTCGCAGTTTCTTCCTCTGCACCGCCGCCTCCAGCTCTCCTCTGCCTAGAAAGCATTTCCGCCGCCGCTCCTCCTTGCTGTACGTGCCCTCCGTCAATGGCTCCTACATTTGCTCTGTGCGCCACGACGGTGGAGATGGTGGAGACTGGAGAGGCTCGTGGCGAAAAAGCTTCTCCCGGCCAGGGCGATCTCTGGCTATGAGATTCCGCCAGCGGGGTCGCCAGTCCCCAATCCCCCCGCGGGGAAGGCCGTGGTCTTCGTCTCTTTCTTCGAGCGCGGCCTGGGTCTTCCAGCGCATCCCTTCTTGCGTGGATTGCTCCATTTTTACAAGATTGAGTTGCATCACCTGAATCCGACCGGGATTCTGCACATTGCCAGCTTCATAGCGCTGTGCGAGGCTTGTCTGGGAATCGAGCCCAACTTTGCCCTCTGGAGGCACATATTCTTCGTGGAGGTGATCGCCCGTAGGAGCGAGCAAGCTTTCGGGTGCGTCAGGATTTCCTTCAGGAGATCTGGTGACTACATCCCAGGGAGGTTTGATGACCTGAACAAGGGATGGTATTCTGAGTGGTTTTATGTGTCGGCCCGGGGGGCAGCCTTCCGAGGTTCTCCGGTGGCATCCCGGGCCCGATAGGCGATTGGCAATTTGGGAATAACCCGAAGGCGTGGAGGCGCTGGGTGACCCCGGGACTGGAGGCGATCGCTGAGCTCAAGCATGGTGGGCTCACGCTGCCAGCCGTCATCTTTAATTTTTTTTCGAAACGCATCCAGCCCTTGAAGGCCCGCGCGCACCCCATGTTCGAGTACTTGGGTGTTGAGGATACAACGCGGGAGCCAGACGAGGCCATGGAGCTGGGGGGGGGGGGGGCTAAGAAGCTTGCTGCGGCTGTAGTCTCCCCGGAGGAGGTGATCGACACCGACGTCGGGATCAGCGGCTTGTTCCGGACGGCACATTCTTCCCCCAAAAAGGTTTTTGCTCCGTCGGGCCTCCTTTCCCTTTCCCTCTCGCCACGCTTGATTTGACTGTTATTTATCTGTCATCTCTTTTTCCAGCGGACCATAGACCCCGTCCTAGTATGCCCCCTCTCCCAGAGGATGCGGACAAAAAGGCGGCCAACCGAGCCAAGAACGAGCAGCGGCGTGCCGAAAAGGCCGCTAGGGAAAAAGAGAAGCAGAGAAAGATTTGAGAGAGGACCGAGCGCGCCCGTAGGGGCGAGCCCTTGCCTCCCTCCTCCCCCAGTGAGGAGGACACTGATGAAGATGATAGTGATGAGGCCTGGGACGAGGAAATGTTCCCGGACCCGACGATGGGGGTCCGCCAGCTTGCCGCCGCAGTTGGGGGTTCCGGCTCCCGGCCAACCTTTGAGGTTGTGGGATCAAGCTCTGTCCCTGGCGCAACCGGGGAGGTCCCGAGGGAACCGACCCAGGAAGAGGAGGTCCTGCTCCCTTGCGCTAAACCCACTAGTACAGAACGACACATCGGAAACGGGCAAAAAAACCCTTCGGCAACGGAGAAAGGGTCCGTGTCCCCGCCTCTGTCACTGATGTGAAGCCTCACAATGGCAACGGAGATTTTTATCGTTTGCAATAAGTTTAGCAACGGGCATAATATATAACCGTTGTCTTTAGTCTTTACATCAGATACGGAGATTAGTTTTTGACCGTTTGTAATGAGGGCTAAAGGAAACAAAAAAAAGCCGGTGACGCCTGCTGTACCGTCGACGGAGCCCTGTGGTTCCTGCTTGACGGCCGCCGGTTCTTCACCTTCCTCTTCGCCCAGCTTCATTGCGTGGTCTTCTTCTACCTATTTAGTACTGCACAAAAGTCTTGCTCCTGGAGGCGCCGGCTTCAGTGGACCGTGTGGACGGAGCCCCGCTCCTACGTCTTCACGGCCGCCGCATAGTCTCCAGGTTTCCTCCTCGCCCTAAAGGAGATGAAAAAAATCAAAATGTAAGCTCCTTCATCTCTATACACAAGACATATGCTTCTTCATCGGCATTACAGAAAATATAGAACTAATTACAACTAGAACATAGCCTAAACAATGCCTCATATATAGGTAGATTGGACACACAAATTTCAGGGATGGAGCAAGCGAGCCAAGTAGGATGCACAAGATCGATGTGTATTTGTGCATATCACAAGGATCACTAGCGCCACCCCCGGATCACACGGTGTCACCTAATTTTAATCATCGGCATAACAGAAACAAAGCTAAAATCAGAGCAAATGCCTACTAAAAACAGAGCAAATCCATGGATAAACAATTAGCTAGAAAACAACTAAAATCTATGTGTAAACAGTACCTACTAAAAACAGAGCAAATCTATGGATAAACAATTAGCTACTTACAACTAGAAAACAGCTAAAATCTATGTGTAAACAATGCCTACTAAAAACAGAGCAAATCTATGGATAAACAATTAGCTACTTACAACTAGAAAACAACTATCCTACTGAACTAGGGTCTTACATTAGGCGAGGCGGGCTCGCTTAGCGTCGCCGCCGGCGACGGAGCTAGCGCCGGCCTCCCCTGGCGGTGCCTTGCCCTCGCCGTGGACCAAAGAGAGGGCTATGGCGGCCCGGAGGTCAGACTGGTAGACCGCCTCCTCGGCGCGTTCGACCTGGGTCGACGCCTCGGAGAGGAGGACCGCCGCCTCCAGATCGACCTCACCCTGACGACGCTTGGCGTCCTCGCACTCGAAATCGGCGCGGGAGAGTTGGCAAGCGATCTCCAGATCACGATCCTCCTCCTCTTCCTCTTCCTCTTCCTCCTCGTCGGAGGACGAGGTCGAGGAGGAGGAGGAAGACGGATGGCGGTCGGGGTACATCGCCTGGCGGATCTCGCGGTAGCTGCAATGGTGGCCAAATGAGCGGGTGCGGCCGGAGTCTTCGCCGTGCGGACGAGCGCCAAGGCTGCGGGACCGGCCCGCGGGGGCCGGATCGGCGGCGGCCTGTTCCGCAAGCTCGTCCCGCAACACCAGTTGACGCTGCTGCTGCCTGAAGGCCCGAAGGGTGGGGCGGTCACGGCCGCGATGGCCGGATCTACCAGCGCCGACGGTGGAAGCCATGCGAGAGAGTGGAGAGAGAGGAGACTGTGCGGCGGCTAGGGTTGGAAGTGAGTGAGAGTGAGAGTGAAGGGCATAGTAGGTTCTTATAGGCCGGCTGTCGGGCAACGGAGATTACGAAACTGTCCGTGTGCGATGAGCACACATCGGTAACGGAGGTAAACTAACCTCCGTTGCCAACATATATTCCACTATTCACCCGTTGCCGATGTTGTGGGCCTGCTTTACGGCCCAGTGCGGGCACGCGGGGGATGTCGCGATTTACCGTCGCCTAACTCCTGCCGTTGCCATAGAGGGGTATCCGATGTGTCGTTCTGTACTAGTGACCGCTGCATACGAGGTCAAAACGTCCCGCCGACCCGCTGCCGTCCCCGCCACTGAAGAGGCCCTGCCCGGACCTAGTGGGACCGTCGTCGCCCGAGGGGGCGGCTAATGCTGGTGGACGTGATGAAGGCGATACCTCCTCCCCCGATTCTTGGTCGATCGACCGGATTCCGCGCGCAAGTGTTCCAAACCAGCAGTGATGGCTTACCCATCACCGCCGATAGGGAGGCGACGGTTTTGAAAACCGGCGGTGATGGGGGGTTTGGAGCCGGCGGTAATGGCTGTATCTGTAGTAGTGTAACTACCCGACGCTACCATCCATCGGAAACTAGACGGCTCGGCGATAAGGTGGTGTATATCAACCATGGCATAGTGATGTATTTTCGGATTCTTCTGCGCCCGACGCCGCCGACAAGGACCCTCTCGCTGGGTTTTGCTGGACACTGCCGCGACTGCCGACGGAAAGACTCCCTTGTTGCCGACGCACGAACCGCGGCGGAGTCCCGGACCTCCTTGGGCCAGCACCTGCGCGTCTCATTCTGCCTCTCGCCGCCGCCGGCGAGCTCCTTCTTCCGCTACGATGGCTCCGACGACGGGCACGATGACAAGGGCGACCACATCAATGTCGTCGGAGCCCACGGCGACTCCGTCCTCCTGCGGATGAAGCGCGGGCGGAAAGCTATGCCTATGGGCGCGGACCACTTCGTGTACAGGTCCGGCGACGGCGCCGCCTCCCGGCCGCCGTCGTTGTCTCTGCTCCCGCCGCGGAATGTTCCCACGAGGCACGAGGAAGGCACGGCCGGGAGGGACCCTTACTACCGCCCGTTAATTCACCTCGATTCCGGCGTCCTGCGACGAGGCCACGACGAGCTCCTGGTTGCTCAGCTCGAGGTGATGCCCAGCTTCAGCGAACGGCGGGGCATGGCTGACCTCTCTGCGTGCTCCGTCACGGCAGGGGCCAGTCGGAGGAGCTCTGGGCGCTCCCGGGCTGCGACTGCTAGGGCATCACGCGCGTGCATCCACAGCATCCTGTCGTGAGCTTGGACAACCCGGACGTCGTCTGCTATAAGGTCGTTGGGGATGGGGAGAGGAAGGCATGGGTGATTCAAGTCGATATGAAAAGGAAGGTGCTGCTGTCTGCCGTCAAGTGCACCACCGTTCTATTGAAAACATACTATTATTTACCGGCAAAACTTCAGTGATATACATGCTGAAAAAAATCTATGGCGTCGAAAAGAAACTTAAATAAGAAAAGCTCAGGTAGCTACTTTGCTTTTTTCCCCCTTTTTTTCTACTTCAGCTTGTTTTATGCCATTTTTATATTACTTTTTTCTTGAGCAAGCGATTGTTTTGTTACTCACGAACATGGTTTGCAATCATTTTCATGAAACTAACTATTACAGTCCCTTTCTCATCTGTATGATTTTTCACTTCATGAAGATGATACATAATCACCTTATCTTGCTAGTTATGCAGGTATATGTATGTGTTTTGTACTTTTGATTGACTAGCAAACATGCCCGTGCAACGCACGGAAGACCAAAAAAAACTATATATCACGAAAATCTATGGAGGGTGTTGTAGAATTCAGCCAACTTCGTAGTCAGATGCACCGCGACCACCCGCCGATTCAAGCCGCTTGACATTTTAAGTATGTATTGACAAAACACATGCAACTTTCAGACACCACCATTATACAGAGATGACAGAATTCATCAGTAGGAAGCCCAAACTTCTGAAAACGGTTTCATCCGTTAGCGAGCCAAGTCATGCCCTCTACTATGAAAAATGATAATTGTTCGCACAGATCAGCCGCGAGATCATGACGTCCCCATCAAGCTCTCGCTTTTCGGTACCTTCTTCCTCGCGCTCCCGCCGATCCAGCGGCTCTTCTTATACGTCGCCGGCGATGGTCCGACTCTCCCTCCGTTTCCATGGCTTGTCAGCTCGCTGCAGGCCACGCTCGCCGTCTTCACCCCACGTTGAGCACGACACCGAGGCGTTCTTGCAGCTCGTGCTGGAACTGGAGGTGGGCAGGCTGTCTGCCCAGTTCTCGTTGTCCAGGTCACGCGACCGGCACCGGTAAACGGTGATGATTCTGTTGTGGGCGCCGTAGCGGTGGGCGTGTCCATGCACCACGTGGTGGCTGACGCGCAGTCGATGTGGCTGTTCATGCGGGCGTGGGCCGCCGCGTCGCGGGATGGCTCGCCGGCGGCAGCGGTGGGGCTCGTGCCGCCGCCAACTCTCGACCAGGCGTTGATTCCTGCAGCACCCAAGGCAGATGCGGTGCCGCGCCAGTTCGCCCGCCTCTACGCGCCGGAACCGCCGAAGGTCAACATGATCCTCGGATCCAAGCTTGACACGGCAGATCAGGAGAAAATACCTGGAAACATGCATGTAGTTCGCATGAACGGCCATCCAGGTCCGAGCGTTTGCGGCGTGCCGGCCGCCTGTTTGGTGTGTTTGGTGCCGCCGAAGTGCAAACGGCCATCCAGGTCCGGGCGTTTGTGGCGTCCCGACGTGCAGGATTCCGGCGATCCGGGTGAACGACTTCGGCATAGCCGCCGCCGCCGCCGCTCGAGAGTCGAGACCTAGCATTGAGGATTTCGATCAGATCGCTAGCTCGTTAGCTCTCACGTGATGCCTATATATCAAGTTTCCGTGCAGTGCACAAATAGAAAAGACATGTCTAGCTAGATCGTACGTGCCGTATCCCTGACAGCTTCTATGTATTTGACGGGTTTGCTTCTACCACGTTTTGCTTTCCGCGTTCGTAGGTCTCACGTGTGTGTTGATTAACCTCTCATACGATGGATATCGATCAGGGCAATGATTTCATCATCCAACCAGACTCAGCATTGATCAATTAGACTCCAGCTTGTATACGCCTTCTCCTTTCAAGATTAGGAAAAAATCAATCTGGCAATCTGGCAACGTGGGGTGGTTCTTTTATTTCCTTTCCTCCCTGTACTATCTGGATCGTTGATTGGAAATTGAACGGACAAGATTTAAATTGTTTGCTGCTATCGTTGATTGAAAATTAAACGGACAAGATTTAAAGTATCCCAACATATTTGCTCTTTTAATAGTAGTATAGATATACAATCATACAAATACAACACCAATAAATATAGAGGAAATCTAAATCATGCTTGAGAATTTTGGAGCCCTCTGCTACTTGAATTTTCTCTTACTCCTCTTCAACGTATTCTCCATCTCCGGTGAAACCTGGCGAACTCCGGCGAGGTTCGTGGTTTGGGGCATCAGGGTTGAAGAGCACTGATTGCTATGGGCCTATGGCGACCTTGTCACCTGGAGCGGCATCTGTCCCGATCGGTGGGCACGACGGTGCCATTGCCTGGGAAGATGAACCGGAGGCGGCAAGAGATGCGCGTCCAGTACCGGAGCTTCACGAAGACACCCACCTTCCACCGTACGTGTTCGCGCCTTGCCGAACAGGTCGAACGGCACCATGCCTGCCTTGAGCGACTCGTACATAGCCTGCATCCCATCAGGGTCCAGCGTCGGTCCTGCCGCCACCACATTGTACTGCAGCGGCAGGGAGCTCTGCCTTGCCTTGCCACCATGAACGGCTCGGCGCGCAGGAGCACCACGTCGGCGCCATGGAACCCAAGCGCGAGGTCGACGCTGGAGAAGGCGGCATCCGCCTTGGAGTTGTTGTTCTCGGCCCGGATGGTGATCGACATCTGCAGGGACTTGATGGTGCCGCCCTGGTCGTACTGGAGCAGCATCAGCTGCGCGTCGGAGACGACCAGGCACGTCATCTTGGGCTTGAAGAAGATGTACACGGCGAACACCGCTGCGCCGGCCACGATGACGCCGTTGGCCAGCACGGTGCACAGGATCACCATCGCCCACGCCCACCACCCGGAGCTCCTAGGCTCCCGTAGTGTCCCCAGGATCCTCGGCGTCCGATCCATCACTGGCCTCTTCGTTGCGATCTGTGCCTCCTCCTTGATTTCGTCATCCACCGACGGCGGCGGCCGGTCGGGATCCTTGTCGAACTCGATGGCCGGCGCCACGTACTTGGCAGTGCTTGGCGGGGCGAAGATCCCACCCCTCTGAAGCATGTGGGACGTCAAATGCTCCAGCAGGCTTGCCAAGAGGTCCTTCCATCGTTTCAGCTCGAGAAGCTGGTGGAGCTCGGTCCTGAGGATGACGACCATGCGGTTGGGCTGCTGCTTAGCATCCAGAACATTCTGGGCCTCCTTGAGTTTGCCACGGGCGCTCTCTTCATCCTTCATCACACGCGCTTCCTCTATCTTCTTTACGTAGAGGATTCGGTCCAGCTCCTCCTCCACCTGCGGCTTCTTCTTGGCATCGTCAGGGCTGGCTGATCTGGTGCGTTGTATAAAGCATCTCAGGTGACCATCACGAGGGAGTAGAAAGTTCCTACTTGGGTTCTGCATGGTAGGAAATAGTGTCAAGTTAGACCGGCCGATGCAAAGGCACTAGTAGAAAAACAGCCTGTAGTCCCGGGCCGTAATGGGCTGTAGTCCCGGATTCGCACCCGGGACTGCGAAAGCGAGACTAAGGCCCCCATCTCCAGTCCCGGGTTGCTACGGCCCGGGACCAGAGGCCACCACGTGGCTGCGGCAGCACGCGGCGGAGGCTGGGAGCTCTAGTCCCGGGTCGTAATACCACCCGGGACCAGAGTCCACCACGTGGCAGCGGCAGCACGCGGCGGAGCTGGGAGCTCTAGTCCCGTGCCGTAATACGACCCGGGACAGTTTCCGTTTCCTTTTTTTTCTTCTCTATTTTAGGATTTTAGGGTCGTTTCTTTTTCCATTTCGTTTCTTTTCCAATTTGGGTTTCATTATATATAATTTCAAACATGTTTCCGTACGCATATTCTACGCTCTACTATATACACAGTACACGTTGATGCATATATAATTAATATTCGATCTCTTGTGAGAATACAACTATTTAATTACATGGAGAGATCACATATATCGTTCATCGTCCGAAGCATAATGTTCTCCCCTATGATCGATGACCTCCCTCATCAGAAATCCCGCCAATTCCTTTTGAATTGCTCGTATGCGCTGTTCTGGTTCGAGATTCTCCCGCATTTCGCGCATAACCATATTTCTCCGCTCACTGGTCAACTCGCGAATGAACTCGCAAACGAAGAATCCACATAAATTACTCCCCGGTGGCTGTTGCGGAGTTTTCACCGTTATATAAGTTAGCTCATCTTCGAATGGACCTTTTACATTCTGTTTGAAAACTTTCCAACACCTGCTTTGGCAAAGAAAATGAACAAAGGAGTTATTAATTATTTGATATCAGGAAACGAACGAAAGAGGCCGATATAATGCGATAATGATTGAAATTATTTATTGAGCATTTCTTTCATGTCGGTCCACGTCGCTTGGTCCCAACCTAATGAGTCCTGGACTTCAACTATGGACTTGTCAACTTGAATGCTTAGCAGAATCCAGTGGAACCTGCGGACGTTTACATAAAGCAGACATGCATAGCTCATCAATTACACTTAACATCGAGAAAGCCAAATAAAAATATGTACAAGACAGAAACACTCACTTGAAGTTGTAAGCAAATAGTATTTCCGAACAGAAATTTTGCTTGACTAAAAAGGTGGTCAGGTCATGCTCCACGTCTCTGGGAAAATTGCGTAACGTATATTCATTAACGATATATGGGTCAACGAACCCAACCTCAAAAACTTGACATCTTTTGCATTCAAGCATCTTCATTCTGCATAATAGCGTACAAAAGGATATGTAGTCAGGATAATATAATACATGCAATTAACGAGCTGAGCTAGAGACTTAATTACGGAAATAAAACACTTACAGACAATAGCAACCGAGGATAGATATGTCGAGGGCGCGCTGATTGTATAACTGAAACAGTTCAGTCATTTGAACATTTATAGTGTAAGGTTTGAAGTAATGCTCCTCTCTAACGTCCACCGGAATCCAATCTTTCGTGTCCTTCTTTGATGTCTGCGCCATGTACCAGTTGTGCAGATTTCGCATCTGTGTTGATAGATGCTCGAGCTCCTCATGACTGACCATAGGCTCCCCTCTGACATATTTCCGTGCTATCTCTAACAATGGCTGATCTTCATAGCCTAAAAGTTGACCAAGAGTCATACCCATAGCGGTAGCATTTTCCTTGGCCTGCGATACAGTGATACCCATTTCTGCAGCAGCAGCTATGGCTCAGGGGTCCAATAATTCCAGGTCCTTATCCATATCGGCTCTGAAGTCCTTGTCGATATCGGAACACACTATGAGCGGGGGGACCGATTGATTTTTCTGCTGTCCGAGCTGGGCAATTTGTTTCCCGCTTTTTGCACCTCTTTTCTTGCCCTGATCAGACTGGGCACGTGCCTGCTTAATAAGTTCACGACCATAGTTAGATGGCAGATTCATCGATATTTGGGATGGCTGCTCAAGAAAGGACTTAACCCACTTTTTGGATTTTTCATCATATACCTTCTTTGGCTCGGGCTTTTTTGCTGAAAAAAAGCCTTATTGTAGGCCGCCACTTCCGCGGCGATTTCTGCATCAGTCTTGTCATAAGGTCTCTTGGGAGGAGCCGACGGGATGTCGACTATCTTCTGAGTGCGACCTTTCTTCTGAGTGGGGCGCGGGGGAGCGGCGTCGGTCCGTTTCTTCTGATTGGGGCGCGGGGAGTTTTGCGCGGAGGCGGACTTGGAGGTCGACGATCATGGGGGGAGGGGGTGGACTTGGAGGTCGACGATCATGGGGGGAGGGGGGTGGACTTGGAGGTCGACGATCATGGGGGAGAGGGTGGATTTGGAGGTCGACGATCATCGGGTGGGGAGGGTAGACTTGGATTCCTCGGAGTCGGTGGTCTTGGCGCCGAGCCTGGAAACTTGATGTACATCTTTTGCCATAGAATGATCTGGCGCTTGACATCTCCCAGTTTCTTATGGCCTTCAGATGTAGCGATGTCAATCTCTAGGTCCTCATACCCCTCCAGTAGTTCATCCACCGAGACACGAGCATAGCCAGGTGGAATCGGAAGTGATTGGTGGAGTGATCCAGGTAGACAAGGTAAAGCAGTGCCGGTCGCCACCTTGAAGGACAGGTTGCTCATTGGATGATGTAGCTCACATTGTGTCGTCTCTCTGACATCATCCACAGGGTAGTGAGGCGTCGGTACACCATCCAGCAGTGCATGAGCAGTAACCTGGACCTCCGTGGAAGCCACGCTGCTTCTCCGCTGGCTAATCTCCAATGGAGGATCTTGCTGCGACCGAGATGACCTTTGGCTAAGTTCTTCTACAAACTTCTTCACCCCAGCTAGTTCCTGTTCTAACTTGCCGATCCGGTCTGCCTCCCGGTCCTTTGCTCTCTTACGGCTTTTGTAACTGTCAACGTACTGGGGAAACGCTATCTTCCACGGGACACCGCCTTTACCTCGTGTTCGTCCACCTTTTTCATCGTTCCCGAGGGCACGCCACAGCTCGTCTCTCTCTCGATCGAGCCGGAACAATCCATTTTGAGCATCTTCCATTGCTTCAACAATTGCTTGGGAGGGCACTAGAATTTTTTCCTGAAACATTGTCTGCCCTGTTTTTGGGTCCAACGTTTCGCCATGCGCGTACCACTAGTGCTTTGCCCTCTCGGACCATCCATTTGTACCTGGAGTGATCTCTATCTTCCTCAGGTCGGCCTCGATAGCTTCCCACTTAGGCATGGCAGTCTTGTAGCCACCTGTCCCCAATTTATGGTGGTATTTCTTTTTCTGGGCATTTATCTTATTTTTTGCCGACCTTTTCTTGGCTTCAGAAGATTACTTGTACTTTACAAAAGAAGGCCACTTTTCTCGCAATTTCTCTTGCGCTCCTTTGAATTCTGGAGTTTTGCCTTTCGCGACTGACGTGGGGTGACCACGGCAAATCCCATCGGTAGGATACCTAGGGTTTCGAGAGAGGGAGAAGTTGGTGCGCTGGCAGTTCCGTCGGCTGACAAGCGAGGATTTACCCAGGTTCGGCCCCTCATTGTGAGGTAAAGACCTACATCCTGCTTGTCTGATCTGTATTGATGATGATGATGTTACATGGTGGCCGCGATGGCAATGGTGGTGAGACGTTGTCTCGCTATGCTATGCGTGTTGTGTATATGTCTATGGGGGTGCCCCTGCTTGGCTTTATAAAGGGAGCCAGGTAGGGTTTACAAGAGTCCTAGTAGATTACGACTTGGAGTCCTTTCCTTGTATTCCAAGTTGTAGCTTCTTGGGCTTCGTTGGACCGCCAGGTGGGCCTCCAAGTATGTCTTCGGCTGGACTGCATCGGGTATGCCAATGGTGGGGGACCCGAAGGGTATGCCCACGTCACTAGCCCCCGAGTGTCTGGTCGATTCAAAGAATCGGGCAGAGACTAAGAGCAGCATGTCGAGTAGGCGTAGTCGATGCATCGGGTGTGTTGATGATCATGTCGATGCTTCGAGAGTTAAATCATTTATGAGAAATCCAGTGTAGGTGTAAGAAACCCAATATTAATAAATCAGATGCGGGCGTAAGGAACCCGACTTTGATGATCCATTGCGGGATATAGAGAACCCGAATTTGATAAATCCGTTGCGGGATATAGAGAACCCGACTTTGATAAATCCGGTGCGGGCTATAGAGAACCTGACTTTGATAAATCCGGTGCGGGCTATAGAGAATCCGACTTTGATAATTATGTTGCGGGATATAGAGAACCCGACTTTAATAATTATGTTGCGGGATATAGAGAACCCGACTTTGATAAATCCGGTGCGGGCTATAGAGAACCCGACTTTGATAATTATGTTGCGGGCTATAGAGAGCCCGACTTTGATAAATCCGGTGCAGGTTGTAGAAAACCCGACTTTGAAAAATCTGGTGCGGGTTGCAGAAAACTCGACTTTGAGAATTATGTTGCTGGCTATAGAGAACCCGACTTTGAGTTTTTGTATAGCACTCGAGCCGGCGGCGAGTGCGCTCCCGATGGGAGTAAAATGAAGAATTACTTGATTTTTCCAAGGTGTGGCCTGAGCTCAACTGCGTGCCTGCTTGGCGTGATAATCTTGGATCGACTCTGTTGAGGATCAATAAATTTTCTCGTCGGGTGCGCGACAGCGCTCCCGATGGAAGTAGCCCCCGAGGCTATGTGCAACTATTTGTAGTTGGGCATAGGCTCAATTTGCCTTTATTTTGTTGTTGTCGAATATCTTGCGAGTGCTCCAGTCTCCTCGGATGCGCAGCCTCCGAGCATCAGGTGCGGCCAAGGTGAATTTGTTGCGACCTGTACGGCGCAGCACCCGGTAGATCATCAGGTGCGGCCAAGGCCAGATTGTTGTGGCCTGTGCGGCGCGGCACCCGGTAGTGCATCAGGTGCGGCCAAGGCAAGATTGTTGTGGCCTGTGCGGCGCGGCACCCGGTAGTGCATCAGGTGCGGCCAAGGCAAGATTGTTGAGGCCTGTGCGGCGCGGCACCCGGTAGTGCATCAGGTGCGGCCAAGGCAAGATTGTTGTGGCCTGTGCGGCGCGGCACCCGGTAGTGCATCAGGTGCGGCCAAGGCATGATTGTTGTGGCATGTGCGGCGCGGCACCCGGTAGTGCATCAGGTGCGGCCAAGGCAAGATTGTTGTGGCCTGTGCGGCGCCGCACCCGGTAGTGCATCAGGTGCGGCCAAGCCAAGATTGTTGTGGCCTGTTGTGGCCTGATGCACCAAGGTTGTAACAAAATGGAATACCAAATAAAGATGTAACTACTCTCATGTGTATAAGTTTCTAATTAGACATCAATCATGAAGATATAAGTCCAAAAAAGGAACATGCACACACAAAGTAGATACTACGGTGAAGAACATGATATCCAAGTGGAAGTCATATACATACCAATAAGATCATTGCTTAAAAGCAAAGCACAAAGCTCAATTTTATCTTAAAAGGATATAGATGAACTTCCAACAAAATCTCATCATAGCATCAAGAAAGTCCACAAGGGAAAAAAGATAGAAGGGATGCTCCGAGAAAGATAACAAGTATCGCAAAACACAAATGATTACCAAATGAAAAATCATCAATATTGCATATGAGTGACTTTTGAGAAGAAATGCTAGATTAACATATTTGGGATTGGTGAATCAGTAAAATGATTATATATATTCCCCCTGATATGAAATCATCCCGGCTTGCTCACATTTGCAATAAAGATGTTTAAATGAGAACTTTGCAAGAATCACATCAATTGCAACAAAGGAAATTCATGCCAAGATACAACCTACACAAGGTTGAAAGCTAGAAAGTATGCATGAGGTAGATACTTGTTACCGAGATAGCATTGGTGATGTAGACGATAAGAGTTAACGATCATCCAAGCTTGGCTCCAATAAGCACATGGTGACACCACCTTCCTTGTAAATGAGACAAGCTTCCAATGCATCTCTAATGTACCTAAAACAAATTCAAGTACAAAATGGTACCCAAACTCATTGGATCCATAGTAGTTAGAGCAACTACAATACATAGGACAAACCCCACATAAATATGTGCATATTGATATGAAATTGAATTTCATGCACATCTTAGCCATTTAGGATTTGATGTAGTTTTATTCTATATATTGGATCAACGAAAGTAAGCATGTCATAAGATATACATATAGTAAATATGCATGCACAAGACTTTCAAGAACCAAACGAGATACAAATTGGACAAAAAACACCATTTAAACCAAGAAAGTACACACAAGTGTGTCAAGAGAAAGAATTGTCCAAATTATATCAAAGACCCAAATCAACACATGATTGAAGATACCACTTTGAAAAGATGCCAAATGAAAGTAAGATACCAAATGATGAAATTATCATCAAGGAATAAACCAAACCCTCTACACTTCTCATGATGGCACAAAGTATCAAGACGAGGAATGTTTGTCTTCCAAAGAGACACGTCATCGGGATCAAATGCCAATTGAGGATAACTAATGTTCAAAAACATATAGGATTGCTCCCCCAAGACTTGTGCATTATTTATGATCTTGCATTTGAATACCAAATGCACACAAATGAGATCATCACTCTCCATACATATTATTCAAACACTAGTCATGTTCAAGAAAAGCAATAAGATACAAAACCAATTTAAAGAATGATGTTCTACTCAATGTAGGATAGCTTCCCAAGAATGGGATCATTGCTTTTCCTAACTCAAGAAAGCACAAAGCAAATTTTGAGTAGAGCGACAAGGATAAAAGATACAAGGAAGACAAGAGGATTTAGATCAAACCAAATCCTTGGCAAAAGAAATAAGGCAATCCAAAGCAAGAGCCAAATTGAAGATGGTCTACAAATTCCACCACAATTATGAGAATCACTTGTCATGGACAAGGAGTATATAGAGATATTTCTCGGTGGTATAATGGAATTAAATTAAAGACTAACTTCACAACAAATAAGAATATGGCAAAGGATAGGAATTAAAAGCCATGCTTAGATAGATAGATATTCTTGATAGCTTCACAATTCACGCGATAATGCAAAGCAACTCCAAGGAGTAGCCTGAAGCAATTGGTTTCCCAAAAAGATATATGAGAACATATTTAGGGAAAGTCATATCAAGAACTTCCATCACAAACAAGATCCAACGTGAGAGGCAAAAAAACATTTAAGCAAATGGGAACTTGTTTGAGAAACATGCCACATAGGAATAAGATAATGAAGAATATCAATTCTAGATGGCAATACCTCACATGTTCACATTTTTAGGCTTGTAATATGCACAAGCTTATTACTCCCCACAATGTGATAATCCAAATTTTTCTTAACAAGAGGCAAACAAAACCAACTAGAGATAATTAATGGTCATTATAGAATTTGAATTTCTCATGAGAATGACATACCACATAGAGAATAGATAATATTGATATATCAACACTAAGTGGTATTCCTCATGTATACACATTTTTAGGAGTGTGAATTGCATGAAGCATATCACTCCCCCAAAATGGGATAGTCCATTAATCTCTCAAAAAGAGAGCCAGCAAGATAAGGTATTAAATAAAAGCAAATAGGCTCAACACAAGTAAATGGTGTGCAAACCAACATACACATACTTGATTACTCAAGATAAGTAAGTAGAGAGCACATCACATACAAACATAGCAAGGTACAAAACCTAACACATGCAAGGGTGCAAGCAACTTTCAATGTATATATGATATAAGTAAAAGTTACCGCAAGGAGGAACATTGGATATGAGATAGAACCATATAATTCAAATGACTTGGCTTGAGATAATATAGTTGATGAAGATCCCTTAATTCTTCATGATGTAGCCAAGTCTCCAATGCCCTCCAACCACACCTATTGATCAAGTTTTAGCTTGTTGGTCCCCAACCAAGTTGGGTCCTAAGAGGTTAGTCACAATAGGTTTGGCAACCCAAATGGTGCTTTTCTTGACACCACTTTGAGTACCAACATATTTGGCAAACACATTGCCAACCTTATCCTTCCTAAGAGAATAAACATTATCAATTATGATAGGGTTGGATAAGTTACCATTAGTGCATGAAGAAGCAAAATGACCCTTCTCGCGGCATAAGTAGCAACATTGGCATTTTCCCTTCTTCTTAGTTGAAGTCTCAACTTGAGGAGGAATAGCTTGATTCTTCTTGAGAAGTGGCCGTTCTTCAACTTGAGGAACTTGAGTTTGAGCTTGAGGCCTCTTCCCTTGTTGCTTCTCACTAAGAGACTTCTTCTTCAAAAGGCAAGATCTAACGTGGTGCCCTTCAACTTTGCACTTGAAGCAAACAATCTTGGCCGAATCTTTGACTTGTTCTTGGCCCTTGTTCTTCTTGATAGGCTTGGACTTGATCTTGTTATTGGAGTTGAATCCAAGTCCACTCTTGTCATTTGGGCGTCTTTGAACACTCAACACATTGTCAAGTGTGGACCTCCCAACATGACGCTTTTCCAAGTCTTTCTTCAAAGAAGTGACTTGGGCCTTGAGCTCATTTAATTCCTCTACATGGTTAGTATCAACAAAAACACTAGAGGAAGTAGATGCTTCATTGTTAGAGCAACAAGGCATGGTAAGTAATTCATCACAAGATGTAGCAACATTGTGAGTGGATGAATCACAAGGATTAGCACATGGCAATAAAGCATTTAGAGTATAAGTAGTGCCATTGTCCACATGAGTCTCACAAGATGTTACCTTTGTAGTGATAGCCTCATGAGCTAACTTTAGCTTGACATAAGATGCTAGAAGATCATCATTAGAGCTAGATAGCTTTTCATGACTTTCTTCCAACTTTCTGTACTTGCTAGTTAGCAACTTAAGTTGAGCCCTTAGCTCAACATTCTCGTTCAAAATAGATGCTTCACAAGAAATTGAGTTAGTAGCACAAGCATCATCAATATTAAAAATGGAAGAAGACAACTTTTATAAAATCATCATTTTTAGATAGTTGAATTTGGAGTTGATCATGAAACTTGAGAAGGAGAGAGTGTTCACTTTCTAAAGCCTTCTGGGCTTTGTCAAGTCTCTCTATATCCTCAATTAGTCTAGCATTGCCAACACCAAATTCAACTTTTTTCCTTTTTAAGCACTTTATACTTAGCAATACCATGATCTCTTTCCTCAATGATTTTAGCAATAATAGGATCATTTGACTCATCAAGAGACTCAAGCCTCTCCTCAAGAGAGACCCTATACTCTTCTTCTTCAAGAGAGAAGCTTTCAATAAAGCTATAGTGATAGAGTCATCTCTCTCAATTTGACATTTCTCATCAAATTGAGTTTCTAAAACCTCAATTGTAAGCTTGCGGTGAACAAAGATACTTATGATTTTTCAGAAGTTATCACTAGCAAGTTTATTTTTTGAAAGAGCACAAAGAACTATTTTACTCATCTCATGAAAGGAAGCATCGTCATCATTTTTCATCATCATCATCATCATCATCATCATCATGAGATATATTGGGATTCGAAGTAGGAGATACCTTTGAATCCTTAGCCATAAGGCAAAGGTAAGTAGTGGGCAAAGATGATGAAGAATAACTTGAAGCACCATATAAATCCATATCTTGTTCCATGGAGTGTTCGGTTTCCTCTACATTGTTAGCCAAACAAATACTCGAGGAAATAGAAGCATTTTTATCAAGGCAACAAGACATAGAGAGCATATCATCATGAGATTTAGTTGAGCAACTATTACATGATATGCAAGGACTAGCAACACCGGCATGTAAAACATTTGGAGTGCTAGAACACTAGTAGGAAAACCCAATTCTATGGAAGCTTATTCTGTGGCGCACCTTATAGCCGTGCGCCACAGAATAAGCTTCTGTGGCGCACCTGTGCAGATGCGCCACAGAATACTCTTATTCTGTGGCTCATTATTTACTTGTGCGCCACAGAATAAGATTATTCTGTGGCGCACTGGAAGAGGTGCGCCACAGAATATGCGCGGGCCCCACACCCACGCGAGGGTCAGTCACTTTGGGCTTTATTCTGTGGCGCAGCCATGCCCATGCGCCACAGAATAAGCTTATTCTGTGGCGCAGCAGGGCCCATGCGCCACAGAATAAGCTTATTCTGTGTCGCACCAGGGCGCATGCGCCACAGAATACGCGTATTCTGTAGCGCACCAGCTAGGTGCGCCACAGAAGTTTTTGACTTAGACAAATTTCGCACGGCCGCGCCCGGCCGTCTCCTTCCTCTCTATTCCTCTCTCTTTCTCCACGCGCACGAAACCGCCCCCGCCGTAGCCGAACTCGCCCTCGCCGGCCGCCCCCTCCCAACCCTGCGCGTGACCTCGCCGCCGGCAGCCCGCGACCTCCCCTACGCCGCCCAACTCCCCCGCCGTCGCCGAACTCGCCTCTCCGCCCCCACCTCGACGCCTCGACGCCGACCGCCCCCACCTCGACGCCGCCGTCTGGACACGGCGCAACGCCCTCGACACCGCCGCCATCTACACCGCCGCCGTCGCACCAAAGGTGACCCCTCCTCCTCCCCTGGTCTCCTTCTTCCTTCCCTCTCCCTCCCTCCCCTTCACACCTGCAAGGTGTTTGTGAAAATGCCCGAGGTGCTCGGTTTTGTGTTTTGCCCGAGGAAGGCCGGCTTGGTCGGCGGGGATGGTCTGGTCGGTCTTCATGGTGACCATCCGCACGGTGTCGGACATGGCCGGCCTCGAGTCCGGGAACGGCTGCATGCATAGCGGCGCGATCTGGCACACCTGCATCGCCTCCTTCTCCTCGAACCCCTCGCCGCCCTGCACCTTGCCGTCCACCAGCTCCAGCTCCAATCCATCGTCTAGACCAACGGCGGAGCTTCACGGGGGCGAAAAGGGCGGTCGCGCCCCCAGCAAAAACCAATATTTTTACTACCCTGTAGTATGTTCCACCAGTCCAGCCCATAAGAACCATACGTTCTTTTTTTTCAACCTGGAAGCGTCGTGTACTCATGTGCGAGAGCACAGAGCAGCGAGACGAACAGGTTTCTTGCTGTCTCTCGTCTCTTTGGCTCACAAACTTGGGCGGCGACTGAGCATGGGGATGGGGCTGTGGCCTGTGTGCGTGACCAGCCGCCGCAGCGGGGGGCGACGGCGGCAGTTAGCCGGAAGCCGGAGTACTTTTTTTTATGCGCCTCCTTTTGGCCGTCAGCAGCAAGAAGTAGATCGCGCCCCTGCTCTCAATCAGTAAATGAAATATCCACTGTCCATGTTCAGCCCCCTCTCTTGTTGCTTGAATTTGAACAGCAAGCTAATGTAGATCAGGTGCATCAAACTCAAACAAATGAAGTTCTATTCTGTCCACCATTTAGTATCTAGATTCTTTTGTTTTTAGAGTAGATTTAGTTTAGGCTTGCTTGCTTGCTTGCTTGCTAGTGCTAGCTAGGTTAATTTATCTTGTTGTATTTTTGAAATGCACTTCATTTGTAAACTAATATATTGTTTTTCCGTATATATGCAGGAAGTTGGGAAGGACCTAGCTCAACGTTGTTCTCTTTCTTTTTGAGGTGAGATGCGAAAAAGAGCTCCGACCATCGTGTCGTGGAGTTGTGTTTTTTTTAAATTTGGAAATGGTTGCAGGTACCCCCGAGAGGCCCTTGAGATTGCCGGAACGTCGATTAACTTCCGTTCCGGCAATTTCGGGTACTCCATATGTCCCTTTTTTAGCAAAGGTTATGCCGAATTTTTTCGTGAAATTTGGCATGACTTTGCTAAAAATAGGACATATGCGGTATTGCGACTAATGCATGGGCCGGGGTATCTTAGTACTTAGTTAGGTGTTTTTTTTTCTCTTATATTTGTCATACTAACTTTTTGCCTCTTTTTAATGCAGTTCAAACATGTCGGGCGACGCAGCTAAGCGCATGAGCATCGAAGAGCAAGCAAGAGTACAGAACATGGACTTTTGGCCCGACGATATGAGGGACGAAGCTGCGGTCACTAGTGGCGACGAGGCTGAGAAGCATCAACGGGAGGTCCGGGATCCCGACCCCGAGTACCACGAAGAAGGTGGTGAGGATGACACCTCAGGAGATGGTGGCGACCACACGACCACTGGCGATGACCGCACCGATGGCGACCACACGGAACCCGGCGACAGCAACCCGGCCGCTAAGAAGAAGAAGCGGAGGGCAAGGACTAAACCGCGTAAAGTGCAGTCGGTGGACAATGTCACGGACGTGATCACGGAGGTCAGTCCAAGTGGCATGCCGTTGTATCAACTTGTGATGAGACATATATTAGTAATGTGTTTGTTTTGATATATGTATCTGTGAAAATATATCCCTGTTTCTGTTATATCTGTGTAAATATGAAATATACATGTATTCTGGTATTATACTGGTATTTGTATTCTGGTAATATACGGGTACAATACGGCACAGTAATTCTGTGGCGCACCCAGAACTATTCTGTGGCGCACCCTATTCTGTGGCGCATGGTGAGTGGGGTGCGCCACAGAATAGTTATTCTGTGGCGCACCAGGCTGGGTGTGCCACAGAATAGCCACTATTCTGTGGCGCACCTGGTGGTGCGCCACAGAATAGCTTATTTAGTGGCGACTATTCTGTGGCGCACCACCCATGCGCCACAGAATAGAAAAATGGTGCGCCACAGAATAGCTTTTCTGTACTAGTGGAAGTGTTTAAGTCCAAACATAGATCATTGCAATGAGATAGAGATGAAGTATAGTCAATAAAATATTCACCATCAACAAAACAATTTCTATCACCACTCACCATATCATTACCTTGTGACAAATCACATGTTGGTGAAGTGGAAGAAGTTGTGAACTCGTCACGGCCGGAGGTGGAGGGAGAACAATCATCCTCAATAATATTGGACACTTCATATTTATCTTGAAGCTTGGTCCATAGCTCATGAGCGTTCCGAAAAGGCATGATTGATGCAAGAACTACATCGCTCAAAACACATATAAGATAATTCTCATATAGAGTATCGAGATGAGAGTTTTCCTCATCCTCTAAAGATAATTTTTGGGAATCTTTTGGAGGAGAAAAACCCACATCTACAATCCTCTTAATATAATTTGGACCCATGACCCTAAAAAGATTAAGCATGCGAATTTTCCAAACATCATAATTTGCGCCATCGAATATAAGAGTGGGATCGTGCATTAATTCTCTAAGCGACATCTTTACTCTCTAGGCGGTAAAGCCCAAAAAGAGAGGCCAGCCTCTGATACCAATTGAAATGATAAGGATGTCGCCTAGAGGGGGGGTGAATAGGCGATTAAAACTTTTCCGGTTTAGGCTTGATAATTGCGGAATAAAACTAGGTGTTTAAATTAACAAGCCAACAACCTAAAAATACTAGGCTCACCTATGTGCACCAACAACTTATGCTAAGCAAGACAAGCAACAAGGAGATAGCAATATAGAATACTTCAAGCACGAAGGATATCACAATGTAAAATGCATAAGTAAAGAGCTCGGGTGTCACATCCCAGGTTTTCAAATTTTTGAAAATTCAGAAAAATCAAAAAAAATTGAAAACTATATATTTTGAATTGCAAATTTAAAATCATGCATGCATTCATCTTCTTCTTGCTTTGTTTGCATTGAAATTTTAAAAGTTGGAATTATATTTCCACTTGAAAATACAATTGAGAAAATATCATAAAAGGGCATATTATGCTCTATATTATATTTTTGATTTATATGATTTTAATTGTTCTATTTTGAATTTTGGTTCTGGTTCAATTATATTTATCTGAAACATAAGTTTAAAATAAATTAGTTTCCAAATTAGTATTTGTGGTACTTTATTTAATTATAATAAGCCACCGTTGATTTTATTTAACACCCTATGTTTAAATTGACATAAATGGTCTAATAAGCAATTATGCAACTTTTTGATTTTGTATTTTTCAAATGTGTTGGAAAAGTGTGGTTGAGTATTTTAAATGAAAGATATGGTTTTTACAAAATTTTAGAATCAAGTTTGATTTGATTTGGACTTTTATAACAAAAGATAAGAAAGAAATAAGAAATCAGAAAACAGCAAAAGAGAAAGAACAAAAAAAAATGAACGGGCCGCCTGCCCGAGCTGAGCCCAGCAACGCAGCCTGCCAGCAGCCCGCTCCCTCTCTCCCCTTATCTCACTGCCATGCGGGCCCCACCCATGACGCGAGCAGTGACGTCATTGCCTTCAACCTCCCCTGCAAGAATTCCTCCCGAACCCTAGCACCAAATCCGGAGCAAATTCGTCGGTTTAGACGGATTCTATCCGATCTCTCTGACCCCCATATATAGTCCACGAGCCCCTCTCATTTTCCCCTCAAAAAAATCCACCAACGAGCCGCCAGGCTGCTCGTAACCAAGCTCACCGCGCCGCCATTGCTGCCGGCAAGAAGCTTCGTTTCCGGCGAACGTAGACCATCCCGAGCCATCCCATCGCCCCCTTCGTCTTTTATTTCTCCTTGCGCACCCGTGTAATTTTTCTGTGAAATATTTGCACGCCAGATCGACGGGAGCATCGCTGACCTTCAACCATCACCGCGGAAGCAACTCCGGCGAGCGATCGTTGACCAACTGAAGCACCCGCACCATCCTCGTCTACATCACCGACTCCGCCTCGACGTCCTGCTGCGCTAGGTACTGAAACCCCTCTTCCTAGCCCCTTAGCTCTTCAACTTCTCGACGCCGGCCATGGCACCACCGCGGAAGCTAGGTCACCGGAGTAACTCCGGCCGGCCGCGCCGTTAGGTTTAGGTCCTTTAGATCTAGACCGTTAGATCTAATTCCTATGGCTTGGATTGGATCGCGTACGCGAACAGGTACCGGCGAATCAGGTCAAGCCACGTCGACGCCGAGTCAGCATCCACGTCAACGCCAAGTCAGCAGCTCCGTCAGCAGTCAACGCCGCGTCAGCGCCAACGTGGAAGGAGATTTCCCAATTTTATTCTATTTAGTAGATTTGCAGAAAACCCCTAGAACTTAGTTTTATCATTACTTTCTCTCTGTTTATCCAAATCCAAATATTTTTATATATTTGGAATCCTTAGAACCAGTAGAAACTTTTGGCCGTATTACTTTCTGTTTTGTCAAACTTAAATTATTCAAATTTCAAATTGGGAAGTTTGAGTATTTTTGACATAACTTTAGTTTAAAAATAGCTTTTTGAGTGAATCCAATTGCATTGGATTTGTTTAGTTGCCCTCTGTCCAGAAAGATGTCAGCCATATTTTTGTTAGTATTTTTGTATATCAGTAGCTACGAATTTTGTGTTATTCCCTTTATGAGAATTGTTTTTGTTTAGTTGTAATATTAAAAAAAATTATTGCATTTTTGACTCATGCATGACTTAGTGAAATTTTGGAGTGTTTCTAAGTTCATCTCATGCATGTCATATTTTCCTTAGAATTGTTGGTATGCTTGTATGTTTATTTGTTGTGTTTCATGTGTTAGAATTTTCGGAGGGAAACGAGGACTATTGCAACTGCTACTACTGTTCTCCTTGTTGCCAAGGCAAGTGGCACACTCATAAATTTCCTAAGTATTTTGTCTATGCATGAGTAGAATATTTTCTTAAGCATGTGTAGGACTTAGTACAATTGCTATGCTAAAACTGTTTAGAATAGCTCCCCTTTACTAGATGGTCTAGCATCCCATTTAAACTTAGTAGATTATTGAAGTGCAATGCAAAAGATGTTTTTATGAAAAGCTAAATTCTACTAAGTTAAAATGAAACACCTGGGTGGAGTTGGTTTTGATAAGAGGATGTTTGAGTTGAGTGTTGTCCCTAGGGGTTTTACCTGAGGGATATTCACTTGTGGATTGCCACCCAGGAACAAAGGGACCAAAGTTTCTCCAAGTGAAGATTGCTTCCAGTGCAGCCATTGGCCATATGGGCTCTGTCTTGATGGATTAAGTGGCGTGGAGTCATCCCGGCTTGACAGGTGGTGGTAGAGGTTTGTAGGTGGAGCGCGTCAGGCCAGTATGGGGTGGGAAAATGCTTCTGAAAAATCTCGTCTCAATCTTCTCCTTTTCCTTAGCACTAAATGAGTGTATGGGATAGTTTGGGCTGATTGGGTCTAATGGTGAAAGTGCACAACCTCTCGAGAGTGTAAAACTAAGTACTTAGCCGTGTCCCTGGTTATGGACAATTCTGAGCAGCTGATCAAGGACGTCAACGGAGGATCCCAACATTCCAACTTCTCAAGTAAAATTGTGATGGGTGAACAAGGGTAGATGAGACAGTGGTTTTCATGCCATGGATGTCTCGATTTGAAGAAAAGTGTTTTCAAAAGAGTTAGGAAAAATTGGCTTTCTGCAACTTAGCCTTTGAACTCCACCAGCCAAATATGCATATAGGTTGTTAGAGTTATTCCACTAAGTGTCCACAGAGTGTCACTCGCCAGTTCCATTTTATATGGTTCTGGCCCACCTTGTTGCAACATTTTTCTTGTTGCAGATTGTTCAGATGACGAGTGAGAATACGTTTAAGGGTTTCGAGTCTGCAACCAACATGTTTCGCTTGTGGCACATGAAGATGATGGAGACTCACTGCTACTTTTATTCCGCTGTGCTAAACTTTATAAAATGCTAGCCTTGAGCTATGCAATTTGTAATGAATATTGTAAGTCTGGATCATGTGATGTAATAAAATTTGAAACATTTGCATGATATTCATCTTAGACTGTGTGTGCAAATGAATCGATCCAGGGGTTTGCACTATACACAGGGATCTTGCAAATTTTTGAAGTGCAGGTCCGCTACATCGGGTATAGAAATAACCGAGGCACACGGAGACGATGATGTAATCCCGAGTTCCTCCTTTTTAGGGGAGTACGTCTCGTTGGAGATGTGTGAGGCACCACAAAGGTCGATCTCAACGCCACAAAGGCTCACCCTATTCTCCGATGAACCGCACCACAAAGGATTTGTTCACCTTCCACTATCGGATCCTTCAAGGCGGATTCCGGAGCCCACTACTAGGAAATAGGCCATCTGTGGCGCACCCACTTTGCCTTTCTGTGGCGCATGGTGGGTGCGCCACAGATATCACGCCACTAAAATATTTTTCTGTGGCGCACGGCCCAGATGCGCCACAGAAAAACAAAAATTCTGTGGCGCACCCGCCACCATGCGCCATAGAAAGCTAATTCTGTGGCGCACCCACAACCATGCGCCGCAGAATTGTTATTTTGAATTAAAAAAAAAAGGCGGCCAGATCTAGATCTGGATCTGGATCTGGCGCCGCCGGAATTTCGCCGGAATTTCGGCGGAGCTCGTCGGAGGCCGTGGTGCCCGTGGCCATGGCCGTAGGTGGCTTGGTCGGAAGTGGGTGGTGGAGGGGGGTCGCCGGAGATGGTGGAGGAGGAGGAGATTGTCGCCGGAGGTGGTAGAGGAGGAGGAGGATGTCGCCGTACATGGTGGAGGATGGGGTCTCCGGAGGTGGTGGTGGAGGAGGAGGTCGCCGGAGGTGGTGGAGCACGTCGCCAGAGGAGGAGGAGGTCGCCGGAGGTGGTGGAGGAGGTCGCCGGACGAGTAGGAGGTCGCCGGAGGTGGTGGAGGAGGTCGCCGGAGGAGGAGGAGGAGGAAGTCACCGGAGGTGGTGGTGGAGGAGGGAGGAGAAGGGGAGAGGAGAAGTGGAGAAGAAGGGGAGAAGTGGAGGAGCAGGTGAGAGGAGGGAGAGAAGTGGAGGAGAAGGTGAGAGGAGAAGTGGAGGAGAGGAGGAGGAGGAGTAAATGAGAGGGGAAGGGTGGTGGGCCCCCCGGATTCGAAATTCTGCCAGCATTTTCTGTGGCGCACCCCCTAGCCCATGCGCCACAGAATTTCTTCCCCTGTTTTTTTTATTTTGTAGGAAAAAATCTTGTTTTATTCATAACTTTTTTTCCTTTTGGAATTTCTAGGATCTGAGAAAAGTTCACCGGGTAAACCCGGGTGAAATCGAGCTCCTTTTTTCTCTAGTTTTTTGATATATTAAACGCATTTTTTCGACGTCGTATGCAAAAGTTATGGCCCTGCTAATTTTTTATTTCTATTTTTTGCAAAAAAGTCAAAATTCATATTTCAAAATTTCTATACCAAGTAGACACTAAAACCTAACTACATATCTAAGGATTTTATTTTTTGAAGATTTTATCATTTTCTTTCCCTTTTTGCGAAACTGAAAAGGCGATTCGCGGGGGGGGGGGTGGTGGTGTGGTGGGTGGGATCAGAATGCTGAACATGCGCCACAGAAAGTAAGCTTTCTGTGGCGCATCTGCCACCATGCGCCACAGAAAGGGTACACAGAAATGTTGATTTCTGTGGCGCATCCAAACCCGTGCGCCACAGAAAAGGCACCGGAGTGTCAGATCCGAACGTGGGTGGTGGGGCCCACGACATTTCTGTGGCGCACAGGTCAGAATGCGCCACAAAAATGGCATTTTCAGTGGCGCATCTTCGGCTCATGCGCCACTGATATCTGTGGCGCACCAGAGCAGATGCGCCACTGATAACTTTCCATGGCGCACGGCTAAAACGGTGCACCACGGACAGTGGATGCCACCTATAGCTAGTTTCCTAGTAGTGGCCTTTACAAGAACGATTCGGGGCACACACCCACAAATGAAGTGGGGGCTCCCGAACAGCTACAAATGACCACAAAGGTCTCAACCACCACAAAGGTGTCTAGGGTCCAAAGACCCAAGAGTAACAAGCTCACAAACTATCAACTTCCACGAATCCTCGTGGAGAGCACAAACCGATGCACAAAGCAATGGCAAGAGCACAAGTGCTCAAATCCTTTACTCTCAAATTCCAACAAAGCAACAAATGCTTATGGGGAATAAGAGAGAAGAACAATGGAGGAGAAGCACCAAGAACTCCAAGATCTAGATCCACTAGGTTCCCCTCACTTAGAGGAGAGATGGACTGGTGGAAATATAGATCTAGATCTCCTCTTTCAAATCCCTCAAAGATATGCAAGAATCATGGGAGAAATTGGGAGAGGGCAAGCTTTCCAAGGTCAACAATGGTGGGGGAGAGAGAGGAAAACGTGATGGGCAAAGCTTGAGGGCTAGAGGAAGAAGGAGGGTTTTTATACCCCTCCCAGAAAAATAGCCGTTGAAACTGTCAGGAGTCGGAATATTCCGAGTTTAACTGCAACTCGGATATTCCGAGTGACCGGAATATTCCGAGCGAAATGAAATTTCCGCCCCCAATCTTCCGAGCAACTCCAGTGGCTCGCGTCTTCTTTCCTTAGCCGAATTTCTGGGGAGTCGGAAATTTCCGAGAGACTGAAATTTCTGAGTCCAAATTTCCGAGCAATTCCAGTGGCTCGCGCAAAGCGGCGCAAAACGAGTTTCGTCAGTTTCCTAGAGGCCGGAATATTCCGGTCTGAATCTGACCCGAATATCCGATCTGTAGAAAACTGACAGAAACAAAACTAAAACTGCAATAACTTTTTCATCCGGACTCCGATTTCGATGATCTTGGGCTCGTTGGAATCGCAACGAAGATCCCTTCAAGATTATGCAGAGAAACATCATAGTCCATCATGTGAGAAGGAAGCCACAAGGAGAGAGTCTGACCTCTCTTAGAAAAGGCAAACCGTAAAACCTCCAACATCAAAAACGCAACAAGATATGCATATGAAATCCGTTTTTGATGAACTAGAGCTTGGTATGGAGATGAACACAAACTCTAAATTCTCACAAGGATAAAAGCCAAATAAGAACCAAGAAAGATGATATGCCAAGTATGCAAAGGTTTGAACTCTACACAAAGATGCGATCAAGTTGCTCACTTGAGAGCTCCTCTTGATAGTACGCCGTCTATCCTATAACCCGTCTCCTACTAACACCACGAGACCGGATATGACCCGAAGACCGACTTCAAAGAGGTCAACGATATACACAAGGTGGTCCTCGAGCTCACGAAGGCGGGGATGACTGCCGAAGATCTCCTGGCGACATTTATCAGTCGCCGCATATCTCCGCTCCAAAGCCGGGTTCACAAGATATGCCACATGAGCGGCCGGCATGACCCAACTCGGACATCGTCCTATGAACTGAGCAAGGCCCAGATCCGGAGGCGAATCAAGTCCATAGCCCGGACAAACATGCAGGAGGAATGGGAATGGGGCAAAGAACCCCACGGCCGAGATCACCCAGTGCCAGTGGTAAGTTTCGGAAAACCCAACCGGCATAACTCTCATGCCGACATATCTTCTTATCTTTAATTTTCTTGTGCTTACTGCGCAGAGATTCGCGCGGCAAGCTACCGAGGACGGACCAGACCCCTCCTCCAAGTGGGGAGAAGACCGCCCAGGGTCGGATGTGGAAGACCCGGATTCCAAGGATTTTATGCCCATCCCTGATGTCGGCAGCGGTCCCGCTCCGAGTAAGCCTCCCTCTCGAAATCCCCTAAAAGACTGGTCTGATGACGACGATGATGACTGTCAAATTTTGGAGGTAAATAACATTTGTCCACTTGCGTTCAAATATCCGTTGCCTTCGGCATCAGTTGACCTGGACGCTCAGGTGGATGCACAGCCTACTGTTGTGGGGGGTCGAGCCGAGACTGGGACCTTGGGCCCCTCGAAAAAAAGCACCGGAACGGGGTCCTCGGCCCCTCGAAGAAACATGCCAGGACTGGGCCCTCGGGTCCCTCTAAGAAAAAGAAGGTGGTCTCCCACAAGATACGCCAACGACCAACCTCGGAAGCGTAAGCCACTTCATGTCGTCAAATCTTTCACATCTCAATTCACTTCTTGATTTTCACTTTCTTTTCGTAACCGAGATACCCTTTTGCTATTTTCCACTGCAGGAGCCCCTTGGATGTCCCGCAGAGTGCATCCGCCATTCGTTCACCGATAGAGACACCGGCACCTTCCCGAGCCACAGACACTGGAGGCGTGCCCCCGCCGAGATCCGCGGCCGAGATCAGAGGGGACTCAGTGCCCCAGAATTTGAGAGCATGGACATGTCTGGAGCCGACACTTCGGTTCCGGAACAAGATGCAGACACCGGTGCTGGCCTCACAGGCACCGAGACAGAGAAGACCCAGACTCCGGCGCAGCCGGAGCAACAGCAACAACAACAGCAACCACCACCAGCACAGCTGACACCTCCACGGCAACAACCTCAACCTCAACCGACACAGCCGCAGCCGGCCAAACCGACACAGCCGCGGCCAGCCAAACCGACATCTGCCCAGCAGCCAGCCAAGCAGACATCCGCCCAGCAGTCCCCGAGTCAGCCGACACCGCCAAGACCTCAACCGACATCATCATCATCTGCACCGGCACATAAACTTCCACCGCACAGGTGCAGCCGAAGAAAACAACCCCCACATCAGCTCAGAAGATGCCGGGTACTGCTGATACGTCTCCAACGTATCTATAATTTCTGATGTTTCATGCTTGTTTTATGTATCATTGTCACATGTTTTATATACACTTCATATCACTTTTATGCATTTTCTGGGACTAACCTATTAACAAGATGCCACAGTGCCAGTTCCTGTTTTCTGCTGTTTTTGGTTCCAGAAAAGTTGTTCTGCGAATATTCTCGGAATTGCACGAAACAAAGACCGAAGTCCCTATTTTTCCAGCACCATCACGGAGTCCGAAGGAGAGACGAAGGAGGGCGCCGAGGTGGCCAAACCACACCCCGCGCGGGTGGGCCCCCTGCCGCGCCACCAGGTGGTGTGGGCCCCTCGAGCCTCCACCGACGTTGCCCCTTGGCCTATTTATTCTCCCCGAGGCGAAAACCCTAAAAACCAAGTCATATTTCCAGAAGAGTTCCGCAGCGCCGCCGCCATCGACGACAAGTTTCGGGGGACAGAATCTCTGTTCCGGCACGCTGCCGGGACGGGGAATTGCCCCCGGAGTCATCTCCATCGACACCACCGCCATCTTCATCGCCGCTGCTGACTCCCAAGATGAGGAGGGAGTAGTTCTCCCCCGAGGCTGAGGGCTCTACCGGTAGCTATGTGGTTCATCTCTCTCTCCCATGGTGTGATCTTTATGTGATCATGTGTATTGCTAGTATCGCTGAATACATTAATAATGTTTATGCTACTCAAGTGATTTTGTCTAGTTTCTGGAGTCATTGTGACAACACGGTATCAAGGTGACAGTGTGGGTACTTGTGTGACTCTATGAATAATTTAGACATTTATCATGGCTTATTCTTGGGAATTGTGGTGTTTGTTTACTCAGACTTTGAGGAGTGCTTTTGCAGCCCTACACGTAGTACTCTTGTGTTATCAAGAAGGAGAATAATCCCGAGCAGTATTTACTTGTGTTCAGTTGTGCTAATCTAGTTGAATATGTAGATGTTACTCTTTATCTATTATGCACTCTATAGGTTACTTTAATATGAACTCCGGTACTCTCCACGGTGTAAAGGTGACAGTGTGTGCACCGTGTGTGATTCCTTTATGACGTTGTGGCGCTTGTTTACTCCGGCTTGAGGTGTGCTTTTGTAGCCCTACACAATGAATGGTGTTTGTTATCCAACAAGAGAGTGTTTAAGAGTAGCTTTTACTTATTCAGTTATGAGATCATTGTTGAGAGTGTCCACTAGTGAAAGTATGATCCCTAGGCCTTGTTTCTAAGCATTGAAACACCGTTTACAACAAGTTCTGCTACATGTTTGCTTGCTGCCATCTTTATTTCAGATTGCAGTTACTACTTATAATCATCCCTATCACTTGTATTTCACTATCTCTTCGCCGAACTAGTGCACCTATACATCTGACAAGTGTATTGGGTGTGTTGGGGACACAAGAGACTTCTTGTATCTTAATTGCAGGGTTGCTTGAGAGGAATATCTTTGACCTCTACCTCCCTGAGTTCGATAAACCTTGGGTGATTCACTTAAGGGAAACTTGCTGCTGTTCTACAAACCTCTGCTCTTGGAGGCCCAACACTGTCTACAAGAATAGAAGCACACGTAGACATCAAGCTATTTTCTGGCGCCGTTGCCGGGGAGGTAAGGTAAAAGGTATTCACATCCTCTGGCTACAAAGCTATTTTCTAGTATTGTTGCTAGTGTGTGAGTGCTCGAAGTTATTTCCTTTAGATTCTGCAATTATATCTTTTTGTTTCTTGTTTTTATTTTCACTAGTTAGGCTTAATGGAAAACAACAAAAAAATTAGAGATCTTTATGAACTTTATATTGAATTAGGACATGATGCTTTTGAAGAGAAAATTAAAAAACCTATGGAGGCTTGTTTGCATGATGGTAGCAATGGTATTACTATAAATTCTTTGAACACCATTATTGCTAATGCTATGCAAAAGTCTAAGCTTGGGGAAGCTGGTTTTGATGAATATGATATTTTTAGTCCCCCAAGTTTTGAGGAGAAAATTTTCTTTGATGATACTTTACCTCCAATTTATGATGATTATAATGATAGTGGTATTTTGGTGCCACCTACTATGGAGGATAAAGTTTATTATGATTATACTATGCCTGCAATTTATGATGATTACAATGATGGATGTGATACTTTTACTCTCACTATTACTAATAAAATTGATTATGCTTATGTGGAGAGTAATGATACTTTTATGCATGTGGATCATGATAAGAATGCTTTATGTGATAGCTATATTGTTGAGTTTATTCATGATGCCACTGAAAATTATTTTGAGAGAGGAAAGTATGGTTATAGAAATCTTCATGTTACTAAATTTCTTCTCTTTATGATGAATGTTTTGAGCTTTCTCTTGATTTGCTTTTATTTGCTGGGTACTTTAAGACCTACTGGTCCTTATGAGAGAGGGAGACACGGTTTCATATATCACAATAATATTAAGTCTTCTCTCTTTATGTTGAAATTTTTGAAGTTACACTTGTTTTGCATTTCTATGCTAGTCACTTTGTTTTTCATTGACTTGTTTTCTTACAAGACTCCTATGCATAGAAAGAGTGTTAGATTTAAACATGTTTTATATATGCTTCTTGATGCTCTCTTTTATGTTTCAACTCTCATCTTTATGTGGGCATCATAAAAATCACTATGCCTAGCTAAAAGGCTTTAAAGAAAAGCGCTTATGGGAGACAACCCATCGTTTTTATTTGCTGTTATTTTTATTTTCTTTGAGTCAAGGAGTTTTGTTACTTCTGTAGCAACTCCTTTGTATCTTTATTTTATCGCATTGTTGTGCCAAGTAAAGTTCTATATTGAAAGTTGATGCAAGATTTGGATTTCTGCGCAGTGACAGATTTTTAGCTGTCACGGATTTGAGCTTTCTCCCTGTAGAAAATTCAAAAAATTCTGAAAAAATCACGCATCTTCCTGAGATATGTACGCAACTTTCATTATTTTGGGCCAGATCCATCTGAGCAACTTAAGTGCCTCGAAAAAATTCGTCATTCCAGACTGTTCTGTTTTTGACAGATTCTGCCTTTTGTTTTGCATTCGCTCTTTTACTGTGTTTGTGTGGATTTCTTTGCTCCACAAAGCATTGGTGGCTGTAGCTAATGTCCAGAAGCTTTGGGATTGATTGTATCATTACAGAATATGAGAATTTTTGATTATGCACTAACCCTCTAATGAGAACTGTCTTGAGTTTGGTGTGAAGGAAGTTTTCAAGGATCAAGCGAGAAGGGTGATATTATGTGATCAAGAAGAGTGAAAAGTCTAAGCTTGGGGATGCCCCCGTGGTTCATCCCAACCATATTCAGAGAGACTCAAGCGTCTAAGCTTGGGGATGCCCAAGGCATCCCCTTCTTCATCAACAACTTATCAGGTCATCTCTAGTGAAACTATATTTTAATTCTTTCACATCTTATGCGCTTTACTTGGAGCGTCTGTGTGCTTTTATTTTTGTTTTGTTTGAATAAATTCGGATCCTAGCAATCCTTGTGTGGGAGAGAGACACGCTCCGCTTTTTCATGTGAATACTCATGTTCTTCACTTATATTTGTTGAGTATTCTTAACTAGCTACTGCAGTGCTTTTAGCTCCTGTTTTTCATGCATCTCTTTGAGCTGTTAGCACGTGTTTATAAATACTCTCTTGCTGCATTATATTATCATTTGGAGAGTTTATGTTTAAGTAAGTTGTTTGGTGTTTGCTGGAAGAAAGAAAATGCTGCATGTGGTAGTGGTATGAAAACTTGCATAATCTTGTAGATCATTGAAACTTTGATAACTTGATTCTTTGCAAATGTTTTGAGATATTTAGATGGTAAAGCTTGCTGGTTAATTAAGTTAAAATCATTAGTGGATTGTTGTCTTTAAGCTTGTACCGTACTACAAACTCTAAAATTGTTGAAGGTGTAGTTGGACTTGATAGC
Organism: Poa pratensis; assembly: GCA_947311845.1. Classification (NCBI taxonomy): domain Eukaryota; kingdom Viridiplantae; phylum Streptophyta; class Magnoliopsida; order Poales; family Poaceae; genus Poa; species Poa pratensis. Next base: position 17,597,213 of record CAMZMU010000089.1, on the reverse strand, counting down.
TTTCCATGTCTGAAAGTTCATTGTAATAACTAAGTTGTGCTGAAGGTCGAGGGATCTAACGGGGTACTTGTGCCGCCGTGAACGGCCCTTCTTGGAGTGAATTTTAATCATGCTCTTAATGTTGAACCTGCTAGTTGTTTGCAATAAACTTGTGAGTTCTTTTTGACTAATGTTAAGCTACGGTTTTTGGCACTTCCACCATCCAAATTTGCTAGCCTCTTCGGTGCTGTGCATTGCCTTCTGCTCACATTGAGAGTTGTGCATACTTCGCCGGTACATCCAACCCCGTGGGAGAACTTCCTCTTGTTCTCCTACACATAAGCCCATACATCTTCCTCAAAACAGCCACCATACCTACCTACCACAGCATTTCCATAGCTGTTCCGAGATATATTGCCATGCAACTTCCATTTACATTACATGACTTGTTGTCATTCATCACTTATATATTGCTTTGCATGATTCTATACAGCTGATGTGTGGTTTACCCATGTTACGCTAGATCATTGCATATCCTGCTACACTGGCAGAGGCATACAGTTTTATACATCATGTTTTGTTCATTATGAGTTATTTGTACCAAAAAGTGTGTTGTTGTATTAGAGTGTTGCCCCTGAATGTGAAAAGAGCCATGGAGGCCATCGAAAAGTGAAACAGAAAAAGAAAAAAAATAGAAAAAAGAAAAAAGAAAAAAAAGAATAAAGAAAAGGGGGGCAACATTACTATCCTTTATCACACTTGTGCTCATGTTATGGCACCTGCATTATTCATAGTCATCATTTGTGCTCATGTTTAGCACCTATACTCCATGTGAGAGAGTTTTCATGTTCTACTAGTATAACTATGTGGGGAATTTACACTATAGAACTTGGGTTGTATATTCCAATGATGAGCTTCCTCAAAAGTGCTCTAGGTCTTCATGAGCAACCAAGTTGGATGCACCCCCACTAGTTCCATTGGAGAGCTTTCATACACATATAGCTCTATGTGCATCCGTTGCATGTCAATCACTACTCCTTACATAGCTTCGATTATAAGACTTCCTCTTGTCTAATGATCACTTATAGCTTTGTGAGACTTTCTTACTTTGGCCTTCCAAACCCCCATTAATGTTCTCTTTGCCATAACATCATGGTGCCAATACCAAATGCTTGCGCTCACCGGTTGAGTAGACTTCGAAACAGTTGATTCATGACGTTCATGTTTATGTTTACTTGGTTGAATCCTTCTATGTTATGAAAATTTGCTTGATGCTTGGATTGAAGGATAGAACTCCTATGCTGGATACTTAAATCATCTTTAATGAACCTTGTACGGTTTCATGTCTTTAAAGCAATAGTTCATGAAAACTTTTAGCTTGTTTGACTCTTGCTTTATTATCTCTTATATCAACTATAGACATTTGCTTTGAATGATTTGATCTCAGCTCACATGCCTTACATTATTATTGGATCAAGATTATGTTGGTAGCATGTCACCTCAGAAATTATTTTGTTTTTATCATTTACCTACTCGAGGACGAGTAGGAACTAAGCTTGGGGATGCTTGATACGTCTCCAACGTATCTATAATTTCGGATGTTCATGCTTGTTTTATGTATCATTGTCACATGTTTTATATACACTTCATATCACTTTTATGCATTTTCTGGGACTAACCTATTAACAAGATGCCACAGTGCCAGTTCCTGTTTTCTGCTGTTTTTGGTTCCAGAAAAGTTGTTCTGCGAATATTCTCAGAATTGCACGAAACAAAGACCGAAGTCCGAAGGAGAGACGAAGGAGGGCGCCGAGGTGGCCAAACCACACCCCGGCGCGGGTGGGCCCCCTGCCGCGCCACCAGGTGGTGTGGGCCCCTCGAGCCTCCACCGACGTTGCCCCTTTGCCTATTTATTCTCCCCGAGGCGAAAACCCTAAAAAACCAAGTCATATTTCCAGAAGAGTTCCGCAGCGCCGCCGCCATCGACGACAAGTTTCGGGGGACAGAATCTCTGTTCCGGCACGCTGCCGGGACGGGGAATTGCCCCCGGAGTCATCTCCATCGACACCACCGCCATCTTCATCGCCGCTGTTGACTCCCATGATGAGGAGGGAGTAGTTCTCCCCCGAGGCTGAGGGCTCTACCGGTAGCTATGTGGTTCATCTCTCTCTCCCATGGTGTGATCTTTATGTAATCATGTGTATTGCTAGTATCGCTGAATACATTAATAATGTTTATGCTACTCAAGTGATTTTGTCTAGTTTCTGGAGTCATTGTGACAACACGGTATCAAGGTGACAGTGTGGGTACTTGTGTGACTCTATGAATAATTTAGACATTTATCATGGCTTATTCTTGGGAATTGTGGTGTTTGTTTACTCAGACTTTGAGGAGTTCTTTTGCAGCCCTACACGTAGTACTCTTGTGTTATCAAGAAGGAGAATAATCCCGAGCAGTATTTACTTGTGTTCAGTTGTGCTAATCTAGTAGAATATGTATATGTTACTCTTTATCTATTATGCACTCTATAGGTTACTTTAATATGAACTCCGGTACTCTCCACGGTTGTCGGCCCAGTGAAAACCAGGGTGTCATGGGCCGGCCTGCCACAGCCCTCGAACGCTCCGCAGGAATTTCTGCTAAGGACCAGGCTTCAGCCTGGCGAGCCTCGCGAGGCATTTTCCCTCGCGAGGGCTTATTTGCTCGACCGAGCATTTCTGCTAAGGACCAAACGATCGGCCTGGAGGCCTCGAGAGGGACCTCTGCCTCGGAAGGCCTCTCCTAGAAGATCTTCAGGCCCTGGCGCGTCTCCGCGCCACCCTCGGGAGGTTTTCCCTCGCGAGAAGTCAACGGCTACAGAACCTCGGCGAGGGTTCAGGCCTCGCGGGGTTCCTTCAAGTGGAAGCAAGCTCCTGCGCCGCTGCAGAGCGCACATGGGCTCTGCGCCCGCCGCAGAGTGACGCGCGCCTGCGCGTGATGACGAAGACGCCGCAGTTGCCATTCTCGTGTATAAAGTGGTCAAAGGAGCTGCGGCAAGCAAAGCGGACTCCAAGACTTGCCAAATTGGTGATAAAGCGGCCGGCCGCCGCTACGCTCCAACTGCGACGTCACCGTGGGGCGCGCCCCAAAGCTCTGCAGCGCCAGCCCACCGTCCTGGTTGGACGGTGGCTTTTTCTGCCAAGACGACGTGCTCCCTGCCATGGACCGTGTCCATGGACGCCCCCGACGCTGTGCGCTGTGCTCCAATTCGGCGGCATTGTGGTATCCCTTCCCGCCGGAGGTTTTCGGGGAAGAGGACCAAGCCCAGTATATAAGGAGCCAGTGTACGACCTAGGAGGGGGATCCCGCATTCACAACTCATTCCACAACCAAGGAGCTACGTCTGAGAAGAAGACGGAGCTCATTCCACCATAGTCCACCATAGCCACAGCAGTGCCCTCGGCAAGCACACTTGTACTGTGAACCTCTCCAAGCAGTGCAATACATCTTAGCAGGACGTAGGGCTTTTACACCTCACGGTGGGCCTGAACCTGGGTAGCGGCTCGTGTTACCTCTCTGTCGTGATGTTCCTCACCGAGCTCGACGAGCACCGTCGCCGAGGTTGTTGAGGATTTGTTTGACGTTGTGTTCAGCCCCTTACTCGTTTCCTGGCACTTGAGAGACACCCCTAGTTCCTGGGACTAGTCTCCGACATTTGGCGCGCCAGGTAGGGGGCTGAGGCGCGTCTTCAACTTCTTCAACCTCTCCGCGCCATGACTGACACGCGAGCTGCGCGTCTCGCGCGACGGACGTCCGGCAGGGCCAACACCGAGCCCGCCGCCAACCACAACCCGCGTGGTCGCCCACGCGCCAACCGCGCTTCAGAGCGCAACGCCGAGCCGCGCGTCGAGCACCCTGAGGACGACGGCGGCAACGGCAGCGGCAACGACGGCGGCATCGACGGCGAGGACGAGGGAGCTTCCTCCTTGCACCCATCCAGGCGCGAGAGCGCCTCCACGATGGGCCGAGCAGCGCCCAGTCCAGCCACCGCGCTGCTGATGGCGCAGAGCTGCTGCGCTACCGTCCCACGCAGGCGGGCCATGACAACTGGCTGGGGCGTCTCGAGGAGCTCATCAACGCCGCCGCCGTTCCTGCCGCCACCACTGCAGCACCAGCACCCTCCCGCTCGCTGGTGCGCCACTCCGGACGCGAGGGGAACATAGCGCACGGCGCTCCTCCTCCCCCTCCGCCTCCGCCACCTCCTCCAGCTGCAGCTCCGGCAGCAAACCACCGCGCCGCGTCGCACGCATCCTCGCCGCACGACTGCCAGATCGTGCAGCGGACTCCGGCGGACGCCCGCGTGGAGATCGAGCGCCAGAGGGACCGCCACAACCGCGTCGTGCAGGAGATCGCCGCTGCAGGTCGCCAGAACCGCGGCGTACTCGCTGGTGGCGCCGTGACGTACGCCACGGGCTGCACCGCCTTCACCCGCAACCTGCGCCGTCGTCTGGCCTGTGAAGTTCAAGCCAGACCTCCCTCCACGCTACGACGGCAGGACCAACCCTCTGGAGTTCCTGCAGCTCTACACCGTCTCCATCCAAGCTGCAGGAGGCGACGACAAGGTGATGGCCAACTGGCTCTCCATGGCGCTCAAGGACTCCGCGCTCTCGTGGCTCATGAACCTCCCCGAGAACACCATCGACACGTGGGAGGACCTCTGCAAGGTCTTCGTCGCCAACTTCAAGGGCACCTACGAACGCGCGCTCACCTACAACGACCTTCGCGCGGTGCGCCAGAAGCCTGACGAGACCCTCCGCAGATACATCCAGCGCTTCAGCCAGGTCCGCAACAAGATTCCGAACATCCCGGACTCGCACGTCATCTCCGCCTTCAGGGAGGGCGTCACGAACCACAGGATGCTCGAGAAGCTCGGCATCCACGACACCTCTCCTCTGTGGTGAAGCTCTTTGATCTGGCTGACAAGTGCGCCAAGGCTGAAGAGGGCCTCCTCTTCGTCAAGAAGGAAGTGGAGGAGGACCCTCCAGAGGGGTCCAGGAGCAAGAAGAAGCCTGCAGAAGCGCAAGACCACCGCCATCCTCGCGGCAGAGCCTGACGCAAAGCAGCCTCGCGAGGCCTCTCCGGCGGCTGAAGAGAAAAAGGCGGACAATCGCCCATACTGCATCTACCACAACAGGCACAACCACGCCACTGAAGACTGCTGGGAGCTCAAGCAGCTCAGCAAGGAGCGGGAGAAGAACCAGGGCCGCGGCGGCCGCGGCGGAGGCCGTGGTGGCCGCGGAGGTGGACGCCACAACTTCCAGCACAGGGCTCGGGGGAATAACGCTGGGCAAAACGGCAACCTCCCCGACGAGAACCCTGGGGGCTACCAGGCCCCTCAGGGGGCAATAGCCTGCATCCTCGGCGGGTCCCAGCGCCCAAGTCCAACAACCACTTCAAGCAATTCTCTCGCGAGGTCAGCGCAGCGCTTCCAGGGCTTGAGGCTTCCCAGCCCCTCAAGTGGTCACAGTACACCATCGCCTTCGACTCCAAGGACCACCCCAAGTCGACCAAGGCAGTAGGCACCATCCCCTGGTGTGCACCCCCATCATCAACAACATCGCCGTCGCCAAGACGCTTATAGATGGGGGTGCGGGCTTGAACGTCATCTCTGTCGAGACCTTCGAGCAGCTTCAAGTGCCCTACGAGTGGCTCATGCCCTCTAGGCCCTTCACGGGGTGACAAGTGGCTCTACCACACCTCTGGGGCAGGTGAGGCTCGCGGTCACCTTCGGCACGCCGCAGAACTACCGCACCGAGCAGATCGACTTCGACGTCGCGCACATTGGCCTGCCCTACAACGCCATCCTCGGCTACCCCGCCCTCGCGAAGTTCATGGCTGTCACTCACCATGCCTACAACATCGTCAAGCTTCCAGGCAGCGGCGGCACCATCGCCATCCACGGTCAAGTCCAGGACGCAATGCGCTCTGTCGAGACCGCCTACAAGGCCGCTGCCGTGGCATTCCCCGCTGATGAGGACATGGAGCCCCTCGAGAGGCCCGCGAAGAAGAAGCAGCTGTTCTCACAGGAGCAGGCAGCCACGAAGAAGGTGTCACTGGACGCCAGCGGCTCGGGGGCTAGCGTCACCATAGGCGCTGGCTTGCCTCCCAAATAGGAAAGCGCGCTCGTCGCCTTCCTCAGGGCAAACTCTGACATGTTCGCATGGACACCGTCAGAGATGTCCGGAGTACCGAGGGAGGTGATCGAGCACCACTTAGCCGTGTGTCCAAACGCACGCCCCGTGAAGCAGAAAGCACGGCGCCAGGCGCCAGAGAAGCAAGAGTTCATCATCAAGGAAGTAGAGAAGTTAAAAGAAGCGCACATCATCAGAGAAGTTCCACACCCCACATGGCTCTCCAACACGGTGGTCGTTCCCAAGCACACCGGGGGCGGCAGGCTCTGCATCGACTACACCGACCTCAACAAGGCCTGCCCCAAGGACCCGTACCCCATGCCTCGGATAGACCAGATCGTGGACTCCACCGCCGGCTGCGACCTCCTCTGTTTTCTGGATGCCTTCTCAGGCTACCACCAGATCAAGATGGCGAAGGAGGATGAGGAGAAGACAGCATTCCTCACCCCTTGTGGTGTGTATTGCTACGTCTGCATGCCCTTTGGCCTGAAGAACGCCGGCGCCACCTTCCAGAGGCTCATGAGGAAGGCCTTGGGGGCTCAGATGGGAAGAAATGCAGAAGCCTACGTCGACGACATCGTGGTCAAGACTCGCGAGAGCACACCCTCATGGAGGACCTCGAGGAGACCTTTGCCAGCCTGCGCAAAGTAAGCATCAAGCTGAACCCCGCCAAGTGCGTCTTCGGGGTACCGTCAGGCAAACTCCTCGGGTTCCTAGTGTCTCACCGCGGCATAGAAGCGAATCCTGACAAGATCAAAGCCATAGAAGAGATGCAGCCACCTCGTCGCCTTAAGGACATGCAGCGCCTCGCGGGATGCATGGCCAGCCTCGGCCGTTTCATCTCCAAGTTCGGCGAGAGGGCGCTGCCATTTTTCAAGCTCATGAAGCGGTCTGGCACGTTCAAGTGGACGCCTGAGGCGGACAAGGCATTTGAAGACCTGAAGAAGTACTTGGCTAGCCCACCTGTCATGGTTGCCCCAAGGCCCGGCGAGCATCTGAAGCTGTACCTATCAGCCACTCCACAAACAGTGAGCGCAGCCTTGGTGGCAGAAAGGGAAGAGCCAGTCCTCGCCAAGAAGGACACCGCCACGCCAAGCCCAGATCCCCCCGACAAGGAAACATCCTCTTCAGGCCCTGAGCCCCATGCCGAGCCCGCACAACCAGAAGGCACCCTCGTCGAGGGTCCACCTCTCGAGAGGCTCGACAAGGCTCCCGAGGAACCCAGCGCTGCGTCACCATCGACAGCCCTCGTCGAGCATCCCGTCTACTTCGTCAGCACTGTGCTGCGAGATGCTCGCGAGCGGTACACTATGCAGCAGAAGCTCCTCCTCGCGCTCCTCATCGCTTCCAGGAAGCTGCGCCACTACTTCCAGGGCCACCCCATCACGGTGGTCACATCATTCCCTCTGGAGCAGATCCTGCGCAATCCAAACGCCACTGACCGCGTCGCAGGGTGGAACATTGAGCTGCAACCTTTTGGCCTGCGCTTCGACACCACCAGGGTCATCAAGGGGAGAGCATTGGCTGACTTCGTCGCCGAGTGGACAGACACCAGCAAGAAGAGCCTCATGAGGCAGAATCCACGCCAGCAGGAGACACGGTGCCAAGCCACTGGACCATGCACTTCGACGGAGCATTCGCATGCCAGAACGCTGGGGCTGGCGTCGTCCTGACCTCACCCAAGGGCGACAAGCTCTACTACGCCGTCCAGCTGTGCTTCACGACAGACAAGGTCTCCAACAACATCGCCGAGTACGAGGGCCTCCTCGCCGGGCTCAGAGCCGCAATCGCCCTCGGCATCAAGCGCTTACTCATCAAGGGCGACTCCCAGCTCCTCGTCAACTTCTCCAACAAGAGCTACACGCCTAAGGACGGCCATATGGCCGCTTACCTCGAGGAGGTCCGCAAGCTCGAGAAACACTTCAAGGGGATGGAGCTCAGGCACATCCCACGAAGGGAGAACCAGGAGGCCGACGACATCGCCAGGCGAGCATCACGCAGAGAAGCCCAGCAGGCGGGCGTGTTCGAGGAGAGGCTCACCAGGGCATCGGTGAAACAGCCAAAAGAAGCGTTGAAATGAACATGGACGAAGAGCTCCCACCACCACCAACATCTGGAGCACCAGGCTGCGGTCCACCCACAGGGGAACGCCTGCTGCTGGCCATGACACACCAAGAGACGGGCTGGATCGATGAGCTCAAGGAGTACCTCAGGGACGGAGTCCTCCCTGAAGAGGACGCAGAAGCAGAGAGAGTTGCTCGCCAGGCCAAGTCATACTGCCTTCACGAGGGAGACCTGTACCGCAAGCGTCCAAATGGAGTTGCACTAAAATGCGTCCCCCCTGAAGAAGGCCGCCAGCTGATCAAGGACATACACAGTGGAGAATGTGGCCACCACTCATCATCACGCACCCTCGCAGGGAAAGTCTTCAGGAGTGGTTCTATTGGCCCTCAGTGCTTCAAGATGCAACCACCGTCCAGGCTTGCGAGGCATGCCAGTTCCACGCCAAGCAAGTCCACCAGCCCGCACTGGGGCTCCAGACCATCCCCTCTCCTGGCCCTTCGCGGTCTGGGGGCTGGACATCCTGGGACCTTTCCCACGCTCCAGCGGGGGCTACCGCTACCTCTACGTCGCCATCGACAAGTTCACCAAATGGGCGGAGGTTGAAGCGGTGCGCACCATCCCGGCGAGATCAGCGGTGAAATTCATCAGAGGCCTGGCCTGTCGCTTCGGCGTGCCAAATCGCATCATCACCGACAACGGCTCGCAGTTCACCAGCGGCATCTTCAGGGCCTACTGCGAGAGTCTCGGCACACGGCTCTGCTTCGCCTCGGTGGCTCATCCACGAAGCAACGGGCAGGCTGAGCGGGCGAACGCAGAAGTGCTCAAGGCCTCAAGACAAGAAGCTTCAATCGCCTCAAGGCCCACGGCAAGAACTGGATTGAAGAGCTCCCCTCCGTGCTCTGGTCCATCCGCACCACCGCCACGAAGCCCACTGGAGAAACGCCGTTCGCTCTCGTCTATGGCGCTGAAGCAGTCCTCCCCACCGAGATCAAGCATGGGTCCCCACGGATCCTTGCTTTCAACGAGGACAACCAAGAGGAGCTCCACAACGACGACTTGCTGCTGCTCGATGGACTACGTCGCCGTGCCGCCCTCCGAGCGGCAAAGTACCAGCAAGACCTGCGCCGCTACCACAGCCGCCACATACGGCCGCGCACCCTCGAGACAGGCGATCTCGTCCTCAGGAGGATCCTCTCCAGAGAAGGCCTCCACAAGCTCTCACCCATGTGGGAAGGCCCCTACAGGGTCGCGCACATCGCCAGGCCTGGCGCGGTGCGGCTCGAGACGGAAGACGGCGATCCGATCAAAAATCCATGGAACATCGAGCACCTACGCAAGTTCTACCCGTGATCACGTCGCGGCAGGCATTTTTTGTCTCAAGAGGGAAGCACGCGTCTTCACCTCCCAGCTTCACCAAGCTTTCCCTTCACGAGGGCCATCTCCACTGAGAGTTTCCTACAACGCGTGCCACGGGCCGCGGGAAGCCTCAGCCACTCCATGTGGAACCCCATGCCCAGACATGGCGGACTTTGTCTTGGCCTCGCCAAGTGTAATGAACAATTTCAGGTCATCATGAACCTATTGCGCTTCGGCGCCGTTATGTAATATTGCTTGGTGAGTTTGCTTTCTTACATTTCATTCGCGCTCACATTTTTCCCCATGCGCACCTCGCGAGCGGGGGCTGAGCACGGTGCCTGTGTCTCGGGAGCATCCCAGCAGCATCGTAAAATCCAAAGGATCCGAGCTCTAACTCGTGGCTCTCCGCCCACGACCGTTATCTCACCAAAGAGCTCTGACTCGTGGGTTAGCTCCCATGCACGTCACCTCACCAAGGACCTTGGTGCTTATTCTCCTCGTGAGATACCCATGAGGAAATCTATGAGCGCGCATGAGTTGTACAACTATGCTTTGCTTGTGGGTTCTCTCTCTCTCTCTCCAACACAGGGAACAAGACGCCTTGCAGGGCTCCAAAAGCTCCAAGCCAGCTCAGGCAGCCTCGAGAGGGAGAACACCTCACCAGGAACACAACACCCTCTACAAAGCAGGCGTCTCGCCAGAGCTAAGTCCAGAACTTACGCCTCATGAGCTCTTTTTCCCTCTCGCTGGTTTTGTCGCCCCTCGAGCCTCTCTTTTCTCTCTTACGCCTCATGGGCTGCTTGCACGTCAAAGGGGAGCCCCTGAGCATCGCGCCTCGAGGGCTCTTACCTCTCTAAGCCTTACGCACCCCCCGGCCTTGTCGAGCCCTGACTCCGGCATACCGAAGCGGCGGTGCTATTTGCGCTAAGAGCAGGGTCCTAACGACGTAGAGCGAAAAAGACATGAGGGAACAGATAAAAGGCCTCCCGAGGGGCACTCACACTTGCACAAAGTTAAAGTGTCTTTACAAACCAGCACGAAATAAAAGTGACAAGTCTTAAGATAACTGGTGCCCTTGGCACATCTCTCACAGGGGCAACCTAAGCAGCGTCGTCGCCGTCGACGTCCTCGTCGTCCACCTCCTCAGCACCAGCCTCGTCGTCGCTCTCCTCACCTCGACCCTCTTGAAGCGTTGAGTGTACTTCTCCACGTCGTCCCACACCGAGGCGTCCAGCTTCTCGGCGAGCTCCTTCTCCAGAGGCTCCATCACAGACGCGAAATCGAAGCCGGGGTGGAGGTGTGCAAGGTTGGCGAAGACTTGGCCGATCGCGACGCCAAGGAGCTCGCGGCTCTCGGTGTCGACCAAGTCGTCGAGGTTCGTCACGACCTCTTCAAACTTGGTGAGGAGCTGCTCGAAGAAGCCAAGGTAGACGGCGACGTCCTGGTTCCCCTCGACAGAGAGCCTGGGGGCTTCGGTCCCCAGGCGGCCCGCGACGGCGCGCGCGCGCCTCACCAAGGAAGCAAACATGCGCTCCCGCTGGCGCGACAAGACCTGCGCAGTCAGAGCGCTCCGCCGAGCTTCCTCGACGAGTTCCACAACAGGCCCCACCTGCTGCTGCATCTCGTTCATGTCCTGCGTCAAGGAGGCAAGGTCCTGCTCCGCGTGCTTCCGAGCCTCCACAGCGTCATGAAGGCGGGAGTCGAATCGCTGCTTCTGAGCCTCAAGCTCCCTGATGCGGGCCTCGAGCTCGTTGCGTCTCTTCGTGAAGCGCGCCTCCTGCTTCTTGGCCTTGTCCGCGAAGTCCTTCCTGCAATTGTCGCGGAAGAGCTGCTCCTTGGTCGCGGACTCCGCCGCCAGCTGCTCCTCCTTCTTGCGGAGGTTCTCGTTGGTCAGCGCGAGGCGCTTCTGGTAGAACGCCTCGTCTTGAGTGACTTTGCTCTCGCGAGACTCCAGGTGCTCCCGCTGCGCGGACTGATCCTTCTCGATCTGTTCGACCTGTTCCTCGCGCTTGCGCAGCTCGGTCTCGCGGGCATCAAGTTCTGCCCCGCGCTGCACCATCTGGTTCTCACGGACACGCAGGTCCTCGCGGAGCTTCTCCAGGCCTTGCCGCACGGTCTCCGACTCGGCAATGATTCCCGCCTCGCGGTCTAGGAGCTCCTTGTGCTTGGTGGAGACCGCCGCCTCGCGCGCCGCCAGCTCCTGATGCTTGGCCTCCGTCTCCGCCTCGAGAGCCTCGCGCTTAGCGCTCAGGACCGCAAGGGTCTCCTCGACCTCGCGGACCACGCTGAGGCGGATCTCTTCAGCAGAGCGCAGCGCCGCCTCGCGTTGCGCCTGGGCTGCCTCGTCCTTCCGGCGGCAGCGCTCCACGGTCTCCTGGAGGCAAGCCCAGCCCCGCGCAAGCTCGGCGACCTCCTCCGCCCTGGTGCGGTCTTCCTCAGCGAGCTGGGCCTCGAGCCCATCGAGCACCTCCCTCGCCGAGCGAAGGACGGCCTCTCGGCGAGCCGCGAAGGGCGCGACCCAGCAAGTGGAAGCGCCAGCGCCTGCTGAGGACTCCGGGGCATCGCGCCTTGGGCTCTGGGTGACCTCGAGGCGCGCCTGGGGGCTCTGCTGGGAGCCTCCCTCTTCCCGTGCAAGGGGCCTTCTGGGGGCTCTGGCGAGAGCCCCCCTCGCCTTCTGCGCTGGGAGCCTTCTGGGGGCTCGAGGCGCCCCCCCATCAGCTCCGCCATTTCCCTGCCCCTGGGGAGCACTCTCCTCCTCCTCAGGAGCAGGGTTGGCCTTCTCTGCTGAGGCCGTCCCCGCGGCAGCCTCAGCGCCCACCGTAGGCCCTCCAAGGCCCGAGCTCGGTGGAGGCGACGGCACCGTGGTGTCCTCCATGTCGACGTCAGCGTGCGTCTCTGCAGACGCAGCTGTTCCCGCCGTGCCCTCCTTCGCCGGCGGCGTGGTCCTTGCCGCGTCCACCTCCGGCGTCTTCTCTTGCTGCGCGGGAGAGCGTCAGGCCGCGAAGGCGGCGGCGTCGTCACTCAGCCTCCTCCTCCCTCTCCTCGTGGCGCTCCTCCGCCCCAGGAGGTGGCGTCGCAGCCTCGGGAGAGGAAGCGGTGGCCTCGTGGTGCACCTCTTCAGTTGTGGGCGTCACGGACGCCGCGGCAGAGCCAGATCTCTCCAAGTCTCCGGAGCCTCCGCCTCTTTGGCTCCTCGGTGCGTCTGGAGAGGAAAAGACTCAGAAACCCCTCGAGAGGCACACACCAAGAACAACATCAAACAGGAAAGGGAGTACAAAAACTTACGCCGCGGTGTCGACCCACTTCCTCTTCTTCCGCTTCGCGGGCGGAGCACTGGGCCCGCGCTCGTCCGTGCCTCTGTCTCCTCCTGGGCCCCGGCGTTCCTGTCGTGGATCGCCTTGGAGCGAGGCTCGCAGTGGCCCGACGAAGCATCGTCATCGTCGCTCTCCTCCTCCCCTCAACACGCCGCGAGGGGGCAACCACGAACTCGTCGCCGCTGCCTGAGGAGACTCGTGGACCTCAGCTTCAGGCGCCGCACTCTTCGAGGCGCTCGAATTCCCCGCCGAGGAAGCGCGTCTCCCGAGGCGCCGGTCGCGCCCGCATCGGACTCTGCGGGCGTCTCCGTCGTCTCCTCGTCGCCCTCAACTGGCGCCCCCTGCGCCGCAGACTCCGGGTCCTCGCGAGGCCCAACGTGCCCCTTAGGCACCAGGCCCCACTGATCGAACTTCGGCATCGCCTGCACATGCGAGACGCGGCGCCCGAGATCGATCCGATGAAGCGGCACAGTCTGGTCAGTGGGCACGGGGATGTCCGGACGTGAAGAGAGTCTCCATGAGGGCGTGCAATTCCTCCTTCGTGTAGAGGGTAGCGCTCAGGCGCATCTTGTCCCTCTGGTTGGAGTACAGCCACATCGCGTCCGCGTGCCTCTGGAGCGGAGCGATGCGGCGCCTCACGAAGTCCTTGGCCACCATCTGCCCGGTGAGGCCGGCCTCGCGGAGGTCCCTCAAGCGCCTCACCACAGGGCCAAGCGTCGCGCCCTTGAGCCCTTTGGAGGCCCAGCTCGCCCTCTTCGTCGGAGGCGCTTCAGGCAGCTCGAAGAAGGCGCTCTGGCTCCCGAACTGCATGAGGAACCAGCGCTTGCGGAAGTCCTCCACCTTCTTCGTCACGCTGGTCACGATGTTCTCGCCGTTCGCGCGATGGGGATGTAGACGCCCTTCATGCCGTCGGTGATGCGGAAGGACACGCACCCTGACCGCTCCTTGTTCGCCGTGAACCGGAGCGCGTAGAAGCTGCGGAAGAGGTCCACCGAAGGCGGAATGCCGATGTACGCCTCGCAGAGGTAGGCGAAGATGGCGAGGACGAGGATGGAGTTGGGGTGGAGATGGAGAACCTGGATCTGGTAGCGCTCCAGGACCGCCAGGAAGAAATCGGAGAAGGGAGGAACGAGCCCGGCGAAGAGAGAGTGCATGAAGATGGGGTAGAAGCTGCCGTGGGAGTTGCCCGCGCGCTTGAGCACGGTGGCGCCGTGCTCGTTGGTCTTCGAAGCCGCCATGTGGCGCACCTTGTCCAGCTGCGCCTCCGTCTCGAAGCGGGAGCCGCTCAGAGCCGGCTCGAAGTCGCCGTCCCGCTGCGCCTCAGCGGACTCGCCGCCCTGCGCCACTGCCTTGCCCTTCGAAGCAGCGGTGGCTTTCTTGGGCGCCATTGCAGCAAGGTCGCGAAGGAGGAGATTGGGGATTGAGCGCTGGGAGGAAGGAGATGAAAGGGGAACGAATGAAGTGATGGCCGCCTGCGCCGAGCTCTTCGCCTTATATCGGCTCATCGAGCCGTTACAGGGACGTGGCGGGACCCACCACCACGCCCGTTACTTCAGAGGAGATCGTGGGATCGTGCCCGGCCGTGCGCTCCACGTGTCTCGGGCTTCGCAGGCTTCTTTGGGCCCACGACGATTCGCCTCCGCCTGAGGAGCTCCAACGTGCCCATCGCGGGCCCGGGGGCTACTGTCGGCCCAGTGAAAACCAGGGTGTCATGGGCCGGCCTGCCACAGCCCTCGAACGCTCCGCAGGAATTTCTGCTAAGGACCAGGCTTTCAGCCTGGCGAGCCTCGCGAGGCATTTTCCCTCGCGAGGGCTTATTTGCTCGACCGAGCATTTCTGCTAAGGACCAAACGATCGGCCTGGAGGCCTCGAGAGGGACCTCTGCCTCGGAAGGCCTCTCCTAGAAGATCTTCAGGCCCTGGCGCGTCTCCGCGCCACCCTCGGGAGGTTTTCCCTCGCGAGAAGTCAACGGCTACAGAACCTCGGCGAGGGTTCAGGCCTCGCGGGGTTCCTTCAAGTGGAAGCAAGCTCCTGCGCCGCTGCAGAGCGCACATGGGCTCTGCGCCCGCCGCAGAGTGACGCGCGCCTGCGCGTGATGACGAAGACGCCGCAGTTGCCATTCTCGTGTATAAAGTGGTCAAAGGAGCTGCGGCAAGCAAAGCGGACTCCAAGACTTGCCAAATTGGTGATAAAGCGGCCGGCCGCCGCTACGCTCCAACTGCGACGTCACCGTGGGGCGCGCCCCAAAGCTCTGCAGCGCCAGCCCACCGTCCTGGTTGGACGGTGGCTTTTTCTGCCAAGACGACGTGCTCCCTGCCATGGACCGTGTCCATGGACGCCCCCGACGCTGTGCGCTGTGCTCCAATTCGGCGGCATTGTGGTATCCCTTCCCGCCGGAGGTTTTCGGGGAAGAGGACCAAGCCCAGTATATAAGGAGCCAGTGTACGACCTAGGAGGGGGATCCCGCATTCACAACTCATTCCACAACCAAGGAGCTACGTCTGAGAAGAAGACGGAGCTCATTCCACCATAGTCCACCATAGCCACAGCAGTGCCCTCGGCAAGCACACTTGTACTGTGAACCTCTCCAAGCAGTGCAATACATCTTAGCAGGACGTAGGGCTTTTACACCTCACGGTGGGCCTGAACCTGGGTAGCGGCTCGTGTTACCTCTCTGTCGTGATGTTCCTCACCGAGCTCGACGAGCACCGTCGCCGAGGTTGTTGAGGATTTGTTTGACGTTGTGTTCAGCCCCTTGCTCGTTTCCTGGCACTTGAGAGACACCCCTAGTTCCTGGGAGTAGTCTCCCACAACGGTGTAAAGGTGACAGTGTGTGCACCGTGTGTGATTCCTTTATGACGTTGTGGCGCTTGTTTACTCCGGCTTGAGGTGTGCTTTTGTAGCCCTACACAATGAATGGTGTTTGTTATCCAACAAGAGAGTGTTTAAGAGTAGCTTTTATTTATTCAGCTATGAGATCAGTGTTGAGAGTGTCCACTAGTGAAAGTATGATCCCTAGGCCTTGTTTCTAAGCATTGAAACACCGTTTACAACAAGTTCTGCTACATGTTTGCTTGCTGCCATCTTTATTTCAGATTGCAGTTACTACTTATAATCATCCCTATCACTTGTATTTCACTATCTCTTCGCCGAACTAGTGCACCTATACATCTGACAAGTGTATTAGGTGTGTTGGGGACACAAGAGACTTCTTGTATCTTAATTGCAGGTTTGCTTGAGAGGAATATCTTTGACCTCTACCTCCCTGAGTTCGATAAACCTTGGGTGATTCACTTAAGGGAAACTTGCTGCTGTTCTACAAACCTCTGCTCTTGGAGGCCCAACACTGTCTACAAGAATAGAAGCACACGTAGACATCAACTGCACCAGCACCAACCCAGAAAGGCAAGTGACTGTGCTCCGGGCAAAGCCACCACTTCCACCGGCATCCAGATCGCCACGACCAGTGATTCCCCAGGAGGGGGATTTACCACGCTGCGAACTGCGAGCGGGCGAAGCCTGGGCTCCCTGAAGCATTACAGCATGGATTGGAACAGCGCCGATATGGGCGAGGTGAGCAGCAGGGGAGGCCAGCCGACACTGCACGCCGCAGGTCCGAGCATGGTCATGCAGAAGTTGCATGCGGTGAGAGCTGCCGTGGACGAAGCTGGCAAGACTGCAGAGGTAAACATTTCTTCCCGCAACTTTGCGCAAAATAAGCCGCCCGACCGAGTAAGAGTTACTCGGCTCGCATTTTTAACAAAGATGTATATTATCCTAGTCCCCGAGATTCGGGTCGAGTTATTGTTGCTCGTCCGAGTAAAAAATACTCGGCGCGAATCTTCCCAGACAATCACTAATTAATCCTTTTTTTCAGCTGTGCAACAACACTCGGACGGGGCTGTACCATAAGCTCCTACTGGAGCACAGGCGGCTCAGCGACAAGTACAAGCAGCTGGAAGCCGAGTTGAAGAAGAAAGGTATGCCTTTCTCCAACCGTCATAACTTTCATGCTCATATTTTTCCAGCCGACACGGCAACTCAGTTAACTCTGCCTTTTCTTCTTTTGCCAACATAAATAGCGGGGACAGAGGCCCGAGTTGATGAGCTGCTGCAGCGGGCCATCTACCTCCAGAGTAAGTTATCTTCTGTGCTTCATATTGCACTTGATACATTTTATATATGCTAATCATGTTACCTCGGGCAAACAGCTATTGCAGATCAGCACAAAGACTGCATTTCTTCCTCGGAAATGGCTGTCAAAACCTCGGAGCGCGATGAAGCGCACAAAGCCGAGCTTCAGAAGGAAAGGGATGAGGTATCCCAGCTTAAGGCAGAGCTCCAAGAGGTCCAGAACAAGAATGCCGAGCTGAAGAAGTCGGCAGCTGCGGACAAGAAACGCCAGGAAGCCGAGGCCCAGAAGCACAAAGAATCACTTGAGCACTCCCAAGCTCGTGCTGCCTCGGCTCAGAAGGAGCTGGACGAGCTTAAGGAGAAATCCGGAGTCTGGATGTCAGAGCTGGAGAAGATTAACTCCGAGATGGCCGGTAAATTTCCTTCATTCCTCCTAAATTGTCCGACATAACCTGCATGCCGACATGCGGACTAACTCGGTTCTTCCTCTGCTTTTTTGCAGAACACTTTCCTCATTCCCAAGCCGCAGCTGAGAACGTGACTCGGAGGGCCCGACAAAGGAGATCCGAGTCTGGCCCTATCTCGGAGGCCTGGGAGATTGAGGACCACTTGACGGCTTTGAATGCGCGCCTGTCACCGCTGAAGAACATTGGAGTGGACCTCCTCGACGCCGCCATCCGGGTTTATAAAGCACTCTGGCCGGGTTCTGAGGCACCGGCATCAGTCATTGAGTTGGCGAGCTTCCTGAAGGCCTGCGAAGAAAGACTCGACGAATGGCGGGCATCAGCGGCCCGAGTCGGGGCAGATGAAGCCCTGACCTTCGTACTTTCCTGGTACGAAGGAATCAACCTCGAGATGCTCAAGACGCTGCGCTCCGGATCCAAGTGGACAACAGATCCGGAATTAATCCAGCGCCGATAAGAAATAGCCTACTCCTTCGTCCGATACGCTCAGATTCACAACTTCGTCGAGGACCCAGAGGATTCCGATGAAGAAGACGAAGACGAGGAAACGATTGATGAGGAGATCCAAGCCGACACTGCCCCCAGCAGTGCTGCCGACATCGCTTCCACATCTATCGGCACATCCGCCGAGACTGCAACTCCTGCTGCTGATCCCGCCAGTTCCGGCCCTGCTGCCTGACTTATGAAAACTTAGATTGTCAAATCCCCGGGATGCCGGGTGCAGATGTAATATATAAACTCTTAAGTCCTTTTGAATCTCCCAAACTATGCAATTTTAACGAGACAGGCTATATGCCGAGTCACTCTTATGCCAAGTCCCCGAGTTAAATTTCTTGTCTACTACACTTTGCAATTTTTGCTCTTGTCTGCCATTTTGGCGTTCGACAGTCGAGTCACAAAATCGTAAAATATAGCTTACAATACTTAAAACTTTGAGACATGACTCGGAGTCATCCGACATACAGGAAGGAAACCGACACAAGGGGTTAGTAAAAAACAAACATATGTCAGATCGATTAAGACCAAGTCCCGAGTTTGTTTTCTT
The DNA here is from genome assembly GCA_947311845.1 of Poa pratensis. Taxonomy (NCBI): domain Eukaryota; kingdom Viridiplantae; phylum Streptophyta; class Magnoliopsida; order Poales; family Poaceae; genus Poa; species Poa pratensis. The sequence continues at coordinate 17,578,687 of CAMZMU010000089.1, read as the reverse complement.
GTTTACTAAGCTCTTATAACCTTAGCTCTTGTCTACCATTTTGGTGTTCGACAGTCGAGTCACAGGATCACAGGAACAGAGTTTACAATACTCAAAACACCGAGTTATGACTTAAAGCCATCCGACATACAAAGAACAGAGATAAAGAACAAACAAACAGGTAAAGGCAGTCCCCGAGTTTCCTCAGAGTGCCGACATTTTATTCAAAGGGTACCGAGATACATACATTGCGTCCTTAAGAGTAAAAAGGATGAAGCAAAGCTACATTCCATGGTCGTTTAGTCTCCTCTCCGGACCTGTCCAACATGTTTTTCCTCGGTTTTTGAGCATCTACAAGATAATATGCATCATTGTGCAGAGCCTTGCTCACAACGAACGGCCCTTTCCATGGAGGCGATAACTTGTGCATGCCGGCTGTGCGTTGCACAAGCCTGAGCACCAATTCACCCTCACGGAACACGCGGGGATTTACTTTCCGGCTATGATAGCGTCGAAGATTTTGCTGGTATATAGTTGACCGAGACAGCGCCAGATCTCGCGCTTCCTCGAGCAAATCAACATCATTCTCCCGAGCTTCCTTTACCTCGGATTCTGTATACAGCGCAACTCTCGGCGAGTCGTGCTGTATGTCGGTCGGCGGGACCGCTTCTGCCCCATAGACAAGGAAGAATGGCGTATAGCCGGTAGATCGATTCGGTGTGGTCCGGAGACTCCACAACACAGCCGGTATTTCATCTATCCAACACCCTGGAGCACGTTGCAGTGGCTCAATCAGCCGAGGCTTTATGCCGGATAGCACCAAAGCATTGGCTCTTTCAACTTGTCCATTGGACTCAGGATGCGTGACCGAGGCTAGGTCAAGCCTGATCCTTTTCTCCTTACAGAACCGAGCAAACTCTCCCACGGCGAAATTAGTGCCATTATCCGAGATAATGCTATGTGGATAGCCATATCTCAGGATTATGTCTTTCAAAAAAGACACAGCAGTGCGGCCGTCACACTTCCTTATTGGCTTCACTTCTATCCATTTGGTGAACTTGTCCACCATCACCAGCATGTGGGTTAGATTACCTCGGGCCCGCTTGAATGGACCCACCATGTCCAGACACCAAACAGCGAATGGCCATGTGATGGGAATAGTCTTGAGTGCTGAACCCGGCATATGGATCTTTCTGGCATACATTTGGCATCCATTGCACTTCCGGACAATATCTTCTGCTTCTTGCAATGCACTCAGCCAATAAAACCCATGCCGGAATGCCTTGGCTACCAGTGCTCTTGAAGAGGCGTGATGACCACACTCTCCCTGATGAATCTCCCGGAGCATCTCTTGCCCTTCTTCTGGTTCGACACAACGCTGAAGTACGCTGGTTGCACTTCTCTTATATACTTCACCATTGATGATGGTGTAGCCCTTAGACCTTCTTTGTATTTGTCTAGCCAAGACCTCATCACTCGGCAAACTACCATCCATCAGATAGAACATTATAGGCTGTGCCCAAGCCGGCACAGCACGAACAGGAAAGACGGGTTCGTCGATCTCCATGAGTTCAACCGACATTGACTCAGCCGACATAAGCTGATGAGTCCCGAGTATTCCCAATCAGTCCCCGGGTTTCCACAAATCCATCCGACATCCACATCCATCGGGACGACATCAGGTTCCGGATTTACCGGGATGAATATTGAGTCTGACTCGGGCGATGGCTTGATTGATGGCTTCCGAAGATGCTCGAGTGATATTCCGGGCGGAATGACCTGCCGGGATGAGCCTAGCTTTGACAGTATGTCGGCAGCCTGATTATCTGCCCGAGGTACATGATGGAACTCGCAGCCATCAAAATAGCCCGAGATCTTCTGGTCATGAAACCGATACGAGGCCATGTTGGCATCTAAGGCATCCCAATTGCTAGAAACTTGCTGGACTACAAGATCCGAATCACCGAAACAGATTATTCCGCGAATACCGATTTCTTTGGCCACTTTGAGCCCATGGACCAAAGCCTCATACTCGGCCACATTATTTGATGCCACAAAGTGAATTTGCAGTACTTCCATGATGAAGCCAGCCGCAAGCAGCCTAGCTATCTCATCACCAATAACCTTTCTTCTCTCCGCAGCGAAGCGCCGCAGAGGTTGCTTCTCCGGCTTCACATCCGGCCTGACATGCAATGAATGCTCAGCCAAGTCCCTCGGTACTCCCGGTAGGTCCTGATTCGACCATGCGAAGATGTCCCGATTCTCACGGAGGAAGTGGATGAGCTCGCCTTCCTATTTGTCCTCCAACCCGGCACCAATAATCACGGTACGGTCCGGGAATTCATTATCAATCTGGATCTTCTTCGTCTCTTTGGACGCCTGAAATGCCGCACTCGGCTGCGGGTTTCCCATACTCGGCATACCGAGTTGAGATGCTTGCTCTAATGCCACCACTTCATGTATCTTCTTCTTTTCTGCAGCAATGACCAGTGACTCGGCTAAGAGAGATCCAGCCGAGGCACATTCCATGGATCGCTTGTAATTGCCCGAGATGGTGATGACACCATTTGGACCCGGCATCTTCATCTTGAGGTAGGGGACATGTGTGGATGCCATGAACTTGGCCAATGCCGGCCTGCCGAGTAAGGCATGATACGGGCTTTCGAGGTCAACCACCTCAAACTGAAGACTCTCAGTTCTGCAGTTCTCTCTGGTACCGAATAAGACATCGATCCAGACTTTGCCCATGGGCGCACAAGAGACACCCGGCACAATACCATGAAAGGTAGTCCGACTTGGCTGCAGCATATTGTCAGCGTGACCTAACTTGAGCATAGTATCCCGGTACAGGATATTGATGCTGCTCCCATTATCAATGAGAACTCGGTAGAACTTGACATTAATGCTGGGCCCGATCAATGTCGGATCCACCACCAGAGCATAGCCGCCCGGGTTAGGCATGACCTTGGGATGGTCCTTGATGCCCCAGCTGATCTCCTGATCAGACCAGTACATGAACTTTGGCACAGCCGGCATGACTGCATTTACATCCATTGCACGCCGATGTTGGCTTTGCTTATCAGTCGGCTCGGTCACAAAGACCATGTAACTCTGGTGATGCTCTTGATACTCCTTCCGGCGACTTGCCCCGGCATCGTTGTTGTTGCCTAGGTTATCCACCTGATTGACATTCTCCTGCTTCCTCCTGTTATCCACAGGCTTTGGGGGTGCAATCAAAGCTTGAGTGTTGGCACCAGTAAGTGGTAGATTTGCACCAGCACGCGGTGGTTGTCTGCCTTGCTGGGAGGGTGGAGGTAAAGAATTTCCCCCTTCCCTTGCTATGCGCTGATACCAGCTGCACTGTCGAGTAGTGTGATTAGCCGGCTTGCTGGGATGCGGAGTATGGTAGCTGCAAGGCCCATCCAGCATCATCTCAAAGGTGAATCTCGGCCTATCCTCCCAAGGCTTCTTCTGGCCACTCCACTGTTTCTGGCCATCTTGATTTGGCCCCCATTGATTACCACTGCTCTTTTGACGCTGGCTATTGCCGGCATCTGGCTGTTCTTGGTTAACCGCAGCAACATGGTTTGATCCATATCGGTAATTCGGCCTGTCTTCTCTTCTCTTGTTCCTGGGGTCTTGGCGGTCATGTCGCCTGAATAACCCGGCACCATCGTTAACCGGATAGCCTTTACTCGGCTCAACCGAGGTCAACAGAGGCTGAGTTGGGTCACCCAGAGCATACATATCTGCAACCTTGATTGTCTCGGCCAAAGTAGCCGGCATTTCTCTCTGCAATCTCTGCCAGAGCATGGTGCCATGTCGGCACCCTTGAGCAAACCAAGAAATGGCTTGCGACTCGATGACCCCTTCACAGGAGTTGCGTATTGTGCTCCACCTTGTCAAGTAATCTCGGTCAGTTTCATCATCTCTCTGCCGGCACATGGAGAGTTGTTGAGGGCGATTCGGCCTCATGTACGTGCTGGTGAAGTTGCTGACGAAAGCATCCAAGAAGTCCAGCCAGCAATCAATGCTATTCTCTGGCAAATTATTCAGCCAGATCCGGGCTGGACCCTCCAACATTTGCGGGATATACCGCACAGCCCATCGGCGATTTCCACCAGCGATATGTACCGCTGTGACATAGTTTGTCAACCAATCCTCCGGCTTAGTACTGCCGTCATAGGATTTTGTGCCCCGGGCTAGCTGGAAGTTCAGCACCGGTGGCTCCCTCATAATTCGATGTCCAAAACAGGCAGGACCAGGAGGGCCTTGTTCTTCGAGAAGCTCAGACATATGAAGTCTGTCGAGTTTGTTGCGGGCATCATGTACCGGCAACTGGCGAGTTCCGAGCCGAGATCCAAGCACACCCTCGGACACCAGACGTTCATATCTAGGATACCCGGCTTTCTCCATAGCCGAGTAACCATCATCATACCGGTTAGTCCTTGGATCATCAGCCGAACGCTGAGGAGCATGCCCGGCATCACGTCGTTGAGGAGGAGGATTTGATGCCGGGTGCCGAGGTGGTTGGCCTTGACCAGCCGATTTACGACAGTGCCCAGCCGGGTTAGCTCGGCTTGGGCCACGGTTGCCTTCTTGACCGGAATCGGGATTTCTCCGACCGGGTTTGCCTTGCTCGGCCTTCTTCTTTCCGGCATAAACCGGATCATACGTCTGCATTTGCTTGTTTCTACCGGAGTTCACACTCCGGTGACGCTCTTCGCCGACATGCGGAGAGGATGCTTGGCCACCAGATTTTCCACCGAAATCGCCAGCCGAGTGAACGATCCTGGATCCACCAGCACCTGGGTTTACCTTAAAATATGCCTCATTCTGACGGTTAGCAACAGATACTAACTCATTAGCTCGGTCCTGCTGCTTACGACGGGCTTCCCCGGACAAACCTGATAACTCGGCTATAGCTGCCTCTGCAGCTCTAAGGTTCTTAGCAGGAGTGCTATATTTTGGCTTATTGGCCGAAATGCGAGTAACAGATACATCAGATCTAGATCTACCATCTCTAGCAATCTCAGCATTGAGGTCTCTACCTCGGTTACGCACATCATCTATGCGACTAGGTCGGTTTGCTACTGGAGTAAAACCATGAGCTTTGTTATACTCACGGAGAGAGATGTCGAATTCTTGCCTGACACGGGCTACCTCGATAGCCTCCAGGAGTAGACTCTGACGCTGCTCCTCCAGCTGAGCCTGCGCTAGAGCAGCATTTGCGCTGGGAGCGACCGGCATCCCCAGCTTCTCGGTTGCGTCCTGAAGAGGATCCGGCCGCGCCGGCATACTGGATGTACCAGCATGACCAGCACGGTTCTCAGGCTTCTCCAAGGGCGGACGCCCGGACCTGGTGGACTTGGCACCAGCATCGGCTTTGCCGGCATCAGCACCTGGAGCGGTCATCATGACCTCCACGCAGTTAGCGGGGCGAGCGCTACGCCGGCCGCGAACTGCGCAGATAGCAGGGGGATCTGCAGCCACATGCACCCTTTCGGGATACTTGCAGACAACCTCGGTGGCGACGTAGACCTGATGCTCGCCGAAGTTGATGAGGCAGCCGTTCCTGGGGAACGGCCTACTGCCAAAGCAGCCAGCGTTATCGCTGATGAAGTTGAGCGAACCGAGTCTGAGGACAAGGCCACAGAGCACGCGTTCGCCCGAAGCAATGATGGGACCCGTCCGGATGGAAACTCCAGCCAGCGCCGCTGCTAGCCCCACGGTGGGCGCCAACTGTCGTGGTGGTATCACGGCAGATGCCATAGGATGGCTTAAGTTGGGGGGCCGATGGACGCTGTTGGTACCGGGGAGGGATGGTGCGTTGAAGAACGCACACGGAAGACAAAGAAAGCACACAGGATCTACCCAGGTTCAGGGCCCTCGTGAGGAGGTAAAACCCCTACTCCTGCCTGTCTGGATATAAATGAGATGAATCAGTGTTACAAGGATGCTCCTGGAGCTGTATCTGCTAGTCTAAGCTGTGAACTCAAGAACAGATGAACGGGAGCAGAGAGCTCATATGCAAACTGGGGGAAGATCAGGATCCCTTTGCTAGGAGGGCGTGGGGCACCTTATATACTGGTACCCTGGTTACAAGGAAGATATTATCGACTGCTAAGTAGGAGTGCAAAAGTCTTCCTAGGTCATCATGGGCATGCTGCTATGACATCTCTGCAGTTGTCAGGCGCACGCGAGGTCAGACATCTCCTGCAGAGGACAAGACAGCCTCGCCCTATCTTATCTCTGGCACGCCCGAGATCTCGGGCGGTGCGTGGACGGTGCCTCGAACGCCATGCTACCACCAAAGTCCTGCATATGCCATCCCTAGCCTGTTATCTCGGGGCTGCCACCTGCGGCCACAAAGGCTATACTCTTGGCATCTTGTGCTTGTCTCTGACATGCCCTGTCATCTCTGCCTCGTTCCTCTGACATCTCTGCTGGACAGGACATGGCTTTCCCATGTATGACCATTGCTCCCATGCGCATGCGTGCTCCGGGATATGGGAGGAACATGCTGCCTCGTTATCAACGCTATCACGCCTGTCCCTGCTCCATGTTTGCGGGGACAGGTCACTTCCATTGACTTTAGGCACCCATGATCCGAGATCACGTGCACCCTTCTTATGCCGGTTCTACAATGCCGGATAAACATAACTCGGTTCACTCTTCCCTGTAAATAAGAAGTTATTCCGCCATACCGACATACAATGGATATGTCGGTTAGCACATGCCGGTTAACCATGACTCGGTCCACGTTATGTCGGTTAACCATGACTCGGTCCACGTTATGTCGGTTAACCATGACTCGGTCCACTCCTGGACATCGGTTTATGCCCTGCCATGACCATATCCGGGGGTCGCCCCCCGACAACCCCGTCCGCTCGTCCAGCGTCAGCTCCACCACCCGCCCTTCCTCCATGAACCACGCATTGCGCTTCCCCCACACGGCGTCGAAGTCCCGGTGGAAGCTCCGGTCAACCACGGCGGCCGCCGCCGAGTCACCGACAGTGCCACGGCGAGCGCCGCCACCAGCCGCCAGAGAGGGCCGCTCAGCATTTCGCCCGTGAACTTTGAAATTGGGTCAATCGATGACTAGATTTTTGCAAGAAGAACTGGTAAGAGCAAGTACAATAGCGCTGACTCAGCGGGCTATAAGCAGGTCCATGTCATCTAAATCCTACGTGGAGGTGAGGAAAGTGAGGAGAGAGAGTAGAGCGGGCGCTTAATTAACAGCCCGGCTATAGCACAAGGTACTAGAAAAAGCAGCTGCATGCAGCCATGCAGCTAGCACTCCGTCCATACCTACCAATCCTGCTCGTCACCGCATGCAGGTTTAGAAATTAAATAATCAGCGTACAGCTAGCTAAGAGGCAATCTATTATACGAACCGGCTTTTATGGTGACATGGAATGGTTGTACAGCCGGCTGCCGGCTCTCTTATTGCACTTGCTCTAAGAGTGAGGTGATGAGGAGGAGTCACACGTCCAATTTAAGGGCACCGTCGTGAGTGCTTTCGCCAAGTGCCAGGGCGATCGTGAGGCCCAGCCGTGCGGCTTCCATCTCATCGCGTCGTGTCTCTCTCAGCTAGCAGATGGGCAGCAACAGGAATTGCTGTAGAGTGGACGACACAGGGGATCCGTGGGACGTTCGTGCTGTACGTGATGATCGCCCCGGCCGGCGGTACGAAGTACGACGTGGCACTGTGGCAGCTTAAATTATTTCTAGACCGTGCTTCATGCTAAAACGGACAGGGCGCGTGAGTGCGCGGCACGAAGCGAGTGGAGGCTGGTCGATCTCCGCGAACCGGCGGTGGCCGTTGGTTTTGGAGCTTTGAATCCAGCGGGATGACTCTCTGCAAAGACGGAGCGTCACTACGACTCTACGAGTAGTGTTTTTTTTCTTTTGGTAGGAGAAGCCCACGACTAGGAGGAGATGGTTAGACCATCTTCAATTATGGGGCGCTCCTAAATTATCCGCGGATACGTTTGGAACCTAAAAAATGTGTATCTCTATTCTCTAGCCATATTCTTCAAATTTTATCTCGTCACTTGCATGTAATTGTCGGAGAAGTACAGACGAACAAAATAAGAACAAAAGAAAGGAAACAAAAATTGTACAGAGTAGTTCAGGCGGACATACCTGACACATCCAGACGTCCTCATTTTTAGCCGGACAGCTGGACACTTCAGATAAATTAGGGTACCGGTTGGGTAGCAATTTTGTGTCCAGATAGTGTTCAGACTATCCGACTAGACAAATATGGAGGGAACCCGAGAACGGTTGGAGATGCTCTTACATGTCAGATCAACGAATCTTCGTACAAACAACGAAATGACAGGCTTTGTGTATGTGGTACTATGCCCATGTATGTACTGAGGTGGGCCGATTCGGCAAAATATGTTGCCAGTGGGAACTCTAAAATGGGCTTTCCAGTTTATAATTTGCTAATTTAACTGGCAATTAGACAGATCGTGGGAACTCACACTGGTTTAGTCAAACTGTTGCAATGGCGACTGAGAAGACGCGTATGATCCCTCTTAAAATTGAAGGATTATAGTATTAGAATTTAGAAAACGACACACAAATAATTATAGGAGGGGAGACATGTAAGACAAGCATGCTTCACGAAGAACAGAAGACACGGTGATACACTATCCGATTCGCGGAATCGGTTTTTGGCGAACGACTTAGGGTGTGTTCGTTTCCAGAACGAGAGGGAATGGAATGGAATGGTTCTGTTCTGAGGTCACGGGACGGTTCCGACCCTGTGTTCGGTTCGGAAAGGAACGAGGAACGGAATGGTTCCGTATTGTGTTCGGTTGGAGGAACTGGGAGCGGAACGGAATAGCCATAATCATGCTTAAAATGCTAATAATTTGAGCTGTATGTGTTACAGATAGAACTGATTTGGGTATTGCAAATTACTCCATCGATCAGCAACTAAACGAGGAAAGCAGTTTCATTTCTTCTCCAAAAACAAATCAAGATCGATCTGGGTGTACAGCTACAAATCCCTAGAGGCTAGAGCAGATCGAGGATTTGGATCTCACAGACCTGCGCCGATAGCATCCTGCGTGCGGGGGCAAAGCGGAGGAGTCCAGGCAGGGGCGGCGACGGATTCCATGTGGAGGCGCAGGGCGCCGAAGCGCGGCGCTGGATCTTGCCGCCGAGGACCTGCCGGCGCTGCGAGGAGGGCGACGCGGACGAGGACGCCGCGGAGGAGTCGCGCCGGCAGCGGGATCGCTTGTTGTGTCCCCACTGCAGCAGCACGTCGCCGCCGACGGTGGAGCTCGGGGAGGCCGTGTCGGAGGAGTCGGAAGGGTGGTTGTGGCCGTGGTCCCGCGCCGGGCTCCGCGCGGACGACGACGGCGGCGGCTGCGGCGCGCGCGGCCTCGCCGGCGCCGGCTTCGAGTCCGGCTGGGAGGCGGCGAGGTACGAGGCCAGTCGGGAACCGTCGGTGGGGGCGTCGTCGTCTCTGAAGGATCTCGACGCCGGCTTGCGGGCCACGCCGCCGCTGCCGCCACCGTTCGCGAGTGGGAGAGATGGAGAGATGGAGAGGACGAGATGACTCAGACGAGGGATTAGCGAGAGAGAGAGACACGGGAACGAGGTGATTCCACCGATTCGGCAGAACCAGCAAATTCGGCATCTCAAGCGAATATGCCGTTTCGGGGAATCGCTTGGTTCCAATTCATACTCCAACCGAACACGGGAATCATGGCCAGGTGCAGGTCGGACCCGTTACGTTCCACTTCATACTCCAACCGAACACACCCTTAGAGCAGCGAATCGACATTGTCATGAAGATGAGCCGACGCCTCGTGACGGTTCCTCACGTCCAATCTCGCATGTCGCGTCGCTCTTTTTTTTCTTCTTCGTAGTGATGGCATCGTTGTTGTGTTGTGGAGTCATGAGAACTGTTTTTAGGGTCAAACACGCTTAACACTTTTTTTATTGCATATGTTTAAATTAAAGAAACAAGATCGGGCGGATAAAACTAAGAATGCCGATTTCACTCTAGTCCTAGAGCAAGTTTAGCTAGGCAATGTGCTTCTAGATTTGAAGCTTTCCTTCGTGGATGAAACAACATTAGAGAAATTCTCTTACCGATAGAACCAGGCAATAGCCTAGGGGTAAGGGTTGCTGCGGGGCATCCATGTGACCCGAGTTCTCACCGAGGTGGATTTTCTAATGTATCAATTCCACCAATGGCCAATCCTGGTCGGCTTTCATTTCTTTTTGAAATTCTCTCACGGAGGCCAGAATCTCCTCAATTATATTGCCATGTCGCTGCATGGATATGGTCTACTAGCCCTTTACAATCCCGAAGCAATAGGCAATTTGCTTTGCAGAAGATCATCGACAAAAGCCAAAACCTCGCTCCGTCTATCGGTTCGTACGGAATTCAGAGTCCAATCCAATCGGTGTTAAGGCCGGCCCATCTACCAGTTTCCTAGGTGCTCTCAACGGCAGTGCGCCTGATAGGTTGTCGCTTTTTATTTGCTGCGAGCCTTTTGTGCCCTCGACGGTCCCTCAAAAAGCAGAAGTGCTCTACACAGCGTCAAAGTCCAAGTGCAATTAGCTCCGTCGACCACGGCTTCCCTACATGGCGTCACGGTCCCGGCGCAAGCTCCATTCGACCATGGCGGCCGCCGCTAGCTCACTAACAAGCCCACGGTGAGCAAGCCGCCAAACAGAGCCTCTCAGCATGTCTCATGTGATTTTTGAAATGAGTCAATCGATGAAAGGGTGAGGTGACGAGGCGAAAGTTCAGACACCGACATGGGCGCTTCGGCAAGTACCGGCGCGCGGGGGAGGGGGGTGGAACGAACTAGCATGCCTCAGTTTATAAGGCTTAAACGACGAAAAGTGCAAAGAAAGCCAAGCTTCATAGAGCCCTTTAATTTTGCCTCAGTTTAAGGGTTAAACGACGGAAAGTGCAAATGAAAGCCAAGCTTCATAGAGCCCTTTAATTCTTTATAAAGGTTTAAAAATCATATTTTAAAGTTTCAACAAAATCTGGAAAACAATCTGGATTTAGAACCATGTTACATTCTACTAACGTGCAACATCTAAATTCAAAAGAATCCATATTCTACGCTATACAAAAGTAAGAAAAAATTGACAGATTTTTGGAGAGTTAAAATTTTGCACTCTTCACTCCTTTCAAATGTCAGATTTTGTCATTTTTGTGCAATCCTATATTACAGCACATTTCTAGTTTCTAGTTCAAATTTTAAACACCGTTACATTATAATATAGTCTACATACAGGATTTTTTCAGAACCTTGTGGAACTTTGAAATATGATTTTCGAATTTTCAAAATAAAGAGCTACCTGGAGCTCGGGCTCCATTTGTCCCCACTCGTAAAATGAGGTCAAATATTTTATCTGACGTAAAAGTTATCGTAATGGCTGAACTTATATGGTAAAAGGTAGAATTTACGAAAACGTAAAATGTGTTTGACTTTTCATTGCAATATGCATGATTTTGACTATAAGTATTGCTTCAAAAAATGTCTAAATGTAGTAAAATGACTTTTAAGACACATGCAGTAATGGATAAAAGATAATTTACCAACACAAATACTATAATATTATTTTTTGCATTCTCGTCCCATATAGTTCTGCTCGTAGTGGTGACTAAGTTTTAAAAACATGATTGCACTCATAACTATGACTCTTTTATATATTTGTAGACAGTCTAAGTACAATATAGAATTAACGCGGTCATATATTGAACCAACCAAATCCTGATTTGTCCAATAAATAGAAGCAACGACCAAGCCATGTAGATCCTTCAAAAGCTGGTGAACTAATAATGATTGGAGTCATTAGCTTGCACGCCTACACTGGACTTGGTGACAAACCCATACATATATAAACATCTCCTGGTGTAATGGAGCAATGAAGAACAAGTTTCACCTCACCACAATAAGATCGTGGAAGTTGCAAAGGCCGTGAATGGAAACATTGCATAACATGAGAAAGGCGCAAGCCTGAGCATCAATAGAAATGAAAGGCATCAGAAGCTCTTATTATTGCCCTTCATTTGCGTTAGGTGATTCACATAGAAGGGCCAGGTCTGGGAGGATGTGTCTAGCTCTGCATTATTATGGACCATGCACTGCATTCGACCCGCTGCACACGATTCGGTTCGTCCACTCGTCGAGATGCCCACGAGAACTCTCGTGTAGCTTACGGTGATCAAGGTTGACCGATCACTTTGGTCCCTGGTATGTCTTGTCCATAGCTAGCTAAGATAAGCGGAGCACAGCCAAGCGGGCTAGGGCTACCTCGCTGCTACACTCGCATGGCGAGCAGCGCACGAAGCTAGTGGAGGCTGGTCCATCTACGGGGCGAAGCGGCCGGCCGTGTAATCCCGGCGAGCTGGCTAGCTGGGACGGTGGTGGCCGCTGGTTTGGACCTTTACTGAATCCAGAAGGACGACTCTCTGCAAATACGGAGCGTTACCGTGGGAGTACTTCTTTTAAACGACGTGGCCTCATGTACATGGTAGGAGTACTATGGCAGCTTTCGCATGCGCTATGCCGGTGTACTGCATACCGGCCTCCCATATTTGTCTATCTCCCAATGAGGACGTGTATGTTCTTTACAGGTCACAGCTAGATACTTCCTCCTTTTTTAATATAAGATGTTTTAGGTGTTGTACATGTTGTCTAGATGCATAATAAAATGAGTGAACATGCACACTAAAATGTGTCTAGATACATTTGTATGCATATGCATGTAGACAAATGGTAAACATCTTATATTAAAAAACGGAGGGAGTAGATGTTTATATATATAACCGTATCTAAAATATCACAATTGACAGATTTTCATAAGTGTAATTAAAAATGTTGCCCGAGATAATCACTATTAATTTGTCTAAATATATTTTAGTCTAAATATCACCAAACTATATTTTCAATCTCAAGTTAGATTTCAACTTCATTTATCATGGTGTTGTTGCTCTACATGGATAATAAGCGGAATATAAGAAGCAAAAAAAAAATTCTATTGAGAAATGTAGTTCTTCGTCAAGCTCTCCTTATATCTAGTTATACACGTCTTGGTAGCTATGTGGTAAATTGGCAGCTAAGGTTTTGCATTGTAGATTATAATTATATTGTATGTTGTGCCTATTAGAGACAACATTTTAGGTGTTCAGAAAATGACCCTTTTGATACAATATGACTAGCATATACTTAAAGATTGATATGTATCTAAACTGCTCTAAAGAATTCAACAGAGTGATAGAAATTGCTTGCAACATTTTACAGAGATATTCTAGTAATAAAATGTCCTCACATGGTCAAAAATATAGGGAAATTTTATTTTTCACCCCATAATTATGATAGAAATTGCTTGCAACTATAGGGTAGAAGGTGGAATTTACGAAAATATAATTGTTTTTTTACTTTTCATTGCAATATGCACGATTTGGACTATAAGTATTGCATCAAAAATGCCTTGAAGTAATAAAATAATTTTAACAAGACATGTACGGTATTGGATAGAAAATAACTTACCAACATAGGTATAATAATATTATTTTGCATCCCAATTCCATATACTTTTGCAGGTAGTGGTGACTAACGTTTAAAAATACGGATTGCACTCATAACTATGTCTATATTTCTAGATGGGAAAAGTACAATGTACACGGTCGTATACTGAATCAACAAAACTATGATTTGCCCAATAAATATAATCGACCAAGCTCAAGAAACCCTATCAAAGTTGGTGGACTAATAAAGTTTGACGGACGACCGGACGACACACTCATCTCCCGGAGTAATGGAGCAACAGAACAACCAAAGAACAAGTTTCACGTCACCACGATAAAATCAAGGTAATGTCAAGAGCCGTGAAAGCATGAGCAGTCCACAAGCGTGAACACAAATAGAAATGGAAGGCATCGGAAACTCGTACTCTCGCTCGTCATCTATGTTAGCTGGTGCACACATAAGGGGCATGGCTGCAGGCATGCATAGTAGGTTGACTCTGCACCATAATGGACCTTGCATTGCCTTGGATCCGCTGGACACCAGCAGGAGCTTCAACTTGTCGAGACACAAGCGAGAACACTCGCGTAGGTACATGCGTCAAGGTGCTTGATGTTGCCCTATCGATTTGGTCTTCGGTACGTCGGGACCAGAGTTAGCTAGACTGAACTGACTGCAGTCGAGCGAGCGGGTTCATCCCTGCTACAAATGCGGCATCATTGACTTTGGAGAGCAAAGTTTGGCCACGACTTTGCTACTCATATCAACCATCTAAAGATGATTGAAAAGAGTGCAAATTTTTAGCCCAAAATTTCAAATATTGTTTATTCATAAACCATATGTCAAAATACGATGAAACTTTCCCAAATTTTTTTTTTTGCGCCAGTTAGAATTTTGAGTTCAAAATTTTGTTGTTAAATTTAAAATGATGTTTATTAAAAAATGCATGTCCAAAAACACCGAAACTTTACCAGAACGCATAATGTATCATTTAAGATTTACCTGGTTTTTCTCAATTTTTCTAAACATAATTCAATGTATAGTATAGAGGGAGGAAACTGATGGCCAGATATTGCTTTTCAAAGACAATGAAGTTGCGTTCCCTGATACTGTCAGCAACGCAAAGTTGAACTCAGATGAAAATTACAGCGACCAAGCGTAACCAACTTGCCTGCCCGCTGGTCCAGTGGCTCCGCCTCACACGAGCAAGGAAATGCATCAAGTCTTAGCTTAAAAGAACACAGTAATTATAAAACTTGGTAAGTGCAGAATGTTCTAGGACTCGAAATAGTCTTTTTGGTGCCAAACCTGCAGTCACCCGGGTAGTAAATTATGCCTATATTTCTAGACCGGCTAGTACATGTACAATTAACACGGTCCTATATTGAACCAACCACCATGATTTGTCCAATAAATAAACCGACCAAGCCTGGGAGATCCTTCCAACGTTGGTGAACTTATAATGGTTTGAGCCATTAGCTCGCACACCTACACAAAATAGATTGGTTACAAACCACACATATATATACTCATCTCTTTGTGTAATAGAGTAATGGAACAACTGAAGAACAAGTTTCACGTCACCGCAATAAAATCAAGGTGGACCGTGGATGGAAACATTAAATAACATGAGCAATGCGCAAGCCTGTACAATGACAGGTATGGAAGGCATCGGAAGCTCATACTCACACGTGACATATGTGTAAGGTCATGCACATAGAAGCGCCATGGCTCCACGGGTGCATCGTATGTTGCCTCTGCACCATTGTAAGCCTAGCATTGCCTTCGATCCGCTGCACATGAGAAACCACTTGAACTCGTCGAGACGCGCGTCAAGACTCTCGCCTAAAGATAGATGAGCGATAGTGATCAAGGTTGCCCGATCAGTTTGACAAACAAATACTATAGTTTCTCTCCCCTTTCTCAGTTTCGAAGAATGAGGGTCAGACCACTTTCTCCAACACTTAAAAAACAGTTTAAGAGAATATTTCAGTTTTAAAACCACATTATTATTTGGATCCAAACACTTTAAAGTATTCAATACTTCATTATTTTCAAAAACGGAAGAGTTCTTTGTATACTTCAAAATTAATTTAGTGCCAAAAGGGGCCAAAGTTTCGATTATATAATCTAAACAGAACGGTGATTATAATACATCATTGGCGATTTTCCTGATTTTCATGACGATGTGTAGCCCTTAGTCCTGATTTGCTTATTATGCCCGGGTTTGTTGAATGGCTAAAAGATATTCAGAAAGCTTGTCATGCTTGGTAATTGGCCGGTCCAGTAATGGACTGGCTAAGCCGATTGATACATGCCACTATGCCAGCTCTATCAATGATATCGAAAGCTCCATAAACCCATGCGCTAAAATATATATTTTTCCTTTTTTCCCCATCTTGTGTTCAATTGATGACACTTATGATTCAACATGACTAGCACATGATGACCCTATTGTTGCATACCATAATTCTTCTAAAGAACTCAATACAGTAATATAAATTGCTTGGAACAATTGACTAAAAGAGTGTTAATAATAAGAGGTACTCTAATGGTCCGGAAATATAGAGTAAATTTTAGTTTTCACCCCTTAATCATGATCTTTGTTATTGAAGTTATTTTTTTACATGTTGCCACATTCTTATCCATTAGTTTTGACCTTATGACGATGATGTGGTGATTGAATAGGAGGCCCATGAAAAATAATAAACGAGCTAAAAGATGTCACAATATGAAACTTAAAGGGTAAAATGGGAAAGATTTTTTTGGGATAAAAGTAATCGCAATCTCAAGAAATAATATGATAAAATGTGGAGTTTACAAAATGTATAAATTATATTTGACTTCTCATAGCAAAACACAATATTTAGCGAAAATCAGTAGTGGCTCCAGAGCACCAATGTGCCCGTTTTTTGAAAAAATTGAAAACCATACTTCTAGGTTGCAGAAACATCTGAAACTTGGTACACAAATACATATACACATTATGTAATTACGCCAGAAGTATCTTTCAAAATAAATTTATATTTTTGGCTACATAAGAAGTGAAATTTCTTACAGATTCATCATACTATTTTCTCTTTTTTGTACCCAGAATTTTGTTTTTTATATAGCTCGGAATACAATTTTGTTTTGTACTGAAAATTGGCACATACATAGAACATGCATATGTATCATAGGAAATTATTTTTAGATTTTTCAAACTCAAATTCAAAATTTTCAAAAACAATTCAACCCGGGGACACCGGTGCTCAGGAGCCACAAGTCTGCA
Source organism: Poa pratensis (assembly GCA_947311845.1). NCBI lineage: Eukaryota > Viridiplantae > Streptophyta > Magnoliopsida > Poales > Poaceae > Poa > Poa pratensis. The sequence goes on along the minus strand of CAMZMU010000089.1, from coordinate 17,561,917 downwards.
CTCACTATTTAGACTGTAACTATTGCTTGAAAATGTCTAAAGTGGTAAGATAATTGTACCAAGACACATACGCATTGGAATGAAATAATTTTCAAAGACACATACGATATTATTATGTTTGCATCCTCAAACTATTTATTTCTACACGTAGTTTTGATTAAGCTTTACAAATATTGACTGGACGGACTGGTGTGTAAATGTACAATTAAGATGGTCTTAAATTGAACCAAAACCAAACAATTGTCTGTCCAATAAATCGAAGGAACTAAACTCTAAAGATCCTTGGAAAGTTGGTGAACTAGTAATGGTTTGACTCATTAGCTCGCACAACTACACAAACTAGACTTGGTGACAAACCACACATGTATGTACTCATCCTAGTGTCATGGAGCAATAGAGCTTCACCTCACCACAATAAAATCAAAGGTAGTGGCAGCGGGCGTGAATGGAAATCTTGGATAACATGAGCGATGCGCAAGCGTGAATATCGATAGAAATGGAAGGCATCAGAAGTTGATACTACACCGCATAGCTTATTTTAGGTGGTAGACATAGAAGGGCCAGGCCTGCGGGAATGCATCATAGGTTGGCTCCGAACCATTGTGGACGCTGGATTGCCATTCACAGAATGCACACCAGCAGGCGCTCGAACTCGTCGGGACGCACGCGAGAACAGTCACCTAGGGACATGCGTGACGTTGATTGAGGTTGCCCGGTAGCTTTGATCTTTGGTAGGTAATGCCCAGAACTAGCTACACACATGGACTGCAGTCGAGCGAGCAGGTACATCGCTGCTGCACATTCCTGGCTTGCCACGCAAAGTGTTGATGCAAACGATCGGTCACGTAGGATAATAGATATTGACTTTCTTGCATGAATGTTAGTCCTTCCTCCGGTCAGAACCTTTCTTGCATGCGTCTCCCCTTAGTTGAAATAATCTAGGAACCTGATAAAGCATTCCCTCGCAACGGTCTAAATTTACAGGGTGTCCAAGTCCGAGCCCGCACACTGAACATATGAGCAGAATGTACATTTCTACTGTACAAAACAAATGAAAGAATGTGATATGCATGCTAGTACTACTACATTTACACCATCATCATTTCCAAAACACAATGTCCGCCATCTATATATGACGAGCGGAATCGTTGTGCGCAAAGGCAAGTCCACTAGGGGGCTTAAACAGGCTTCAGCCTGCCCTCCAAAATATCAAAAGAAAAAACTACTACTACTAATCTTGTCCTAGTCCATTAACTCAGCCCATTGAATCAGTCACTTAGTCCCTAACGGTCCAGCCCACACAATTCTCACCACCCCACTCGCACGCACCAACGCACACAAACGCACTGCTGCACAAGGTCGAAAACTCCCCTAGTTCGATCCGCAAACAGAGCAGCAACCCTTGCTCGCCAGCGACCGGCAACAGGCGACCGAGGAGCCACTGGCGACGGGCGACCCTCACCAGCAGGCAGCAGCCACGACCACGAATCCGCGACCAAGGTGGTCGATTATGAAATTTTACTTGTGTACTTAATTTTTTTTACTTTTGTAAAAACTTTGGTCAAAAAAAGAGAAATTCATGACGTATCTAGCATGCATATAGCGTTATTTCAGCCAAATCTTTGACACATGGTGCAATAAAAGTTACTTTTGGGCGAAACTTTTCGTGTGGGTGCATTACTAGATAATATTTGACTGAATACCAGTTTGAAGATTTAAAAAAAATTAAATTACTTTTATTTGAATATCAGGTGCGCAGCGTATTTTCGGTTAAGTGCATGCTTTTGGCCTTAAACTTTGTAGTTTATTTATCTTTTATGAAGAGGCGTTTTGGCTCCCGGGTGTATATGCTCCTGTTATTTTTTTCAAAATTAAAAAAAATATGAAAACGCTTCTAAAAAATCTGAAACAAATTGGGCACAAACAAATACATGTTTCCAACATTCGTGCAAAATTTCAGAAGGAAATCACACTTTCTGTGGCCTGTGCAAAAAAGACAAGCACAGATTTTGTCTTTTTTGCACAGGCCACAGAAAGTGTCATTTCCTTCCGAAATTTTGAACTAATGTTAAACATTTGTATATATTTGTGTCTAATGTTTTTCAGATTTTTTCGAAGTGTTTTCATATTTTTAATTTTATAAAACATAACAGGAGCATATGCACCCGGAGCCAAAGTGGATTTCAGATTTATCTTAAATAATTTCATGTCTTAGATAACGACTATTTTTCTTCGTTAACATCGTTTGATTTACTTGTTGTTAACTTTGAGCCCACCCTCCAATTAATTTCTGAACTCGCCGTTGGTTGTGCGTACCTTCCAAATCGATTCAAATCAGAACTCCTTGGTTCAGATGACGGGTCATGCCATGGTCGGGCCTTCACCAGAGCTTGCACTTGGCCGGCACACCCTGGCGCCCTGGGCGACGCGCTTGGGGTCGGTTCAGTAGTTGTAGATCATGAACTTCCTCCGCACCCAGCGCGTGCGGCGGTAGCTCATGCCGTTGAGCTCATGGTTTCACCAGCTGCTGCTCGCCGCGCCGGTGGCCTCCATGGTGTCGGCCGGGCACCGCTGCGTGCCTCCGGACATGACGCACGTGTCGGCTTTGAAATTGCGGAAGGAGGCCACGAAGGAGGGCTTGCTCCAGTCGGCCTTCACCCGGCCACCCTGCGTGGCCGAGTCTTTCCACAGGCTCGCGTAGAGCCGCATCGGCGGAAACGACTCCGTATCGTCCGAGCAATTCATACGGCCAAATCTCTCCGGAATACTGAACAAGAGACGTCTTCATTTCACAAAACAAAAAAACGAGAGACGTCTTCACTGTTAATCATACGTGCCACCCTCCTAGTGGGCCGGCCCATTTCGGTATTGTTATTTTTATTTGTTTTATTTCTTCTTCCTTTTTTCTATTTTTATGTTTCTTTCATTTATTTTTCAACTTTCGAAAACTGTTCAGATTTTGAAAAATGTTTGATTTAAAAAAACTGAGATTTTGTTCAAATTTTAAAAACGTTCACATTTGAAACTATTAGATTAAAAAAATATTCGGATACAAAAAATTGTTCATATTTTGCAAAATTGTTCAACAGCGAAAGTTGTTCGAATTTAAAAACGTTCAATTTTTCTAAAAAAATAGATTTTGAAAAATCTTCAATTTTTATAATATTCTTATTTACAACACAAAAATAGTGTTTTTATTGGGCCATTTTTTGAAGCGGCCCATTAAGCTACTCCTCAGGTGGCCGGGGCGAACTGAGCCGCTCAGGGGCGCCATATAGGCGCTCCCATTCTTCACTTACCACGAACGGCCAGCTCTAGGGACTAATCCAAACCGCTCGTGCATCTACCAATCAATAGCGAGGCCACGAATCATGTGTTTCTCCATGTCCAGGTTTGCTTCTCCAGATGCGTAGTAACTGTTCGGGTAGCTAGGATTTTGACAACCATGTGGCGACGCACGCTAGACCTAGAATTTCCTCTAAGCGTGCGATCTTGATCGCCCTTCTCCAATTTTCTCGTTGTTCTCTCCCTGATCCTCTTCCGCATTATTTGCTCGCGCTAGCGATCCCTCTTGACTAGGGTTCAGGGTGATCAAGGGGCACTCTTGCAGTTGCTACCCGTCCTTGGCCCTGCTTAGGGGCGATCTGTCTAGTGACGGCGATGGCGGGACAAGAGGGGAGGATGAGGTGGAGGCCAACGGGAGTCTCCAACATAGACGACGGCGGGACCGTAAGGAACCCCCACGATCGGTACCCAGAGGTGGATCGTTCTGGTGTTGGTGTTGTGGTTTATGACATCAAGACTTTCTTGGCGGGTTTTCATTCATATTAGTTCAAGCACTATGGACGCAAGATCAATCTCGCTCCTCATATTCTAGCTCGTAAGTTAGAGGCTTCGGTTCGTAATTTTTCAGTTCATGTTATTCCAGATTCTCTAGTTTGCTTCTCTAGTTATTTTCTTCTTTTTTTCACAAAATTTTTCATTTATTTTTTCTTTTCTTATTTCTTTTTTCCTTTATTTTTTATGGTTCTATTTTAAGTTAGTTTATTCTTTTCTTAGTTTAGTTTCTTATGTTTTCTTCAAGTCATGATTATATTTTTGCACAATGTTTAAATTATTTTTCCTTTCAATCTAATTTTTTTTTTTAAATGGAGATGTGTTCCAGAGCGCTACTTTTTTTTGATATAGTTATGCTTGGCTATTAAGTGCTAAAAGTGTGTTCCGCAAAGTATAAAATTTTGTTCCGCCAGTAATTGTGAGTTAGGGGAAAAAGGGTGCCTGTCCTAGGAGTGCACTTTTTGACTGACTGCCACGCGAAAGTGGCGCGCTGTGGGGGACTCACCCTCACGGGTAAATCACATCTCCCCACTTGGAGTGTTGTTGGCAAATCCACCGGTGGAGAGGGCATGAGGAGGCTTTTTTTACATTAGAATACGAAAAAGGAATTATCTTTTCAAGTGAGACTACCAATCACGATATGTTTAACGTTCGTGCTAGTCGCATCGATTTTCAAAAATATATTCCATGTTGATATGTTTTGACGAACTTTGTTTTGCACTGCTTTTGGGTTTGGAGTGCAGTGCCTTTTTCCTGCACAGTTTTATGTCGCACTTCCCTAGTGGTTGTCATGTCCTGCACAGAGTGCATGTTATGTCTTATCCCAAGTGCATAAGTGCTTGTCATGTCCTTCCTTCCGTCGTACTAATGTTCTTCTTTCTAATGCACTGTTTTTTACGTTCTGCGTTTAGTGTATTTTTGCATTGTCTTTATGTTCTGTATTGAGTGCATGTTTTGCAGTGACTCCAATGTATTAATGTTTTGTCTTTGATGCACTGCCTTCATGTTCTACCTCGGGTGCATGTTTTGCACTGCCTCCGCTGTAGTGATGTTCTGCATTCCGATGCAGTGCCTTTACGTTCTTCCATGAGTGCATGTTTTACACTACCTCCGATGTACTAATATCCTGCTTTCTGGTTAAGTGCTTTTATGTTCTACCCTGAGTGCATGTTTTGCACCGCTCCGTTGTACGAATGTTCTGCCTTCCCGACATTCTGCCCTAAGACGTTCTTCTGTAATGCATTATACTACAGACATGCACATGTCCAATCGATGTGCAATGCAAATGTGTAGCGCACTATGTACTGAAGAGAGAGAAAACATAAAGAAAAAGGAACTTTCAACGTATTCTCTCCTAAGCTCCCTGCGCGCTGTCGCGTGTTTCTCTTCTAGGCGACATGTGTCGCCCTCACATGTGTCGTCCGCGCGACCTCATGTGGTCCCGCGAGGCGCGAGTCGTACTCAAATAAAAATAGTGATGTGCCATAGATTTATGTTGACAGAAATACCTATAGTGGGTTGATCCTATTTAGTTTTTTTCTCGAGATTGACCGGGGGGGGGGGAGAATCCCCACCGCTTGTTTCATTCATCGAAAAGTAGCCTGGCGAGCCATGTTCTTACAACAGATAAACAAATTAAATGGGGGTGCAAGGGAAGAGAAGACAAATAAAATACAAAAAAGACAACTAGAAAGAAGACAGAAAACACTAAGGGAGGGGGAGGTAAGCAATGAAGCACACCGAACCCCCCGTAAGGCCGACACTTCGAGAAATCGACCAGCCACTAGAAGAGAATCTCCGTTGAGAACCTCAGCACCGAAAGCAAGCAGCCGAAAGGACATCACTGGCACATACGAAGAGCGTCGGATAGCCGAGTCTGTGTGACGACCCGGTGTGTCGTCGGTGAAGCCTAAGGACGCTACACCGCCGAGACCAAGCACAGTCAAAGGGCGTTGGATAACCGAGACTAGGGCGACGACACCGGTGTGCCGACCCCGTGGTCGAAGGGCAACGCATGCCGAGGACAACAAAGGAAGTCCGGGAATCAGGTTGTAGAAACGAGGGCACCACAACAGGAGCACACCGAGGGACATCACTGGCACAGACGAAGGACGTCGGGTAGCCGAGTATGTGCGACGACACCGGTGTACCGCCGACGTAGCTGAATGACGCTGCGCCGCCTTGACCAAGCACAGTCGAAGGGCGTCGGATAGCCTAGACTGGGGTGACGACACCGGTGTGCGGCCCCTTGGTCGAAGAGTGACGCATGCCGAGGCCACCTCAAAATATCCAGGAAGCTCCGTCGGGATCCACCCAGACCACCGCCCGATCCCGCAAGGATACGAGCCAAAGGTCCAGTGGGAAGGCGAGAGGCAAATGCCGCCCGATGCATGTCAGGCTCCAAGGCGATGCCTCCAGGTTGGAAGAACGATGCCGAGGCGACGCCATCGCTTGATCTAGGAAGGATAGGGGATTTCTCCCGGAGCACCGACGTGAGAGCAATACGCGAAGAGGACACCTCCAGGGAGGATCACGACACCCGAAGGCGCCGCTATCTGAAGGCTTTCGCCCCCGCAGTGCCTCCAATGAGCATCGGAGCGAGTCGGCCACACCACCTCAACAACACCAGAAGTCGGCGCCAGCTGCGGCACGACGGGTGTGGAGCGGAGGGCCCACGGGGGGCGGCAAGGAGCAGCACGGGAACCAGGCCACCAGCGGTACCAAGGGCGAGCTCGGACCTCACCGGCGCGTCCAACAGGTGAAGCACACGGGAGAGGTCACGCAGCAGCGCAACGGGCTGCGGCCCGCCCGGCCCATCCGGGACCCAGATCGGACCCGGACACCACGCCGCCGCCAGCAGAGGAGATGACGCACAACACCGCGCCGCACCACGCCGCCACGAGAGCAGCAGCCACCGTGCGCAAGAAGGTGGGCCCGTGCCGGCGCACGAGAGGAGGGCCAGCGCCGGCACCGTCCGCCGCACGGGGCTAGCCCGCCGTCATCTTCCGGCGACGGCGCGGGGAAGGGTGCCGAGGGAGGCGCGGGAAGGGGTCGACGACGAAGACGAGGCGCCGTCACGGAGGAGCTTGGCGCCGACGAGGGCCCCCGCACCGAGCAGCCTTCCTCCATGCTGCGGGGTGGGGGACGAGAGGCGCAGGTCCCCGCCGCCCCCTTCATCGGTGCTGCGCGGCCTTTGTCCGGCAACGCCTCTGGGGGCGACGAGGGTAGGGAGGTGGGAGGAGGGGGTGGCGGCAGGACGAGCTAGGGTTTCGCCCCCCGGTCGCCCAGAGGAGGCGACGCGATGGACGCGGGGTGTCTGTATCGATCCTATTTAGTTATTATAGATTTCTAAAGAATAAATGTTGGACAAAATTGTTAAAATTGTTTCCTCGCTGATAATTTTTGAGTATATGAACACAAAAAGTCGCCGACTTTCCAGCAATGAACATGGGGCTTCCTCCAGGTGTCGACTGTTGTGAAGCATTTGACAAGGTCTGTTAGAAAACATGGGGCTCTTATATTTCCCGGGTTTCTCTCATCCTCTTGCCTCCCCCTGTCTCTCCTCCTCTCCCCGTTGCTCCATAATTGGCCATTCCGAGCTTAATAAGGTACGAAGCTTCTCTCCTCCTCTCAGTTTCGATACATGCAAAACTGTCATATGTCCATGCCGATCCGTGGTGGTCAATCCACCATGAATTGATCCCATTGGGCTGGAGGTATTGCTCCTGCCCTGGTTCTTTCTCCAAGTAGTTCGTTTCGCGTGTTGCTGATGTTAGCTTACTAGATGCTTAGCTTTGATGCGTTGCCATGTTTTCAAATTCGATCTCCAAAAAAAATTAGACGTAACGATCTATTTTGTTTTTTTTTTTTTTTTTTTTTTGAATTTCGTAACGATCTATTTTGTTGTTAGTCAGTAAATGTAATTCAATGCAGCTGTGGTGATCATCTTGTTTTTCCTGTCTCCTTTCCTCAACTTGTTCTCTGAAACTTTGCATAGGTGACAGAATTGATTGAGTTCACTCCTACATTTCTTTCAGAGTTTGTTTTCTAATAATGATCATGACACCATAGAGGGAGAACTAAACTATTGTTGACGATTGTTAATGAACTCCAGTAGTACCTGAATATTTCTTCTTTCAAAAAATAAAATAGGACCTCATGAAAGTGATTTAAAAAAAAAAGATGGCTAGTCAATGGCTCCAATACGTGCTAGCCTGTTAGAGTAGGTGTTAGGGGTTATTTGTGAGCTCAGAGAACAGAAAATAAGTAAATAAACGACCAAAAGAAGGGGTAAACATGAATTTAAAACCCTACCATGTCTGGGAACACACATGAGTGGCTTCCATGTCGACAATCAAAACACCCCAAGGTCAACCTCGCAAAGCAAATCAAATCAAAGCTCTCGAAACAAAATTCCCTAAAAAACATACCCGGTCTCCATTGCACCAATTCTTACACGCAAGAATGCGATACTGTGATTTGACAAAGTAATTTGGCTTTGTTTGTCAGCAGAAGCAGCCCATGGCCACACGGCCAACGCCTGGGTCGCGAGACGGCAGAAGCAGCACACGCCCACCAAGCACGAGCGGCGGTAGACCCACGTCGTCGAACCCGCGTCCGGCCAGCTCCGACGCGGCCTCGCGCCGTCCCGCCCGCGCCTCCCTCAGCCCCGCTCCGTCGTCGGACAAGCCGGTGCCGTCCTTCCTCCGCCCCACCGTCAGCTCGTCCCTGCGAAGCACCTCCCCGTCTCCCACCTCCAGGCCGTCCTCCTCCAAGGGGTCCCCGTCCCCCGCGCCGTTGCCGGCGGCAGGCCGCGCTACGCGTCCGATCGCGCCGAAGAGGTCCACGCGCAGCAGCCTGCGAGCTTGCCGCAGACGATCACGCCGAAGCGGTCCCCCGTGCAGCCGGTGAGCGCACCGCGGGCGATCGCGCCAGCCATGGACAAGGCCAAGGCCAAGTCGCCGTCCACGTCGCGGTGGTCCGTGGCGTCACCGAGGCTGCTGATGCAGAAGGCGTCCAATGCGTTAAAGACCGGCAAGATCCGCAGCAAGAAGAACAAAGACCTGGCCGGGCCGGCGGCCTCGGCGGTGGCGTCCATCAATAAGGAGTCGTCTTCCGGTGGCGCTTCCGGCGAGATCAAGGCAGAGACGGCGAGAGCCCTGCCCGTGGAGGTCCAGCCACACCACCCCTCTGGAACGATCATCGAGGCACCTGTCGACGTTCAAGCAGAGGTGGTCGTGGAGCCCAAAGCTAAACAGGAGGAGGCAACTGCGGGAGAAGTTGTCAGTACTGATCATGTCAATACAGAGAAGGAGCAGGTGATCACAGAAGAGTCGAGAGGAGATGCCGAGAAGGGGAAAGCCGTTGTTGAAGAGGAGGCGACTTCGGAAGAAGTTGTCAGTAGTAGTACTGATCATGTCAACAGAGCAGGACAGGGGCCAGGAGGAGCAGGTGATCACGGAAGAGCCGAGAGGAAATGCAGAGAAGGGGAAGGCAGTTGTTGAAGAGATGGTCATACCGGAGGAGTCTGTTGAAGCCGTGAAGGTTGATACGCCGGTGGCGGAAGAGAAGTCGCAAACCAGCGCAGTTGCAGAGACGTCAGAAAAGGAAGCTGAGAGAACACAGAAGATGAACTGCCGCCGGCCGCTGTTGTAGTAGAAGAAGCAGCGAAGGAGCCAGCAGCGCCTCTGAACGTGCAAGATGAACCGGCAAGCAGCACGGTTGAAGTCGAAGAGGAGGTCGTCGTGGAGACCAATGCCGCGGAGAGGCAACAAGAAGAGTCGCCAAAGCCCCAAGAGAATACAGAAAACTCTGAAAAAAGTGTTATGCCCGAAGAGATTACGGAGAACTCCGAAAAAAATGTGACGTTCGCGGAAGAACCGAAAGAACAACCAGCGGTTGCCGAGAAGCAAGAACAAATCGCCGATGAGGAGCCCAAAATGATCGCGGCATCCAGGGTGTCGTCACTGCCAGCGACGTCGCTGGAAGAAGCTCTGGAGGAAATGGACGCAGCGACCAAGGCGCAAGCGAGCACCTCGCGCTCAGAGCCCGTCACGCCGGCCAAAGAAGCTATCAGCAAGGACAAGGTGGTGATCGACACGCTGCTGAGCGCGTCGGCGCCAACGACGCCGGCGAAAGGGGCTGTCCAGAACGGCGGGGTGACGTCGTCGCCGTTGATGGCGAAGATCCCAGAACAGATGCGGTTCTCGTTCAAGGGGAGCAAGGTGAAGACGGCGATGGAGAAGCGGCCTGAGGAGGATCAGCCAAAGAAGAAGGAGGTGGCGCGGAGCAACGACGTGCTGGAGGAGGCCAAGAGCAAGCTGCTGGAGAAGAAGAAGAGCAAGGTGAGTGCGCTGGTGGGGGCGTTCGAGACCGTCATGGACAGCCCACGCGTGTCCTCCACCCCGGCGGCCAAATCGAGACCAACGCCCAGGTGATTCGGAGGGAAGCTCCGGCGACGACATGTGTGGTTTGAATTGTGTTGTGGTTGCTTTTTGGATTGATGTTCTGATGTGAATTATGGTTTCTTCTGTTGATCGTTGATTATTTTTGTGATCACTGAGTTAAAACTGACGGAGATGCTATTGTTTGATCTGTCCATTTGTTGGTGTGGATGTTGCTTATATGGGGAAATTAGCTGTATTTCGCGACCCTAGTTGTCGTGCCACACATTTTCCATTTAAGTTCAAGTTTGTACATATGTAGAGTAATTTCTATTGGACATAACCCTAACCACCTTATTAGTGAGCGAAATGCATAGTGACCATAATTTTGACAAACTAATTTGTTGCACTCATTGATCTTACCAACATTTTTGAAAATAATGTACCAAGTCCATCACCTCAAACTTCTTGTGAGAAGGTTGACTTGACTCTTGAAGGCAACTCTCTGCTAGGAAATCTGACCATTTATATCTGAACACCTTTCAACAATGTTTTCTTATCTAGTATTTTCATTCCTCTCTCACTCATGTGCCTAAGTCCACAAAGCACAAGCACGCTCTTTCTCAATGCATTAACCCAAACAGCCGAAAGTTTAGCATATACATGATACAAAACTGAAACCATGTTAACTTTTGGAACAATGAGGCTTCCCATGGTTGTACTATACATTTTCAAATCTTCTCCAGTACCCATCTCCATCAAGCAATCCAACTGAGATAATGTTGAGCCAAAGTGCATCAAAATGTCTCATTGACTTGAGGACTACTTTTGAAATATTTTCTTTCTCCAAGTCCACACCTCATCTTCCAAAGATTTGAGCTATATCATTGTTTCTCATCTTCGCAACACCAAAACCATGTGTTGTGTAGTTTGTGAAGAGGTATCTACAAGATATAACATACATGGTACCACCATGGTCTGGAATCCAAGTCATCTCATCAATACAAAGTCGATGGGTTCATAAAAAAAAATGATCTTGTCTTCAATAATGGAACCAATTATTTTTTTGATAAAGTACTGGAACCAATTATGTCATCATGTTCTTCATGAATGAGAGACATGATCTCCTCTACTGAAGTAATCAGGTTTCCCTCTCTATCACTGTCAATGTGTGCCTCTGAACTCGCTTTTTCTTTCCTCAATTGTTGACAGTGCAACTTGATGTGTCCATTCTCATGGAAGTTATAGCCCCCAAGATCAACATACTCCCTATGTTCCACAATATAAGATGTTTTAGGTGTTTCAATATTGTCTAGATTCGGACTAAAATGAGTGGACATACACACTAAAACGTGTCTAGATACATGTGTATACATGTGAATATGGAAAAGGCGTAAAACATCTTATATTGTGTAACAGATGGAGTACTTGCCACTGCCTCTATATTTGCTTCTACCTCTTTCTGGCCGAGGACGATCTCCACCAGAGAGTCGTGATCCCATCTAGGACAAATGATGTAAACTCTTGTGGGCGGAGAGGTTGACCAATAGAGGTCAACATGTCGGAAAGCTCCTTGATTTTGTTGAAGTGGATGGTGGCAGATGAATCGAGCTTCTTTGTGGCCTGAAGTTAAGCCCGAAGTTGAGAGAAGGACATAGATGATTGCGACGCAAATGTGCGCTCCAACATATACCATGCCTCAGAAGAGGTCTTGGCGAAGAACATGACCATGCGGACGACCTTGATTGTCGATGAAGAGAGGAACGCCGAAAAGATTTGTCGGTCTTGCTGGATCCACGCAGTAAACGCAGGATTGGGCAAAGTTGCCCTAGCGATGGTGGTAGTAGGCAGAGGACACGGAGAAGTACCCTCCATTTATTCATGGAGTAGATGACTCCGGATGAGAGAGATCACCTTGCGCTCACTAGACTAGATGATTTTCAACGGACAACTTAATGGCGATGAGATGCCCAAAGTTCACCGGAGAAAAGGTTTGAAAGCCAGTGACGACGGTCATCGGTGAGAGAAAAAGGCTGAGGAGGCATCGGCGATGGTAGAAGTTGCGACGACGGCGGAAGAAGCCATGACCTAGGGCCGAAATTTGGCTTATACCATGTAAAGCGATATGCTAGATTGGTTTGAGGGATAGGATACACACAGTTCAAAGCGTGTCATCGTATCAATAAATACATTATGGGACAATTAAAGGTAGAACCAATTCTAATCTAACCTACTATATACAGGTTAAACAAATATATTTTATCAAGGTGTACCGAAGAAAAAGTCTAAAGTATTATCTTACTCCCGCACTATTTCTATTGCACTACTTTAACAAATGTAATGTTTGTAGAACATTTTGTTCCACAGATGATACATCAATAACTCACATACTACATCATGGAATGATATGCTATGTCACCGCATCTACTAAACAAGAAACAAGAATTGAGTTGCACGGCTTGAATATCGACAAAGTCTCGGAACAATCGTGTTGCTATCGGCGGGTACTTCACTTGTCACAAAGAAATCGCGTGCCCAATAATACGATGGCATCTTTTACATCGGAGTAAATAGCTACTTGGTACTTCCACACGTCACATTTGTGTGGTAGCAAGATTGCAGCTCCGAATCCGATTTTATCAAAGGTCAAGAAACTCAACAATACACTGGGTGACCAACGTTCAGCTAGCTGAGCTCGAGGAAGCGGCGGGCCATGGGATGCCTGGCTTCAGACAGCTCGGACGGCGCGAGCACCTCGACGACCTCGCCGTCGACGACGAGGCACACCAGATCCGCGATCCGCTGGATCTGCTTCACGCTGTGCGAGACGATCACCGTGGTGAGCCCCCTCGTCTTCTTCAGCCGCACGATCGCCTCCTCGATGTTCTGCGTCGATATCGGGTCCAGCGCGCTCGTCGGCTCATCCAGCAAGAGCACCTGCGAAATAGATCAGCGAATTGCAGTGAGATCACCGTCACCGGGTATAAAAAGACGCCACGCGACACATGAGAAAGGGCAGCGTATATACCTCCGGGTCGTTGGCGAGGGTGCGGGCCAAGGCGACGCGCTGCGCCTGGCCGACGGACAGCTCCGACGCCGGCCTGGAGCACAGTGCCGGATCGAGGTCAGACAGGCTCAGTAGGTTCTTCACTTCGGCATCGGTGAGCTTCTTGCCTCGCAGCTGTGGCCCGTAGCGCACGTTGTCGGCCACAGTTCCTGGAGCAGCACAAAGGAAGAAAAAGTCAGAGGGTTCTTTTCATGTAACCAGAGAACAGCAGAAACTTTTGTTCTGTTCCCTGCATTGAGCAGCTATCCTTTGCATCTTTGACACTGAAGAAACATATGTGCAATGATGTAGGGGCGACAAAATGTTTCCCGGAATAAACTGTAAAATCGTATCAAATACGGAGCAGTTAATGTCAAATGGCTGAATTTTTAACGCTTGTTCAGACACTTCGTGTTCATGCGAAAAGGAACTTCAGTGTTCTAAAAACAATTACAAAACTAACCTTGTTTTATCAACAAAGGCAGCAATATTTGTTTTTTACCATGTTTTCTTCTCGGGCATCCAACGGACACTGAGAATGTACATGCCTAAATTGTTTTTTCTTCTTCAGACACCCAAATGGCACAAACATGTTCATGCCTAAATATTTTCGAATCGCTTGGAGATTTGAAAAAAAAAATAGTCCACCTGGAGCACGGGCTCCCTGGTGCTAATCTACACATGTAGAATGACAGTTTTCTAGGACTCTCACTTCTAACATTTCTCATTTAAGAAGATGAGATAAAAAACATATGGAGTACTCCGTACTTAGGACAAGCGAAGGGTGTGTTTTTAAGTGAAACTCAACCAAAAAATACCACAACAACCACATGCAGGCTACTTCCCAAGGAGGTCGACACCAGCCGCACCGGGATGCAGGCATGGAGCGCGCCTCCAAATTGACAAATATCTTGAAAAGCAAGGTGGGCGTGCACGCCATCGATAAAAATAATTTTGTTTACCTCTTTCCACATATTCTATATCACACTTTGTTATTTTCGTGAATCTTCATTCCTCAAACTGTGGTGTCATTTAGTTTAGACTTTAGAGACAGTTGTATTTGACTTTTCGGAAGAAATTCTATACCACTGTAAAACATCTTTTCTATTGTAAGCATAGAACAAGTCCATCTAGTACATCATTGCTCGTCACCACGTTCAAGTTGACATTATGCCAATACTTTTCAATGACATTAGAAAACAAATGTGATCGCGCTAAGTACCATAAGGGAAACTAGTAAGAATATTATAATAACCGAAGCAACTACAATGACTTACCAGCTAAGTACCATTTCAGATCTCTCCCAGCGTAAAGTATGTCTTATTAATATAGTGCCAGATCGCCGTACCATCAGCCTTGGTACTACAATGGCATCTCGGAAGCAAGACCTTTTTTCAGAAAAATTCTCAAACCAAGATTGTTTCCTGTTAAATTTGCCACTGGGTCAAGCATTTCCGATAGAGTTATATTCCTTGGCTATACGTTGACCAGCGGGGAAGGATTACTTCCTTGACTACGTTGTTGGATAGATGAGAGACCTCTCCAACTATTTTTCAAGCGGATAAAACCCCGTTTAGTCTGAATGACCGGGTGGGCGAGCTCACCACCGTGTGTTATAGCTTACCAATCGCCTGCACCACCCTCTAAACTCTAAAGAATAAGGAACTGCAGCAATGCACCATCAGCAGCAGAAGCATTATAACCACAGCGTTCTGGCACGAATCATATGCTCGTTTGTCCACTCATTTATCATCGAACCCTCTACACAACTTTACTTTTCGAATATGGAATAGGTGCCTATGACGCCCGTGCACGATGATATATCAGACGAATCGCAAAAGCAGCTTAACTGAGATATGTTAGGTCTTGATAGTGATATTATATTCCCCACTACCACGTTATCATCAGTTCATCATCCTCAACAAGTTTCAAACCAACTGATTTATAACAAGGAAAAGTTACATTACGTAAATGTCAAACGTCCGAGTGAATTGAACCAGTTCATGCTTTTGCGGAAATCGATTCTTAGACTAGGATCGCAGGAGCAGGCGCGTGATCGTGGTGTAAGAAGGAAAGAAAGCTAGCGTACCGTCGAACATGGCGGGGAGCTGGAAGAGCATGCCGACCTTGCGGCGGAGCGCGAGGACGTCCATGGCGCAGATGTCGGCGCCGTCGAGCGTGACGGCGCCCGGCGCGGGCTCCCAGAGGCGGTTGAGCGCGCGGAGCAGCGTGGACTTGCCGCTGCCGCTGGGGCCGATGACGCCCATGACCACCCCGCGCGGCACGTCCAGGTCCACCCCGTGCAGGATCTCCTCCCCGCTCGCCTCCGACCGCCGCCGCAGCCCGCGCACCCGTATCTTCGGCCCGCCGCCAGCTCCGGCGAGGCCGCCGTCCACGTCCAGCAGGTGCTCCGTGATGTCATCTGCCAGCGCACAATTCGATCGGCGCACACATCCATCATCAAGCATGTACTTATCAAACAACAAACATAGTACTGAGCAACACGTTTGATGGTTGGACGAGGTCAACTGGTACCTGAAGCTGAGCCCATTCGGTCGTGGAGAAGACGGCGGCGGCGGCGGCGGCAGGAAAGCTCACGCGGGCACGCGGGGCGAGGAGCGGAGACAGGAGGAGAGTGCCGGAGTGGGAGTCGTCGTGTCCGATCGATGGTTCCTGTGGAGGGTAGTGTTCTCGGATTCGACGCGTCCTTTGTGTTGCTATAGCCTTTTCCAAACTTTTTCCTGGGATCTAACTGAGGCGGGTGCCCGGCTTTTAGTGGGCGCTTGCGTGACTCACGAGAACGGTGACATTCGGTGACGGTCGCCACCTCCGGAGCCTGGACTCGTGTCGACGACCCTCACCACTCAGCACTCAGCACTCAGCAGCAGGGCAGGTCCTCCATATCGTGTGGCCTATAGCTTATCGATCGGCATGCGTGATCATCGTCTGGGCTAGGGACTTCTGGTCGACGCACTTTCTGCTCTCCACTCTCTAGTCACAGTGAATACTTGAGCTGATGAAGGCAATAGATCTGACGGTTTATTTTCAACCATTGAGCATTGGTGTTGCTGAAACGTTCAAGGAATCTTTGTATTTCTCCACGGGTGAGTACAATGTACAATAGTACTGTAATAAACATGGTCTTGACCTCTTCGTACGCTGCTCCCAGGGTTTTCACGCCTCCTGACGGCGGCACCGCCGATCCACCTCGTCTCCGTGGCCTTAGTGCCATGGTGGCGCGGTGGATCCCGGTCCTTGCCGGCGGGAGGGATCCGTTCTCACATGTTTTTATGTGTTTTGTTAACCTTTGTGTCCGGGAGATGAAGCGGCGGCTGCTCCCTGAAGATGGAATAAGGTCCTCCCGTCTAGCCTCCGTTTCGGCGATGTGTCTAGCGTCATTGGAGGGTGTGTGGAGGTGTGTCTCCGGCGGATCTCGCGGGATTCGGTCGATGGTTATCTTCGGTGGATCCGTTTGGATCCGATCTTCGTTCGTCTTCGGTTGTGTGTCTACAAATTGGATCCTTATGCTCTATACTTCTCTTCATCGGCGACGGTTGCTGTTTTGGTGCACTGGTCCCGTGGGGTCTTAGCACGACGACTTCCCGACTGTCTACTACAACAAGTTTTGCCCGACTCTAGTGATGGAGGGGTGATGACAGCGGCACGCCTTCGGCTCGCTCTTGAAAGTTGAAAGTTGGTGATCATTAATAATTGTTTGAGTATTTAGCTCGCATACCTACACAAACTGAACACGGTGACAAACTGCATATATATACTCACCTCCCGGTGAGCAAGTGAAGAACAAATTTCACGTCACCACAATAAAATGGAGGAAGTGTCAGATTAAAGGACATGAATGGAAATATTTAGTAACATGAGTACGTAATATGTGCAATCATCAATGGCGATAGAAATGGAAGGTACTGGAAACCCATATTCTCTTCCATCATTAGTGCTAGGTGATGCACGTAGAAGGGCCAAGCGTGTCAGAGTGTGCCACTGCACACGACAAAGTGGTTGAACATGTCGAGAAGCACGCGAGAACTCTCGCCTAGGTAACGATGTAACGGTAATCGGGTGTCCTCAAACGATCGGGTCTTTGGTACATCTTGCCCAGAGCTGGCTAGATACATGGACTGGCTGCACTCGAGCTCGAGTGAGGACGTGAGGTGGTGCTACACTCAAATGGTCTGGAACGCAAAGTGTCGATGCAAACCCATCCGCCCAACTTTTGCAGGTCGTCACTAGGCAAAGTATCCCGCAAGTAAACGAATCGTGTCATCATATATCTTTTTTTTTTTTTTTTGAGGAGGATCCATCACATAAATTCAGACAGCTCAAAACACTTTACAAGAAAGTCCAAACGAAAGCAGAAATTACAAAGAGGACCCCAGAAAAGTGCAGAGAACTCCCTGAGCTATGTCCAACGTAGTACTCTCGTAGTCTGAGTTGTCGGACCGTACATACGAGTGGAGAATTTTGGCACTTGAGGTTCAGTGCTCCTGGTTTTTTTAAAAAAATGTGTAAACAATCATTTCAAATACTTTTTATTCTGAGTTACACACAAATGACAGAAGTGTGTGTGCATATTTTTAAATCTCTAAATTTTATCAGATCTTGCCATTTTTTTTGTAGCATACAATTGAAAGTATTTATATTTGCGTGATAGTGGAATACACCATTGGTTACATGGTTACATCCGATTTTGTTGTAAGTTGTAAATATGAATTTTGAAATAAAAAATACAAGGAGCACTACAACTCGGGCGATAAAAGACACTTTCCACCCACGTATATACGGAAGACGTGGCCAGACAGAACGGCGGAAAAGGACGAGGACAACGCCACGACGTACACGGCGAGATAAGCGCCGGCCCGGCCGGTCGCGTCCGCTTGTGATGAAAGAAAGCGCTGGGCGGTTATCACTCCGGGCAGGCATGGCACGACGTTCATTTCTGGCAGTAGTTGGCGACGCGACCAGGCGCAGCCCGCACCAATCCCCGCCCGCCCGCGGCCTCTCTTTTTTTAGTATATTTCTTACCACTGCTACGAGCAACGTTCCTCGTGGTGCTGGGTCGTACATGATTCCTTTCAGCTTTGCTTCGCTCCAAAGAAAACTAGGATTTCCCTCTCGAAGCTTCTGACTGCCGCCATGGCGACTTTGGCGATTTGCCGGTGATTGCGTTGATGCCGTTCCCTTCTCCCTGATCTCTCCTCCAATCTCTAGATCTAATCCATCCCATTCCGTTCCCTAGGTTTTCCTGCCCGATTTTTCCCTCTCTGCATCTCCCCCACCACTCACGGAAGCCCCAAATTTGACCGCTGCTGTAGCTGTGGTTTTCTTCATCTCTGCTCTTCAGTCAGCTTTGGTGCTGATCCAATCTAACTCCAACTCGGTGCTGATCCAATAGAATCCATCCCCATTTTGGTGAAATCCCCACTCGCACCTCTTCCTGCACAACACCCTGGAACCACCACACACGCGGCGCCCTTTTTCCGCTCACATCTTGTGGTTTGATCTCAAATCAAGAGTGAAATTTGCTGCTGACTCCAGTCCGGCCGGAGGGGAACAACCATAGTCCCCGTGATCTGCTTGCGATTGGAATTTCTTGAGCTCTGCTTCTGCTGAGGTGGTCTGCTGAGAATTTTCAGGCGGTTCTGCAGAAGAACGGTGATACGGGCTCCATGAGGGCCTTGGGCTGGAATTGCCATGGCATGGGCAACGGCCTTGGCAGTACTACCATGTGCCACCTTGCCAGGATGATCGACGCCACGAAAGCTCAAGTAATTTTCATTTCAGAAATTAAATCTTCTAAGGTAAGCCATTCTGATCTCATAACTAGATTTAACATGTCCGATGGTATTGTTGTGCCCTCTAGAAGACGTTCAGGGGGGCTTTGGCTGCTGTGGACGGACGATATCCAAGTAGATGTTCATACTACTAGCTTTCATATTATCTTAGCTACTGTTAATATTAAATCTAGTAACCAGAGGTTTGGGCTTGTATGTATGTATGGTGATCCGTATCATCGCCAAACTAGCCAGATATGGGAACAAGTTGCTTCTTTTGTGTATGATAACTGCAATCTTCCGATGCTATGTATGGGTGACATGAACGAGCTTTTGTATGATGTGGATAAAAGTTCTCCTATTACTAATCGTTCTCGCCTGAATGCTTTCCAATCTTTGGTAAAATCTTGTGGTTTGTTTGACTTAGGTTTTAGTGGTCCGGCTTATACTTGGACGAACAGACGTTTTTCTTCTAATCCTCTTTATGAAAGACTTGATCGATGCCTTGTCAATGCAGATTGGTGTGCTCTTTTCCCTATCTCTAATGTTTACAATCTGCCTCTTATGCATTCTATAAGTGATCATGCTCCTATTCTTCTTTCAACCGAAGGCTATGTTCGCAAAGTCAAGCGTGCTTTCAAATTTGAAAATTGGTGGTTGAAAGAAAAAGACTTTAACACTCATGCAAAACAAATCTGGGCTAATTCAAATAGAAAACCTTTTAACCAAAGGACTAACCACTTGGCAAAAGCTTTAAGAATTTGGTGCAGGAAAAAGAAACCGCTGCAACAGGAGCTCGGGGAACTCGAAGATCAAATAAAGAAAATCCAAGAGAAACCACTGGCAGCTCGAGATCAAGCACTAGAAGCCTCCCTTGTGTCAAGGTATGAGGAAAACCTAACAAAACTTACAGATTCCTATATGCAAGAGCGAAGAAGAATTGGATCAAAGACGGCGATAGAAACACAACCTACTTCCATAGAGCCATTCTAAGAGAAGAAGAAGAAATATGATTGCCTCAATAAAAGATGAAAATAACATTATCCAACACATGCCAAAAGAAATCAGTAATACCTTTGTGAACTACTTTAGACATATCTTTGCTTCTACTAATACTAACATTGGCAGACCTTATCTCCAGACGCAGCTACCAGAAAATAGCCTGGATTACACTTACACAGTCCCAAACAAGCAGGAACTTTGGAATATTCTGCAGGACATGAAGAAGAATGCATCACCCGGACCAGATGGCTTCAACGTCGAATTTTATCTTGCAACTTGGAGCTGGATAGGAGAGGATGTAACAAACCTGGTAACATCTTTCTATCACTCAGGAGTCATGCCTCAGCATATTAATGATACTCATATTGTGCTTATCCCAAAAAAACTCGCTGCTCTTGTTCCGGCTGATTATAGGCCGATAAGCCTGTGTAATGTAGTCTACAAACTCATTGCCAAATCTCTTGCTAATAGACTCAAACCACACCTCCCTGGCTATATTGATTCCTCCCAACAAGCTTTCATCGAAGGGTCGTATTAGTAACAACTAATCATTGCCCAAGAGATAACACACTCTTTTGCTCTTTCATCTTGGAAATATCAATCTTTTATGCTCAAAATTGATCTTGCTAAAGCTTTTGACCGCCTTGAATGGAACTTCATTGTCGCAGCCCTTTCACGTAAAGGGTTGCATGATCATTTCATCAATCTGATCTTCGCATGTATCTCCTCGCCTACCTTTTCGGTCGTTATTAATGGTCAGCCTTTTGCGAGATTCCGCAGTGAAAGAGGTATACGACAAGGCTGTCCCCTCTCGCCGTACCTTTTTGTCTGCGCTATAAATGAGCTGTCATTGTCTCTGCAAGAAGCCATGTCCAATAACTCTCTAAAAGGTGTGACCCTTGGAACGAATTGCCCTAGGATACACTCTCTTCTCTTTGCGGACGATCTTCTCATATGTGGAGAGGCCACGACTCAAGAAGCAATAACCATGAAGCAAATTCTTGGCGTTTCTGCTCAATCTCTGGTCAAACTCCTAATTGGTCTAAATCGGGAATCCTGTTTAGCAAACATGTCCAGCCTAGCAATGCAAATGCCATCAAGAATATCTTTCCTGTCCCAGAGATGGATACCTCCTTTATTCACCTTGGTCACCCTCTTATCCTGCCAGCTAAAAATAGAGCTTCAGCTTACAATTTCGTCTTTGACAAATTCAGATCTAAGCTGAGCACCTACAAAGCAGACAAACTCTCTCATGCAGCGCGTCTGGAACTCATAAGATCTGTTTTTTCTTCCATTCCAGTGTATTATATGTCGAATATCCTTTTCTCCAAAAAGTTCATCGCTAAACTCACAGCCATTATCAGGACTTTTTGGTGGACAGGGGTGAGAGAAGATCCTAACACGCGCAGCCTTTGCCTAAAAGCTTGGAAAGATCTTTGTGCTCCCAAAAAAGAAGGCGGCCTGGGAATAAGGAACTTGCAAGCTGTTAATCAAAGCCTGATCCTCATGTCTGCTTGGCGAATTTCCCAAAACCCAAGTGATCATCTGCATCTTATTTTAAAAGCTAAATACTTCCCAGGCTCTTCGATTTGGCGGCCCAACTTGAATGCACCAAAATCTGCTTTCTGGTCCTCCATTCTTAAGGTCCTTCCCATCCTAAAAACCCATGTGTCCTACCAAGTAACCAAAGGTGACATCTCCATCTGGAGTACGCCATGGTATGCTTCTTGGAATTCCATATATGAAGACCTGATCATCCAACCTCCTGGTTTTAATTATCCGGCGCTTGTCAAAGATCTCTGGCTTCCTAACCAAAAGACTTGGAATAACGAGTTAATTACCAAGTTATTCATGCCCTCAGCAGCCAATACTATTAAACAAACCCCCATTATAAATGCTGATGACCAGGACCTCCTCTGTTGGAGGCTGACACAGGATGGCAAATGCAATGCAAAATCTGCTTATCATGCTTGCTTACAGGTACTCTATGAACAGAGGCAAGAAGAGCGTCCAGCGACACCTACCCCAGATACAGTTCAATTGCTTAAGCAGGTTTGGAAGAGTAAGCAGATTATTCCTAGGGTCCAGACTTTTGCTTGGCGATTTCTTAGGAAAGCTCTTCCAACAGGAGCTCGAGCAGGACGCTACTCAAAGCGTATTGATAAATTTTGCTGTAGGTGTGGACTGCAAGAAGATGAAGTTCACCTCTTCTTTACTTGCCCTTTTGTTAAGGCGGCATGGTTCATGGCACCCTGGTACATAAGAACTGAACTTATTACTCAAAATAACACCAACTTAACGCAAATTATTCTAACTTTGCTTAATATGAACCACCCTCATGCTTCCTTATCAAGCATACTTACATTCATGTGGTGCATTTGGAAGTCAAGAAACGACATGCTTTTCCAAAGAAAAAAGGGGAACCATATCAAATCAATATAAATGCTCAAGCCCTAACTAGTAATCTTGAATGTTGTGCTGTTACCTCTCCTTTGATGCAGGAAAATAAGAATAGTCAGTTGCAGGTACCCACGACCAGACTGGCATTGCCAGTACAGGGATCCACAATTAGCTCCATTGCATCACTTCAGGGAACGGTTATTTTTTCAGATGCTTCTTGGAAATGCAGGAATATCCCGGGAGCAGAAGGAACAGAGGCGACAGGGATCGGAATATACATCAGAGATAACGCCGCTCCAAGTAAATGGTGCATCATGATACAAGCTTCCATGGAACAAGTGTCAACGGTATTTCAGTCAGAAGCAAAGGCTCTTCTTTTAGCAGCGAAATTTGCTCAGCTTCTTCAGATTGAGGCGCCGATCTTCATAACAGACAACCAGGTACTTGCCAAGACGGCAGCAGCAAGGAAACTTGATCATCCTCTCCTACATTGGAATGCAAGAGCATATCTAGCAGATTACTTTGAAGCCACTTCGAACTTGGCATCACAGGTTTTTCATGTATCCAGGAAGCTCAACATAGTGGCTCACAATTGCGCAGCACAGGTTCTTAGGCGTAGCCTAAATCAACCTATCTACAGATGCTTGAATTCGGCTCATCCTCAAGATTCCTGTCCTGTAGTGTCAACTATACAAAATGTAAATTTTCAGGACTTTGTAATCACAGCTGCCTGGTGCAGATGAGCTGAATAAATTTGGCGCCGTTGGCGCCCTTGCTTGTACATGATTCCTTCCGATTCCACTGACCAGGTGTGACTGCATTCTTTTTTTCACCTATGCTATAAACACTAGTAATTGTGCACGTGCAATTCACGTCTAACCTTGCGACTTATTCTTCTCATCCTACTCAATAAAGATATATTTACATTTTTGAATTCCAGGGTTTCTCTGAATTTGGAAGCTACCACTTAGTAGGTTTGCATACCAAGCATCTATAGAAATTTAGCCAAAACTTAAACATATATTTGAGCCATTAACAACATTTATCCCAGAGTAAAAAATCTACAACAATTTAAAACATCAATTGAGAATATTACTGAGTTTCATTCTATGCCAGCCCCAAGTAGAAACTTCAAAGAAGAATTGGTTTCATTGTCTGTCAAACTCACATTAACGCGTCAATTTTGGATTCAATTTGGGATTTTTGTTGGGAAATTTCGTGAAGAAATTGGAGAAAAGAGTTATAGATTCGAACATGTAACACAGTTGGAGTAGCTTGCATGCATGTTTGCAAGGTGCCCTGAAGCACATAAATCATAACATAGTACGGCCACAAAAAAACAAGCTAATAGACATCTTTTAGTGGCTTACAATTGGATAAAATAGTGGACTAATGAGATCAAAACATGTGTGGATCTGACACATCTACATCACCCCGAGCAAGTTTGTCAGTCTCCTCATTCACAGACTTCTGGCCCCAAGAAGTATGAACACGTTGGACTTCTCACTCTGTTTTGTCTCCTGAAATTGCTACATTGTATGGTTGATCAGCATGTGAACCCTTCTTAAGAGCTCATGAAAATACATTAAAATCATATAAGAAACAAAAGTGTACTATCTTATTTTGCGTTGTGTGGTTTGAACCATAAACAGATTAGAAACTAATATGCTGACTCTCAGATTGGGGGAGGGGGTTAGGATTTTTCTTAATTATGCATCCAGAACAACCACATCACAAACCAAAAATCCAGTACTCGCATACAACTGAATGAATTTAAGCAGAAGGCACCACGTACCTCTCCAGGAAAGGACTTCTGCTGCTCTTGTGCTTGTTCAGCACAGTAATCCAGCCTCTAATGAGAATGAAGCAACTGGTTCAGATACCTCATATTCTTCATTTGTCTTGTACTATGAAAATAGCTTACAGAGCGGGATCTGAGTCGGAAGCGCAAAATTGACTCTCATGTGGCGCCATGAATTCTGAATTTACATAGGAAAATGTAGATTATCATTAGGCCTTCATGCTGAGTCGTTGGCACATACATCTCAACAGAAAGCCACCCCTCTGGTTCCACAAATAATAATTGTTTGAAATCTGAATTGGTAATTGCAAAAGTAAAAAATAGAATGTACCTTTTAATGATGATACTTCCATGCACATCAATACACAATAATCAACGTTCAAGTTCTCACTCCTTAATAAACATGTGCCTAACTTTGTGCCATGAGAATAACCTTTAGGCAAGGGAAATGGCATCTCAATATGAAAAACAAAAGTTCTAAGGTTGAGTAAATGACCATGACACTAGTGGAAACCATGCCTTTGGTCCAGACCCCAATTGGGATCTAGTCCCGGATTGCTTTTGAACCCGGACTAGAGGATGGCACTAGTCCCAGTTCAACGATTACGATGCCGCAGAGGACTAATCCCGGTTCGAACGGGACCTCTAGTCCCGGTCCGTATTACGAGCCAGGACTAGAGGTGTCTTGCACGGCAGGGCCATGTGCGGGAACCTCTAGTCCCGGCTCGTAATACGGACCGGAACTAGAGGTCCTCTGTTCCTATAAAAGCAGTCCCTGCTCACCCCTCTCCTCTGTTTTTTTCCATTCTATAAGGTGAGAGGTGTGTGCTAGTTTGGTGTTTCTTCCTATATATAAGAGGTGTTCGATGAAATGCCCGAGCTAGCCAGCTTCGTTCTCCTTTGTTCTTCACCACCGAGCTCGAGTTTATCCCCATTTTATTGAAGTGTTCCAAGAGGTTAGCAACTAAACCCTTTCATCTTTCATTAATAATTTTAGCATCGTGATTGCATTTGACATACTTACATAATGCAGATGAGCCATCCATGGATGTACGCTGACCGACGCTCTAACGAGTACATGCAAGTTGGGTGCCCATCGGAGAGGATCAACAACGGTAGGAACGGGGACTTGTTCAGCTGCGGATGGCCGACGGACCGCGGCGGGCGTGGCCGACGATGAGGCGCGGACGGGCAGGCTGCCGTTCGGAACGCGCGACGATGGGTTTCGGACGGCCACGATGGGGCGCTCGTCGGCGTCTGGGGTCTGGCCGTGCGGTTCGTCGGCGTATAGGCAGCGACGCGTGGGTGGGCGGCAGTGCGGGGAACGGCGGAGGTGCGTGGGTGGGCGGCGGTGCGGGGAAGATGGCGTCGCGTGTGGATTCGGTGGAGCGGGGAGAAGCTGCGCCGCCTGTGGAGGCAGTTGTGCAGGTTAGGCGGCGTCTCCTGGAGGCGATGCGAGGAAGGTGGCGTCGTGGTGTTGAAACAACGGTTCCGATTGGGCTACTTTTTCGTTTCTTTTTTTCCCCTTAATAATTAAGTGCACAACATACATCATTGGGAAAATTTGAGACGTTGGATCGGGCCCTATGGACGGTTCAGATCCTCCGGATCTGACAGACTCTGTCTTTTAATATTAGTGGAGACGAGAGATCCCGTACATACATAAGTACAAACAAGGTGGAGAAGGACGGCATTTTTTTGTGCTCGGACGAACTCTAAAGCGTAAAAAAAAATATAATCAAGATTGTCTAGACAAATTAATGCCTTACATAATAACATATCTATACCTCTTATAAAGCAAAACCCCACTAAGTGCATTTATTATTTTTCTATCTGAACATGCAAGCTATCCACATCATCCATGCTATTAGCCAATCAATTGCCCATGTCATTTCCACTAATACTTATTAATATACACATCATACATTCCTCCAACCATCTAATATATAGTTCACATTAACAATATAATACACACGCAATTCATGTCTATGAAAATTTGATTTGTCGTATATTCATTTAATGTGTCATACCTTTTATATCATTTTATTTACACGATGTAGTTTCTAAAGTGATACCCGCTGCAACACGCGGGATATCTTCTAGTTAAAATAGGGCAGCAGTACCTACAAACATACTGATAATGAACTTTTAATATCGTCCAGATGTCCCAGGCATGGCAAAGCTCTACCTTCTTTTCGATAATCTTTCAACAAAATCAAGATATCTCCATTCCGATGCTTAAAATCAGCACACTTACTCCTTTAAATGATATTGTGGCATTCGGTGACTCACGAGAATGGTGGCATTCGGTGACGGGCGCCACCTCCGTCCGGAGCCTGGACTCGTACTTGTCGACGACCCTCAGCACTCAGCAGCAGCGCAGGCCAGTCTCCCTTATCACGTGGCGTATAGCTTATCGTTATCGATCGGCATAAGTGATCACCGTTTGGGCTCGGGACTTCTGGTCAACGCACTTTCTTCTCTCCACTCTCTACTCTCAGTGAATACTTGAGTTGATGAAGCCAATAGATCTGATGGTTTATCTTCAACCATTGAGCATTGGTGTTGCTGGAAACGTTGCGGAATCTTGTAGTATTTCTCTACGGGTGAACACAATGTACAATAATAAACATGGTCTTGAACCAACCAAAGTACCAAACCATGGTTTGCCTAATAAATAGAAGCAAACAACCTCTAGGGATCCTTTGAAAGTTGGCGATCACTAATAATGGTTTCAGTATTTAGCTCGCGCACCTACGCAAACTGGACCCGGTGACAAACCGCATATATATACTCACCTCCTGGTGTAACAGTGCGATAGAGCAAGTGAAGAACAAATTTCAAGTCACCACAATAAATTCGAGGAAGTGTCAGATTAAAGGGCCTGCATGGAAATATTTAGTAACATCAGCAATGCGCAATCATGAACGGCGATAGAAATGGAAGGTATCAGAAGCTCATATTCTCGCCCGTCACAAAGTGCTAGGTGATGCACATAGAAGGGCCAAGCGTGACGGAATAGGTTGCTGCACACGACCATTGAATATGTCCAGAAGCACGCGAGAGCTCTCGCCTAGGTAAGATGTAACGGTAATCGGGTGTCCTCGATCAATCCGGGCATAGTTTTAAAAACCGGACCGGTAATCGAACCGGTCAGGCTGTCAGTTTGTCGGTTCACTAGTTCGACCGTTGGTTCGTCAGTTCAATAGCTGGACCGGTATTTAAAATAATATTAATTTTACTAGTTAAATATGGAAAATAAGTTACAAAAGAGATATTTTCTAGCATAAATCTGATCATGTTCTTGTACTCTCTTGGTCTGAGTTGTTGGGTCGTATATACGAGTGGCGATTTTTGGCTCCTGAGGTTTAGTGCTCCTGCTATTTAAAAAAATAAAAAAATCATGTCTGGATATGCATGTTTTTAAATCTCTTTATCATATTTTGTCATTTTTTGTAGTTCACAATTCAAAGTATTTGAAATTAATATTTTGCGCATTTGTGAGATAGCAACATCTATATTTTTTGAAATTTCTTGTAACTCGTAAATATGATTCTTTGAACTTTATTAAATGACGGGAGCACGGCTGCTCGAGAGGCAAAGACAACTTTCCGCCTATATGCGAAAGATGTGGCCAGAAAGGACGGCGGAAAAGGACGAGGACAACGCCACGACGTACGCGGCCGGATAAGCGCCGGCCAGGTCTCGCGCCCGTCCACTTCTATACTATTATTAAAAGAGCAAACTTGTGCTGATACATTAAATCTGAGACTTTTAATATTTGGTCAACGGTACAGATTGCTCCAATGTTTGACAACTCAACACAACTATTCGTTTCGTGAAAATTACAGTGTATTGCCACCGCCAAGTTAAAAAAAACCGTTCGTTAGAGAAAACGCGCGTGGCCGCCGTCGTCGCGCACGGCCGCCCTGGACTTTCTCTTCCACCACTCCGGCCGGATTTCAGGCAATCAGAGGGCGCGGGGATGGAGACGGCCAGGAGGTCTGTCGAATCAGCTAGGGAGGAGCGATGCAGTGTGATGAGAGGAACCTAGCAGGCGCGGCGCCGTTCGGTATATTGGTCACCGGAGCGACGACCACGGCGCGGCGGCCGGAGACAAGCGTCACGGCGGCGGCGCTACCTAGCGCGATAAATCGAACCAAGGGCACACAAAGATGCGCAAGCTCACCCTGAGCGTGAAGAGCTGCTCGGTCGACCAAGGCGAGGTCGGAAACGGCGGCGAGCTTGTTGGAAAGGCGGCGGCCGGGGTTGAGGAAGAACGTTCGATTCTCGCGATTTAGGCCATCCCGGCACGAGCTACTCGACACGAAGGAAGAGAAGAAGACAGTGGAGCTCGTGGCTTTCTCGGATTCGCCTGGGAAGGTCGGAGACGGTGGCGCGGTACGGCGGCCGGAGGTGACCACCACACAGCGCCGGTGGCCGTCGCCGCGCCCGTTCTCCATCTCGATCCACGGGCCGGCGGATCCCCTTCCTCAAATCGATCCATGGGCCAGGCGGAGCATGAGCAGTTGAGCACGACGTCGCCTCATCGCGACCACCACTCGAAGCCGAAAGGCACAGGCAGCTAGGCAGGCACTGTTGTCTGTATGTGTCGACACCACCAGCAGGGAAGGAGTTGTTAGCATAAAACCACGACTTTGAGGCTTCAATTGCGAAAAACCGCGACAATGCTGTGGGATCGCGTATAACCGCAACTTTGGTGGTCTGAGTTTGCAATTTCCAAACATTTTTCCCTAAACGTGAATTGACACCGAATCTGACATGTGGGACCCACCTAACAGCTGACGTGGCGTGGAGGGGCCCATTTGTCAGGACCAATTTGCATATTTTTCACTGGGTCCCACTTGTCAGCCCCATAGGAGGCAATTAAAAAAAATGTCTAAAAAAAAGAAAAATGAGCTGCTCCCGCATCTCCGGAGCCGTGGTGCTGGGCTGGCCGCGGCCTTCCCGCTCGCGCGCCGGCCGCCGCTCTCCCGCTCCTGATCGAGATGGACAAGGAGCCCAAGCTCCCCGTGGACAAGCTGCTCGCTATTGCCGAGGCCGTGTCCGACAGCACCCGCCCAGGGCACGCCGGCCGCGGCCTTCCCGCTCCTGCCGGCTCCCGCTCCTACTCGCGCACCGCCCGCCGCCCTCCCGCTTCCGAGACGGCCGCCGCCCTCCCGCTCCTGCTTGCGGTCGGTCGCCGCCCTCCCGCTCGCGCGGCGGGACGGGATGGACGACGTGCAAGCAAGGAGCGGCGGTTCGAGCGCTGGTGACGCGGGTCCTAGCACCTCCTACTCCACGGCCGACGCCGACGAGAATGGCGGCGCCGGCGGCGCCAAGGTCTGGGTCCTCGTGCTCCTCTTCTCCCACATCGTGCTGCTCCTCCTCCGTCCGCCGTGCGGCGAGGCGGGACGGGCACGGGCGGCGGGTTCCAGCGTGGAGGGATCACGCTCAAGAGCGGCTGGGGCGTCGTCAACCTCTGCCTCGTGCTCTTCGCCATCCTCTGCGGCCTCCTCGGCCGCGGCCGCGGCGGGGGTGATGGAGACGGGGAGTCACCCAGCGCGGCCGCTGCTGCAGCGGCGGCGGCGAAGAGTCATCGGGAGGTGTCCCTGGCGGCGGCGGCGCCCGAGCTGTCCACCGAGGATGTGTGGGCGAGCTTCAACAATGACACCTACTCCAGCCACAGCACGCACGCGACGGGGATTCGGCGGATGAAGAGCAGCAGCTCGTACCCGGAGCTGCGGCTGGGCAGCGACGGCGTGTGGGCCCTCGAGTCGCCGGAGCTGGCCTGGCGCCCCTACGATGACGCCGAGATGTACCGTACACGGCGACACGGAGACATTTTTTATTTTTTTAATTGCCTCCTATGGGGCTGACAGTGGGACCCAGTGAAAAATATGCAAATTGGTCCTGACAAGTGGGGCCCTCCACGCCACGTCAGCTGTTAGGTGGGTCCCACATGTTAGATTCGGTGTCAATTCACGTTTAGGGAAAAAAGTTTGGAAATTGAAAACTCATACCACCAAAGTTGCGGTTATACGCGATCCCACAGCATTGTCGCGGTTTTTCGCAATTGAAGCGGGGAGAGATAGCAAGGGGAAAGGGAGCTCAAAGGAGGAGGAGCTTCGATCTCCCACTAGAGATGCATATGTGTTGTCTGTCGTTGTTCCTGTGCGTGTCCGTCCCTGCTGTGTTCTGTTTCTTAGAGATCGATGCTTGGCGTCCTGGCATGTGATGTTCCATATGAACTAGCAAGGTGGCCCTCGCAAATGCGAGGGCATCGTCTTATGCACATTGAATATGTTCAAATACTTTAGTTGTGGTTTCATAGACATTGGAAGGTCGAATATAAATCATAGCATTCTATAACTGCCGTAAATACTATGGTAGATACAATATCTCACTAACATGGAATCTTTGAATTTATGGGAGAGGAGATATTCTTACATCCAAAAGCCACCATGTCACCCTGTCACATTTTACAACATTGTTTAATTTTTACCGTGCGTAGTGTTATTTTAAGAATATACTTTTGCTCTCTTTCTATCATCCCTATTCTTCATTGTACTCTCTAACTGACACATCTTTATTTTATAACAATGACTACATAGACTTTTATCAACATAGTTTCATGTAACATACTTATGTTTACCAAAAATACTTGGATGGTACATAGTTTTAGAATTTTAAAACCATCACTAATATAGCTCAAGTCATCTCAGTTTTTATTTAAGCCACAAAACTCTAGCCGGCAGGTTAATAGTGATCCTTGCAGCATCGTCATACTATCCAATAATTTAGGTCGATTATTTTATTCACATGGTTCCATTCTCTCCTTACTAAACTCGATCACTCTTCAACCCAATAATCATACACTGCCGCTCACTTGAGTATTTACCGTGTCATGAAACAAAATTGTTCTGATAAGTTCGTTTGTCATAACTTTGTATACATGCATGCAAATTCCAATGAAGTCTCCTATTAAAATCTATCAATAATAAACCAAGTAACGTGCGTAGCAAAAAAATAAAGCAGCTGACCAAATAGTGTACTTAATCACCATATAGGAAAACCATAGGAACTCATTTGACAGGGTTATTTTTCAAAGGGTTATACTCAAAGAATTGTTTTATTTCCAGTTGAGTTTGATTGATAAAAATACTTACTTAGATTTATAGTTAGCAAACTAAAAAAATCTCGATCTATAGATTTTTTTTTAAATAGTTTATAATGAGTTATTTTTAACAGAAATGGTAGAAAAGAAAATATTATTGGTGACATGAACAACCTATTTCGTTGGTATTCATAAATAGCTCAGCTTAATCCTTCAAATTATACAATCATTAGATTATGTTTTATGTCACATGGAAGTATACACTTGAAATCTTTCGTATGTGATGGTTTTAAGTTATATTATTAAACTTTATACACTTTACAAAGATCTATCGTTTGGTAAAATTATCATCCTATTGACCATGATTTTATTACATACAATTATAAGAATCTATTGGTTGTCATTTCTTTAAAAACAATTTTCATCATATGTCGGTTTAGATTTTTTTATGATTAGTTATGATCATTTGCTGTTTATGATATACTAAAAAAGGAGGGTATGCTAGATTAGTTATGATCATTTGTTGTTTATGATATACTAACAAAAGGAGGGTATGCTAGATTAATGAACAGATGTTTTGCTTTCATGAGAACTTCTTGCACGTCTATCGTTCTCTACCATATTGTTCTCATCTATCATACTTTGATGTTAAATTAGACTTCCTTTTGTGAAATATATATTTGAATTATGATTATACATTATAAAGTAGAAGTCTCTTCATAGAATCCCCGCTGCGTCGAACATAATCTCTCAATTTTCCTTTTCATTATAAAAATTGTTTCAAATTCGGCCAAACTCCATTCACCATAAACATTGCATAAAGGCTATGAGAGGTGAGAGATTACTAAATCTCCTATGTCTGTTTTAGGTACGTTATGTTGCATTCTTCTTCATGACAATGTGTGGAGATTTATATTGTGCCATAGGAATAAAAACATATTGACTCCGCCTAATTATTTATTTCTATGGTTCATCGCTTATCAGGCAGTGGTGCATGGAAACAATGGTCCTCGAATCACTCTTTTATGTCTATTTTAGGTATACTATGTTTGTGTATTATTTATGACAGTGTGTTGGGGTTAAGATGGTGCTATACATTATAAAAATCTACTGGCCCACGTAATATTTTATGTTTTTCTATGGATCAACGCTTATCACACAGTCGTGCGTGGAACCGATGGTCCTCGAATCATTTTCCTAAGTGTATTTAAGGTATATTACGTTAGTGTGTTCGTGTTCGCCATGATAATGTCTTGGAATTGATATGGTGCAATACGCTATAAAAACCTATTGGATCCGCCTAATAATTTGGGTTTATCTAAGAATTAACTTTATCAGGCAGTGGCACATGAAATCGATGGGTCTGGTGGCTTGTCTTTTTATTTTATATCAAATCTCGGGCTTTACGCCATATGTGTATAATTAAAGATGGTTGAAATTTTAATTAGGAGTTTCGACATTGTGCGAACATTGGTAATTTTGTTATGTTGGATGATCCTCGACTGAAGTCGTTCATATACGGTGTTGTGTAAGCATGTGTACATAGCTGGTCGTACTGTGCTAATGTTTACGTAAGCATATCCACGTCAAACTCAATTTTTCTAAAAAAAATAGATATCTTATGGTTAACTTTTTATTCTCGATTACACATATACACCACGTTCTAAGTACTGTACGACAATTTTCTTTTTATTGAAAAATGGGAATAGAGTTACATATTGGTACGCTAGCTAGAGCTCTAGAGAAAGCTGAGTACGATCACTTTTTCTCTAAATCGGTCGATTGGTTCTTTTTTGCAAATGAATGGAGTCCTGTATTGACACAGCAAGCTAGGTGAGTAGGATCAGCTTTTTGAGACCTACCCGATCGATAGATTATTTATTGATTCGGATTAGCAGATTTATGTAGCCATCAGCTATGGACGTTCCCAAGCAGCCGGCCAGCTCCTATTTTTTTTTCTGGCTTTCAATTTGAATTTCTCTTATAACGTGCTATTTTTTTTTAGGGGATATAACGTGCTAGTTGACAAACGTGGTAGTTTTTTTTTTGCTATATGGATGTCACGTTAAATATTCCATCACAATATATGGTCACGTTAAATCTTATCCATACACCGTGTCGAACTGTTACGTAACTCTTAACTCTTAATCTCTGGTTAAATCTGAGCCATAAATTATAGATCTAACCATCAAAAATAATTAGATTGATGTGGCTTAACGTGGTGTCTCTGTTTAACTCCCTCATTTTGCTTTTAGTATATAATAGATTGCAAGATCTATGGATGCATAGCTGTTGGATGTGTGAATTTTTTGTGCTTGGGAATTACTGGATTTGTGGATGCGTAATGCGTTGCTGCTGGAAGTGAGAGAGACGAGGGAGATTCTTTCAGAGGAACTGAAAGGAAGTGTGTGCAATGTTGTTTGCTATTGCACGGACTAAATGGTCATGTACGAGTGTGCACTATTGCTAAATTATGTGGTTTGTTCTTCTCCCGTGTTCCAATGGTAAGTTCAGTTTGTGTTGTTTAGATTTTAGAATCTCACAACCACAAATAGAATTTGAAAATTCTATATGTATGGGGAAGAGTTAGTTTTGTAAGTTCTACATGGGTTTCTTCTTTCTTCTATTAGAAACCAAAAATCTGCATGCAAATTGGTTTGACAGATTGGTGACTGATTCGGGTGTCAAAAGGATTTGAAAAAGATTGGATAATTTGATGTTTTGAAGGTTTTTATAATAATATTAAGATTTTCTAAAATAATTTATGTTGAATATTTTAAAATTTGTATTATCAAAATGTTATAATTATGCAGGTCATCCACGGTGAAACAAAATATTATTTAAAAACATGTATATATAATATAAATTATGATACATGTGTTGCACGTACACGTGTACTAGTGTGATGAAAGCGCAGGGCGGTTATATTTTCGTAGACGGCGTGCCGTCCGTAGCAATATCATCGTACGCTGGGTTCTCGCGTGCGTGCGAGCGTTCCTCGGCGGGCTGGCAACCGACGGGCCGCACGACGTTCTGTTCTGGCAGCATAGTTGGCAATAGGGCTGGACTAACGAGCTGCTCGGATCGTTAAGGCTCGGCTCGTTAAGGCTCGAGATCGTTAAGTCTCAGATCGTTAAGCTTGTTAAGAATAACGAGCTGAAACTAAAGCTCGGCTCGGTTCGTTAGACGTTCACGAGCGCTCGCGAGCAGCTCGTTAAGACTCGTTAAGAAGATGTAAAAAAACTTAAAATGCATCTGAAAAGATTTCAGCCATAAAACGTATAAAAGTAGTTTAAAAATGACAAATCGACAACAAATAGTTCACAAACTCATAGTAGTTTCACACACTCAAATGAAAATAAATATTGCTAACTTGTTAATCGTTGGATGGGCTACAACATATAGATTTGTAGCCATGCTGCCACGACGCTAACGATCTTAACGAGTAGCTCACGAAACTCGTTAGTTTGATTGTTAAGCTCGTTAGTATTAACGAGCTAAAATTGCTGCTCGGCTCGGTTCGTTAAGATAACGAGTCGAGCATAAACGAGTCGAGTTACCGAGCGCTCAATAAGCTTAACGAAATTCGAGCTTTATGTCCAGCCCTAGTTGGCAACGCGACGAGGTGACGCCCGCACCAATCCCAGCCCACCCCACCCTAGCGGCCTCTTTTTTTATTTCTTAGCAGTGCTGCGACCAACGTTCCTCGTGGTGCCCCGTAGTGCATGCATGATTCCTTCGTGAGCCCGTACTCCGTAGACCAGGTGTGACTGCATCTATTTCTTTGCTTAACTAGTAAACCGGCACGTGCACGCACGTCTCCATAATCAAAGACAACTTTATAAAAAAATCTTTTTTATATGAGTCGTCTTTTTTTTTCATGGTAATACGATTCTTATTGATAAATAAAAGATGAGATACAAAATACGTATACACCGATCTTACAGATCTGAAAAGATAGAATAAAGCTATGTGACAAACCAACGCCTATCCATCTTCTTCGGCACCACCGTAGCAGCCATCAAAGAAAAAATAGACAGATCACCTCTTCACCCGAGCTCGACGCGGCTCCATCGCTGATCATCAGCTTTTCGGATCTTCAAAGTAGTTTGCCATAAGACAAACCATTGCCGTTGAAAGAATCAGACCGGGGCAGCACGACCCCGGACACGCCATCGAACTTCAGCACTGGCACCCCCGCACGACGACGTCGGAGTAGGGAACCAGAACCGTCAGCCTCCAACCACGAACCCACAAGGTGTCGTCTTTTCTATCGTTTTTCTTTGATTCTGTCGTATTTTTAAGACAAAATACTAATTGCAAGGAAGAGAGACAAACCAAGATTAATCAGCGACCCGTCCAAGGTGTCTGCAGCAGCGACAAGGCGATGTCGTGGCGCCGCCGTCCACGTCCGTGGTCCCTGGTATTCCGTCCCGGCATATTATGGATGCGGCACGGGGCCACGCGTGGTGGCGACGGCGCGGCTGTGAAGGAGGCGCTCGCGCGGCATGCCGCCTCGACAACCCGCTCATGCCGGGGGATGGCCGCCCTGACGGGTTCCGCAACCCACGCATTTCCTGCTTCCCTCTATCCCGACGTCTTGCGGCGGACTGGCGCCGGCTGCGGGCACGTCCACCGGGGCCATGGTAGTCCGGGGTGGTTCTCTCCCAATACATCCATCTTGCAATGGGACGTTGGTGGATCCGGAGACGGTTTTTCCGTGATTGGGCGTCTCGAGTGCATCTGGACTGGGGTAGACAAGCGCGAGGGCGCGGGCAAAACTTCCTCTGCGGGGGCGGAGGTGAAGTAGGATTCAGTCAATGTAAATCGCTAAGTGCACCCGGGATAGCGGATTGGTTATTCTGCACTGTTAGATTTAGTTTGGTGGGGCAAATCCAACTGTTGCATTGATTCAGGGTTCTATTAACGGGGTGCATCTAGCGAAACTGATGTTTGCTTGTTTAATAGTAGTGGAGATAAACATTCGGATAATTCAAAAATAAATATTCGCGAGGTCAAAAATCATATTCACTTAATAAAAAATAAAAACTTCCATATGATTAAACAAAGAAAAATAATTAAAGAAAACAAAATCAAATGTTCATTACACTAACAAAATAAAAAATTATATCATTTAGTAATCAAAAAACAACAAATAACTAAAAAGAAACAGGTGAAACTAAAATAACAGAAACGAAAAACAATAAGCAGAAAAGGAAGAAAAAATAAAATCACATGAAGAAAGAAAATAAAACAGAAAGGAGAAGCAAACCTTGCTGGTGCGGCCCATTACATTCCTAAAGTGAGCCTCGTTGCTTAATTATAGGTCAGACGGGCTTGCCACATTAACTAGGCATCCTTATAGGCCATCTGAGCCATATGGTGCATCTGGAAAATTCATGCCGTTGATTTGAAAAAAAAAAAAAAAAATGCCGTTCAGCCATCAGAAGAAAAGATGAGGCCATCAACCCAAATTACACACTTGTTAGCATTGGCCCAGGATGCTGCAGCTTCCATGTTACAGAATCACTAGATAGGCAAGAATCACTAGATTGGTTGTAGTGTACTCTCTCCGTTTTCTAATATAAGATGTTTTAGGTGTTGCACATGTTGTCTAGGTACACACTAAAGTGAGTGAACATGCACACTAATACATGTCTACATACATTTGTGTACAAGTGCATGTGGACAAATTCTAAAACATCTTATATTAAAAAACGGAGGGAGTACAATTGAACAAAGAATCAAAGGGAAAATAACAAAAGGTACACACCCCATGGGACTTACGGATCATCTACTGGAAACAGTAAATTAAACACCATTTACCACTGGGAACATAAAGGTTCTGATCTAGTAACTCATAGCACGACCATAAAGGTTCTGAAACCGGCCGGCCGCACCGGTTTCAATGGCCATCGTGATAAACTCATAGCACGATACTGCACATGTGTACCTCCCTTCCCTCTAAAATAAAAGAAACCGAAATAGGATCATCAAGGCCCTTATCCGAAATTATGGTTCGGTCATCACATCACGCTCCAATCCGGCCAGCTCGTGAATTATTGGACGAAATTGATAGGCGCCTCCGAACGGTCAATGCCCTAGAGCCTAGCTTATCCGAACACTGCAAGGTGATGTGCAACGTACAACAGTAGAATCAATCAATCAACTTTTTTTCTTTCGCAAACGAATCAATCAACTCAAGAATCTGGCCAATCAACGAGATACTGTGCCACATAGAGTCGACGGTCTTCGAAGAAACAGTGGGTTTCTTCATGATTTTGGGCTATGGCGACCTCGGTCAACATGGCCACTTCTGAACGACGTCGATCGTTGGGAGGTGGTCCTCGACCTCGAGTCTCCATCTGCAGGCCTCTCAACTATCACATCGATCGCCAGATCGATCGACCCGAGAAAGCCAGGCATGCATGTGATGTCCAAATGGGTGCCTGGCCGGTCGTTGAGAGGAAACAATGCACGTGATATGATGGTTTCAGCAGGTGTATGAATACGATTTCCAGAAACGATATGCCTCTTTTCTTTTCGAAACTTCACCAGCAGCTGACAAACTGCCTTGCTAACACCTGTCTAACTGTACTAATTAACCACCAACTAGTGTCCTAAGCAGTGGCCAAAGAAGTTGTAGATATTTTCTAACCGATGGAACACGGTGTACAGTCATCTGCTAATTTTTTTAAAATAATACACGAAATTTATTTAATTCTGGAAATATTACGCAAATTTTTTTATTTTCAAAAATATTATCCAATCGGACTCGTGGAAGCCGACAGGGCCTACTCGTCCTTGCCGTAGACGACTAGGCCCACTCGTCCACGCGTAAGCCGAGTAGTGGATGGGCCACGTCGCTGGGAGGCCTGTCGTCCTGGGTGGCCTGTCGTCTTCGCCAACGACGACATGGCGGACCCAGTCGGCTTCGCCGAAGACGACAATGCGCTGCAGACGGTCGAGCGCACGGGCGCCCTTCTCTTCTCCTTCCTTCTTTCTTCTTCCTTGCCCGTGCGTGTTCTTCCTTTCCTCTCTCCACTCTCCACACAAACCGAATTAAACCAGCGATTTAGACCAATAATCTTCACGTTTGCCACCATTAATCGGTGCTAGAAGGTTGAGAGAGGCTAGGGGAATTCCGATCTCCTGGTGGGATAGCTCGTGGTGGTGGTGGTGATGGTTGGCGGGTGGTTGTGGTGGTGATGGTGGTGGTGGTGCTGGAGGGCTGCATGGTGGTGGTGGTGCTGGAGGGCTGCATTGTAGTGGTGCTGCTCGTGTTGGTGCGCCGTTGATTCGAGACCGCCGGACGTCGTCGCCTCTCACGCTTCTAGGGTATGATTCGATTTATCAAAATTGTAGTGCTATATCCGTTACATGTATGAACATGTGTTGTTAAAAAATAGTTTGTGACGGTAGTAAATATTGTAGCTATATTTGTAGGTTAATTTGAAAAAATGTAGCTATATTTTTTAGGAGTTTATTTATGCGGAATAATATTAACGATGGTCAATATTTATTTATGTCAGCGGAGATGTCTGATTTAGTGAAGATCAGGTTTTTCTATGATCCTGGTAGAGTCCAAATGTGTGATACGGGAGCTGATCTGAGTGAGTTTGACTATATAGATGTGGACCTGCCAGCTCCTGAAACATGGTCTCTAAGTCAGGTAAAATATTGGTTGGCGGGAAGTTTAGGGCTTGATAGTCAGACACAGACCGTCAGTGTTCATGCTTGGTGGAGCCATTCAAGGACAAATATTTACTTCGTTTTGAGACCACTAGAGTGTGATTCTGATTGGGTGCGATGGTTAAAAGGCTGCGCAAAAAAGGAATTGCTCTCCTTGTGCCCTAGTTCTTCCCGCCTTGAACGAGGTCACTGCCCCTGAGGATGAGTTTAGTGCCCATGAAGGTGAGGGTGCTTATGATCCTGGCCAGGGAAGTGAAGAGATGAACATATCTATGTCAAATTATGGGTCTGATTTTGGTGGTGGTGGTTACGAGTCGGGGCAGAGCAGTCAAGTACAAGGAGGGGACACTCAGGTATATGACACTGCGGAGGCGGATGGCGACGAGGTAGACGGGCACATGCAGAACGAGATGGAAGATGAAGATACAGATGGCTATAGTGCTCAAGGCGATGATTCCGATGAGTCAGACGGGGAAGAGAACGTAGATGAGGTACCTAATCCTGAAGCATGGAATCAGGACCACTCTTCGGCGATGATCGTAAACGATGGTCATGATTCGGCATGGGAATATCATGAGAACAACTTTGCGAAGGGTGCTATGTATACTGACAAGCAAGCTTTGAGGGATGCAGTCATTAAATGGGCATTGTCCACCCACAGGGTTATGAAAACTGTGGTGTCAAGTCAAAAATATTTGACAATGGAATGCGAGAATATAATTTGTCCCGGCAGGGTGCATGGACATCTCCCAAAGAATGGCTATAGTTGGAGGATAAGTGACTTCGTACCTCACTCATGTCGAATTGATAATATCCCCGAAGATCATCGTAATCTTTCTTCCACGCTTATAGCTCGGTTGTTATACAGCGAGATAGTGGCCTGCGCAGCGATGGAAGTGAGTGCCATCCAGACAAAAGTGGCTGTCAGATTGAAGTACGAAATATCTTATGGCAAGGCTTGGAGGGCCAAGCATACGGCGCTTGAGAACAGATTTGGTTCATATTTGGACGCATATGACTCTGTTATCCGGCTGTTGCACACTCTGCAGTACCGGAATCCAGGCACCTATATAGATATCAAAGATTTGTTCAGGCCAGAGTTCCCAACTGTGAGGGTGCTGCATCGAGTGTTTTTCTCATTCGCCGTATGCGTCGAGGCTTTCAGACATTGTCGTCCGGTGATATGTGTAGATGGCACCTTTCTCACAGGCAAGTATAGGGGACAGATCCTGACCGCCATTGGTCACGACGGTAACAATATGGTTGTGCCCCTCGCATTTGCTTTTGTGGAGAGCGAGAACATTGACAGTTGGACTTGGTTTTTCAGGCAACTGAAAATAGCAGTTGTGAAGGATAAGCCGAACGTGTGCATCATTCATGACAGGCATGCAGGTATACTCAGCGCGATAAAGACACTCACCAATCCTGCGCCTGAGGAACAGACTCCATGGCAGGACATGCAGAGCCGTTGGTGCATGCGCCATCTAGGTGCCAACTTCTACTCGCAGTTTCGACACGCGGGGGACGAAATGTCCAACTGGTTGGGCATTTTCGACAGTCCAGAATTCCCCACGCAGCCGCGACAGGGTCCCATTCACCAAGCTCCTCCGCCATACCCCACACAGGATACACATGATGACGGGGACTTGACAGTGCCTCGTCAAACCCGGGCACCTCACAGGTACCAGTGGACAACGCCCGTCCAGCCCCCTCCTCGTGATGCTCGGCGACGCAGGGGTCAGTGATATCTATGGGACATATTCGTACTTAGGATGTATGAGACATATCCGTATTTCTATTTGTATGTGAGACATATTCATATTTATGTTCGTATGAGACATATTATTATCTATGTACGAGACATGTTATTATCTATGTACGAAACATTCCACATTGTATCGATAAATTAATTTAACATACAACACTACAGGTCCACGTTACAACTTCACTAGTTCTAAACACTGCATAGAACAACTACTGGTAAATAATACATGGAACTCAACGATAACTAATTCTAATCAACGACTTCACTTCCCTCTACCACGTGTTCGTGATGGAGGCATGAAATCATCATCACTATCATCTTGAACGGCTTTCTTGGATGATCCACCACTCTTCGCCTTCGATATAGCCCTGTGGACGCCCATCAGGACAAGCGCCAAAAAGAATTTCCATCCAACCAAAATGAGGGATCTCTTTGTTGAGAAACTGTGCGTCGGCGGGCCAGTGCTGGAAATTAACAATATCAGACGAAAATAAGTTAGTACGATAACACTAGATTCTAACGTAATATAACTTCGGTACTCAGTTACCTCAACGTGAAATGCATAGGCCTTCGGCGAAAAATGGATTATCTTTGACTTAGGTGTCATAGGCATGTCCTGAAGACCCGCCTCGATATCTTTTAGCTCATGCACTCTCTGCCACTTCCACCGCCACCCATCAATTTCATCTAAAATTTCTTCACGGGTCATCTGCGGGATTTTGTATTTTTTGGCTATAATTTCTCCCAGCTCACAAATGTTGCCCCTCTCACTAACTAACTCCCTATAACAGCTCTTGGCCCTACCCTCCCTAATACTACCTTCAGTCCATCTTGCGGCTTCATACAGAATACACCACGACCTATATGGGTCCAAACCAGGACCCGAACTGCCAGGCATCGTTCCTATGTGACTAAGGAAATAACCGCGCACCACACGCCTCCATCACAAAATCTGCTGGGGGTATATATAGGCTCACCCGGGAGAAAAAGAGCGGAAGAAAAATGGCGGGAGAAGAAGAGCGGGAGGAAAATGGCGGGAACAAAATGACGGGAGAGGAGAAGAAGGGCTGGAGAAAAAGGCGGGAGAAGAAGGGCGGGAGAAAAAGGCGGGGGAGAAGAAGGGCAGGAACAATTAACCGCGAAACAAATTTAGTCAGCAAAACAAAAAATCCATGCACTACTCGTCTTCGCCTAAGCCGATTAGGGCTAATCGGTTTTGCCAAACACGATTGGGGCTTGTCGTCCTCGCCTAAGCCGATTAGGGCATGCATCTGGGGACGAGTGGCATGTCGTCTTCGACAAAGACGACAGGCGTCTAGTCGGCTTCAGCTACGACGAGTAGGCCCTGTCGGCTTCCACGAGGCCGATTGGATAATATTTTTGAAAAAAAAAATTGCGTAATATTTCCAGAATTAAATAAATTTCGTGTATTATTTTAAAAAAATTTAGCCAGTCATCTAGCGGGGATTGCCTGTCACGAGGACCATGTCGGCAGTAGTACAAGCGCACAAAACCCCTGTGGCAGCGAGCGGAGAGTCCCCTGTCCAGGAGAAGCGAGAAAAAAAATGCTTCTGCGTCGTCCACACCACGCCCGCAGTAGCGTTTTTTTACAAATATAGCCCCCTACTCAATGCAATTGTCAAAAGTGGCCCCCTCTCAATTTTTTTTGTCAAAAATGGCCCTGACGGGAAGATAGGGAAGCGACACGTGTCCTCCCGCCATCTGGCGGGAAGTGTCCGGCAACGACACGTGGCACTTTCCACAAGCTGGGGTGGCGGGAGGTGGTGGGGTCAGCACGACGAGGCGCAGAATGGTGCTCCGTGTCAAGGGACTTCCCGCCACTTGGTACGGCGGGAGGAGACTTTCCGCCACTTGGTATGGCGGGAAGAGACGTCCCTCCATCCCACATGGCGGGAGGACACATGGCGGGAGGACACGTGTCGCTTCCCTGTCTTTCCATCAGGGCTATTTTTGACAAAAGAATTGGAAGAGGGCTACTTTTGACAATTACATTGGATAGGGGGCTATATTTGTAAAAAAATCCCGCAGTAGCAGCCAGCCTCTGGCTCTGGAGCTTCGGATACCGTATCGATCGGCGATCATCAGAGCTTTGTCACGAGGAGAGGCACTGTGCCGGAATCATGACAGAGTTTCCTCGAGAAACTCCTTTCTGATAAAAAGAAACAATAGTAGAATGATGACCAGCTCCTTGTCATGGAGTGCATATCTCCAAGAACTGATCCGTGCTCCCGGTTTTTAAAAAGTTGAAAAGTTTATTTCTTTATCTCAGAAGATTCTGACAAAAATCATACAAGTACATATACATGTCTGCTTTGTACGTCTAAATTTTCAGATAAATATCTTAACATACGTCATCTACAAAAAATAGACAAATCTATCAAGTAAAATTAGTTCTTTTTACTCTTTCAGATTCATGATTTTGTGATTTTTGTGTATGACGAAATAGGCCGTAGCCCCGCTATATAAATATAGCAAACACCCGATACAAGCAACAGACTTGCAATGCTGGGGCGGCCGCAAACATACACCCGAAGAAAAGAAGAAACAAAATGGAGACATAGGCGGATCGACTAAAAGATGGTGATCCGCAACCGTTGCGCCCTCTCCGACAAAGTACCACCACGCTCCTAGCACCGAATCGACAAGTGCCAGACAACACCTTCAAGAAGGAACGCCA
The DNA here is from genome assembly GCA_947311845.1 of Poa pratensis. Taxonomy (NCBI): domain Eukaryota; kingdom Viridiplantae; phylum Streptophyta; class Magnoliopsida; order Poales; family Poaceae; genus Poa; species Poa pratensis. Next base: position 17,518,387 of record CAMZMU010000089.1, on the reverse strand, counting down.
CGCTGCTGCCCGGACCAACATAGGTCCTAGGGTTTCCCCCGGCGGTGAGGGAAGCGGATGAAGGGTAGCCAAGACGCTCTTCAGGAAGGAAAGATGCCACCCGAAGTCGGCACCGCGTCGGTGCCAGAGGAACCGACGAGGATTTCTCCCAAAACCGCATCCACAACCCGGACGATCCGTAGCATAAGAGCCCCGCGAGGACGAACCTCGACACCACTAGACTAGCCACCCACCAACATGCGCCACCAACGCCGTCTCACCGAAGAAGCTGTCCAAAGGTCTGCAAGACGAAGATGTGGAAAAAGAATGAACTAGGGTCAGCAGTACGCGGCCGGCGGAGGGACCAACCTCCACCGCCGAGGACGGTAATCGACCGGACGTGGCAGCAGAACACACCAGTCCCCGTCAGGTCCGGTCGGGCCCAGCGGGCTCGTAAAGCCCCCTCGGGGCACACCAGTCCCACTAGGGTCCGACCGGGCCCGAAATAGGTCCGACCGGGGCCGGGCCGCCGCCGCCTAGGAACGCCGCCGCCGACGAGGGGGATCCCCGCCTCCACCAAGCTCGGCGCGGGGGGAGACGGTCCGCCGCCGCCGGCGCGACCGGGCCACGCCCGGCAGCCTCTGCCGACGGCGGCGATGGGGGAGAGAAGAGGGAGGGGGCTAGGCGGGGGAGGGGCGGGGGGCGCGTCGCCGCCAGCGGGGGGCGACGGGCGCGCTCGTACGGGAGAGAGAGGTGCCGCATCATTTTTTTCTTTTGTGTATCCTGCAATACAACGTATTATCGAGCGAAACTTTGCAGATATGTGCACAACATGCATATGTATCCAGGAATTGTTTTGGGGGATTTTTGGAACTTCGAAATATCATTTCCGAAAAAAAAAGGTAGGAGCACTAGATCTTAGGAGCCAAAACAAGTCATTTATTTTGGAATTTCTTGACACTTACACATTTAAATTTTGAAAAGTGACATTCTGGTATCATTTGAAATGGGTATCACTGGATATTTTCCCCTGTCATGCATCCATGACGGGCGGTGATGGCAGCCAGCGTATGCTGATGGGTGCAGGATCGCCGGCAAGGTACAGCGCATGCAGGGTGCTCGTGACTCGTGGCCAGCAGCATAGCGCCGCCTAGTGGAGACAAACGGCGACGCGCCTGACGACGCCCACGCACGTTCACAGCTGTACGCGTCGTCGTATAAAAAGAAACATCACCAAGTACCACAGAATCAGCGGTGCTGCGAGGACCCAGAGCCCTTAAGCCACAACGTATGCCAAATAGGTAGTTCCAAAAGCCAAAATAGCATTTAGAACTAGTTCCATACGTTGTGGAGTTAGTTCCCAAACAAGAAAAACTGGGAACCGGAGCACCGAGTTGCTCCGATGCCAAATTCTTCCTCACAATAAAATACTAATAGATTAGCTAATTTGAGCACTCTCCACGGGCTGAACATGCACTAGAATACAGGATTTGGGACCCACGCTACAGTTATTTAGCTATGGCAACGTTGTGGAGGTGTTGTCATATATTGCTTTGATGCCAAATTGAACTTTGTGTCAGATTTGGCAAGAGGAACGCTGTGGCTGCTATCGCACCATGTCACCATGTCAGGGCAGGGCGCTTCAATGCAGCACCGGCTGTCCACCATACACCAGTGAAATGAACATGAACACATGGGTTAAACAGAACGGCATGATAAATGATTTTTTTAGGAGACAATAGGACTCTGCTGTCAGCTTTATTAATTGCCAACAATTTTTACGTCGTTTACAAGTTGGTCCAGCAAACAGCTAGGGGATCATCGTCCCAATTACAGGAAGTTTTGTCAGTAAAACAAACTCTACGTAGACCATGTGCTGCCTGATTGCTTCCCTCGACGAATGATTAAAACTAGCATTCCCAATAACGGAAACTATGTTTCATCAAAGTTTTTGAATTTGCCTTTGACCATCAAATTTAACCATGCCCATGATTCCCGAGTTTTTCGTTTTTGTGCGCAATCCAAAAACAAACAAAAAACCTCCAATAGCTCCCGCCAAATTAACAATCTACTCTTAGAAGGTCCGTTTAGTCACGGACATTTTCTGCATCTTTTTTCGCCCGTATGGCAAGTCCACAAACCGCATGCTTTTCTATACTCGCACGATTTTTTCACTCTGACGCTCCGCCGGCAACCGCCACCGCATTTTCTCTCTGCGTCTGCCACCATGTCCCGCCGCCGGATGACCCTCTGTCGTCGCCATTGTTCTCGCCTCTCTCCGGGCCTTGGATGAGTCTGTCCGACAAAAGGAAACGGTCGCACATCTTGTCATCAACGCCGCCATCTGGGTCTCAAGCTGAACAAGAGTCGCGGTTGTTCTTCCGTCCCGGAACAAGATGAAAGTATGTTCTTCCGCCTTCGGATGGCCTAGAGGCGGAGCAACAGTAGTTCTCAAGAAAACAGTAGTGAAATACTTCCACATCGCATTATGGGCTTCTCCATCATAGCCTAGAAAAATGGGTATGCAATAATACAAGCTTCTGATGCCTCTCATTTTTATTGGAGTTGACACTTCCACACGGCTCATATCACTCAATATTTCCATTCTCGTCGATTGCTACTTCTCTGGTTTTATGGTGGAGATGTGAAATATGTTTTTTACTTTTCGCGTTGGCGCGGAGACGAATATATATATGCGGCAAGCCACATGGTCAAGTATGTAAAAATAGTATGCTAGCTCCCGATTCAACTCATTATTAGTTTACCAACTTTGAAATGATCGCTAGAGCTTAGTTGCTCCATTTATTGGAAAAAATAATAGCTTGGTTGGTTGAATGTAGGAGCATGTTAATTGTATGTTGTACTCACTCCATCTACAAAAATAAGGGCATGTACGATTGTGATATCTTAGCCGCGCCACGTAGGATAATTGCTGAATTGAAAGAGAGAAAAATGACAAAATATGTTTGGCTTGATGGCTTCTCTTAGCTAAGAAATCTCTCACCACATATTTAGGGATGTTGGTTAGTGGAGAGAAGACTAAAAGAATAGCCATAGTACATCATGTTTTATTGCTATATCTAAATGGTGTGGCACGATCACAAGATTGTATCATCTCCCCATTACAATAAATCTTGTCAATAAAACAAACTCTAGCTAGATCATGTGCTGCCTGATTGGCTTATGTCAAGCAATGATTACAACTAACATTCCTAATTAACAGAGCTTTGAATCAGCAATTGACCATAAGATTAAAACATGCCCCTCCCCCCTGATTCCCGAGTCTGTTTGTCTTTGTCCGCTAAAAAGAAAACAAAATACTCCAATAGGTGCCCCCAAATTGACAATCTATTCTTAGAACGTCCGTTTAGTCACGAACATTTTCTGCATTTTTTTCCGCCCGTAAGACAAGTCAACACCCTCACATTTTTCTCTAGTCGCCCGATTTCCCACTCCCACGCTCCGGCGACAACCGCCACGACATTTTCTCTCCGCATCCGCCACCATCCCGTCGCTGAATGACCCTCTGTCGTCGCCAATGTTCCTACCTCTCTCCGGCCTAGATGAGATCGGTCGGCAAAAGGAAATGGTCGTGCATCACGTCATCGTCGCCGCCATCTAAGGTCGAGCTGAACCAGAGTCGCGGTTGTTCTCTCGTCCCCGAGCAAGATGAAAGTATGTGCTTCCGCCTTCTGATGGCACAGAGGTAGAGCAATAGTAGTTCTCGCAAATTAGGTAGTGAAATACTCCAGCCTCGCGTTATGGGCTTTGCCGGGGATCTACGTAGGCTATGGCACCCTATTTCCAGCCTACGTTACCAATACGACGACAGGCTCCTCTGCCATAGCCTAATTTTTTTAATATGCAATAATACAAGCTTCTGATGCCTCCCATTTCTATTGGAGTTCACGCTTTCACATTGCTCATATCACTCAATATTTCCATTATCGTCGCTTGCTACTTCTTTGGATTTATAGTGAAAAAATGATCTCTAGAGCTTAATTAGTTGCTCTATTTATTGGGAAGAATAGTACTAGCTTGGTTGGTTGAATGTACGAGTGTTAATTGTTTGATATGCTCACTCCATCTAGAAAAGTAGAAGTATAAGGACATGCACAATTGAGATATCTTAGCCGAGCCACATAGGATAATTACTGAATTGAAAGAGTGTGAAACAGAAAAATATGTTTGGCTTCTCTTGGCTAAGGGATCTCTCACCACATATTTAGGGATGTTGGCTTCTCGAGAGAAGACTAAAAAATAACCATAATACATTACGTTTTATCGCTATATCTAAATTGTGTGGCATTATTATGTCAACTGCCATTCGAATATTTTAGTTAATGCACAATTTATTTAGATGTTACAATTTAGGTTTGATTTCTACGTCAATAAGCTAAAACTGCATAAACGAAGAGGGCGGCGTTGGAGTTTCACCAATCGCTATAAAAGGATAAGTCCGAGCAACAGAACAAAAAGAAAGTTAAGAAACGTGTGATCCCTAGCCGTTACCATGTCAGGGACAACGGCACGGGCCAGGATAGCTGTAGGCCACGACGGCGGCGCTGCTTTCCTCGCCGCAACGTGCCGGGCAAGTACTGAGGCAATTGTGCGGCAGCCGATCGTTCTTCTCACGTCGGCACCAGCAGAACACAAAGCCAAAAGGGTAGCTAGATCTAGTAAAAGCTAGTGGTAGCAACAAGCAAAGCCGAACAACGGAGCGGAACAAAGGAAGAACAAAGAATACAAGATGCCACATGAGCAACACGCCGCTTTAGCTAGCTCACACCATAGATCCGGGCTTTGCATATACAAGAAAAAAAGAAAGGGACGCAGCACCTTTTCTCGTACAGACAAAAGAATTACAAAATTTTCCGTGTCCTTTTGTTTCGCCCGTAAGACTAGTCATAGTGGGAAGTATCATACTCCTCCATTCGTTTTTATTCTACATCCTGGACCCAGATTTTGTTCTCTTTTATTCTACATCCTAGATGGGACCCACAGTAGATAATTAAGAGTAGAGAGAGGCAGCGGTCCCTAGAGTAAATCAAGTCCCACACCTCCATCGTCTTCCCCTCTTCTCTCAATTCTGCCCCCAATCACCAACTTGCGGGAGTAGTTTTTTGGGTGGAATTTGCATGTACTGCATTAATTGTGCATTGTTTAACCGAAGGGATGCTTTGTTTCCTGTGAGAAAGTAATTGTGTTGGATGTTTGGGAGTGGAAAAGTAGTAGTAATAAATGTGAGCCTAAATTGTCTGAATTTTTCCAAGATGTAGAATAAAAACGAATGGAGGGAGTACACTAGTATCATGCATATGATACTGGTCTATGTTACTATCTCCATGGTGGGTAGTAACATATGTGTGGTATCATATAATCATGCATTTATTAGGCTATAGACTCATATTGTCTCGAAATCCGTTATGTTACGGTATCTACCTATGATACCACCATCATCTTTCTCCTTATTAATTGTAGTGACACGTCAGCTTTTTGCCAACATGGCATGCATGATACTACCTATGATACTTCCACTATGGCTAGTCTAAGAGCAAGTTTAATAGTATAGCCAGCAGCCGGCTATATGACATTGCCACGTCATCAACAGACAGCACTACCAACCACTCATACAATAGGGCTGGCTATAAGAGTGACTATTAGTTTAGTCATCACTCACCATTTCTCTCTTTCTCTTTCCTCTCAATTACTTTTTTTTGCCTAGGAGCACGCGTAGAGCTTGGCTATTGCATGAGAACCCACTCTCCAACTTTTTCATTGTCTATCTCCTCCACGTAAGCAAAAATGTCATGTAGGCAGGCTTATAGCCCACTATTGTATTTGCTCTAAGGCAAGTCCACAACCCCCTCACTCTTTTCTCTACTCTCGCCTGATTTCTCACTCACGCGCTCCGCCGACAATCACCACCACATTTTCTCTCCGCATTCGCCGCCATGTCCCGCCGCCGAATGACCCTCTGTCGTCGCCAATGTTCCCACCTCTCTCGGCCCAGACGAGACTGGCCGGCAAAAGGATACGGTCGTGCATCTAGTAATAAACGCGACCATCTAGGTCTCGAGCTGAACAAGAGTCGTGGTTGTTCTTCCGTCCCCAAACAAGACGAAAGCAAGTTCTTCCGCCCTCGGATGGCACAGAGGCAGAGCAATAGTACTTCTTTGGAATTAGGCAGTGCAGTACTTCAAGCTCGCGTTCTGGGCTTCTTCGCCATAGTCTAATTCTTTTGATATGCAATAATACATGCTTCTGATACCTCCCATTTTCTATCGGAGTTCACACTTCCACATTGCTCATATCACTCAATATTTCTGTTATCGTCAAGTTGCTACTTCTCTGGTTATATAGTGGCGATGAGAAATTTGGTTTTCACTTTTCGCGTTGGGCGTTCTTACACATTTGGAGACGAATATATATGTGCGGTCAACCACCACGTAAAGTATGTAAAGTAGTATGCTACCTCCCGATTCGATTCATTATTAGTTTACCAACTATGAAATGATCTCGAGCTTAGTTGCTCTCTTATTGAAAAGATATAATAGCTTGGTTGGTTGAATGTACGACCATGTTAATTGTATGTTGTACTCACTCTATCTAGAAATATAAGGGCATGTACAGTTGTGATATCTTATCATCGCCACGTAAGATAATTGCTGAACTGGAAGACAGAGGAACGAAAAAAGATGTTAATCTCTCTCACCACATATATAGGGACGTTGGTTACCGCAAAAAAGACTAAAAAAATAACATTGTACATCATATTTTATTGCTGTATCTAGTTTATGATGGCACGATTAAGATAAAATGTCTTATCAACCATTGTACATTCACTAAGGTCTTATCAACCATTGTACATTCACTAAGGTGCATAGACCCTGACCACTAATACTTGGAGACATATGTCTATACAGAATCTGAGAATAATATTATCCTATTTATCAAAATTCAGAATCATTGCGACTTTAAATTAATTTTGAATTATTATGTCAACTATGTCATTAATTATTTAAATTATTGCATAATGTTTCTAGATGCTAAATTCAGGTTTAATTTCTACCTCCATAAGACAAAAATGCCGAAACAAAGAGCGCGGCATTGGAGTTTCACCAAGAGGTGGGTACTCCCTCCGTTCTTAAATATAAGATGTTTTAGGTGTTGCACATGTTGTCCACGTACACACTAAAGTGAGTGAACATACACATAAAATGTATCTAGATACACTTGTGTACATGTGAATGTGGACAAAACCTAAAACATCTTATATTTAGGAATGGAGGGAGTAGGTGAGTAAAGGATAAGTCCGAGCAACAGAACAAAAGGAAAGTTAAGAAACGTGTGATCCCTAAGCCGTTGCTTTCCTCGCCGCAACGTGACGCCGGGAGGCAATTGTGCGGCAGCCCATCGTTCTTCTCACGTGGTACTCCTCTCCTCCACTAGAACACAAAAGGCTAGCTAGAACTAGTAAAAAGCTAGTGGTAGCAGCAAAGCAGAGGCGAGCAACGGTGCCGGAACAAAGGAAGAACACAAGATGCCACATGGGCAGCACGCCACTTTACCTAGCTCGCACCATAGATCCGGGCTTTGCATATACAAGGAAAAAGAAAGGGACGCAGCACTTTCTCTCGTACAGACAAAAGAATTACACGCATTCCAGGACCTTTTCTCCACGGTTCCCTAATCCCCGACCCGGCCGCCGGCGCATGCCGCCGAAACATCGCCTGTGCAAACGGAGCCGCGAGCACACACCGCCGAGCACCGCAGAAGATCCGCCATGGCTCCGCGGCGGCAAATGCGGGACGCTACCAATCGCGGCCGCCCGTATTGCGGAGCAGACACCGGCGCCGGCCTCGAGATGCGCGCGAAAGCAACATCCCTTCCTTTCCCGGCGCGGCTCCCGAGGCGGCCATGGCATGGGTCGGGGAAGAAGAGCAGATCGCCATAATTACAGCCCTGCCCATCACGTGAGAGCCAGCTCGAGTGCCTGGCGCCGCTTCACTGTGCTCTGTGACAATCTGGGCACGCGAGGGGCAGTTTCGCCAGCGAAAATTCGGAGCGGCTAGGTGCTAGGGCCGTTAAGGCCGGGCGAGCCGCGGGCCCACCAGCTCGACCCCGGCCACGCGCTGCCCGCTCGGCGCCGGCGCGGATCGTCGGGAGCCGGCGGCTCACGCCGGCGATCTCCGACAGGCTCCGCCCGGTGATCTCGGTCCTGCCGCGGTTGCCGGAGCTGACGGCGGCCGAGCAGGAGTACCGCCCGGAGGACTCGGTGACCAGCATCTCCGAGCGCACGAACATCAGATCGGACGGCCGCACCTCGCTCCACCGCTGCTTGGCCGCCGGCGCGGTCTCGTCGTCGCAGCCGCAGGCGGTGCTCACCAGGATGCGGTGCCCGAACCGCCGGTCGAACGCCTCCGGATCAGGCTCCGCCACCGCGGCCGCCGGCTCGACCAGCAGCACCCGGTCCTTCCTCGCCTTCGCCGCGACGTCGAAGCAGCCTACAGTGGGAGCCACACCGCCACCTCCCGCCTCTAGATCGGCCGAACGGCGGGACGTCGGGCCTACCCGCCCCGGCGCCCGCACTGACCCCGTCGAGTGCCGGCCGGAGAAGATCTTCCACGCCGGTGACGGAGCAGGCGCAGGAGCTGCGTCCTTGCCCTTGGTCGTCGCAGCGGCAGGGGCAGCTTTCTGCTCCGGCGGGTCGGGTGGCCCCGTCATGGATGGCTTGGGCGGCTCGGGCAACAGCATCACATCCTCGGGGTCCAGGCGGGAGCGGCAGAGCGGGCAGGTGGAGTGCGCGTCGAGCCAGGTATCGACGCACTCGACGTGGAAGCCGTGGCGGCACTTGGGCAGCAGCCTCAGCGCCTCCGCCGGCTCGAACCGCCCCAGGCAGACGGCGCACTCGAGCCCGGCCTTCTGCCCTTTCAGCGCGCCGAACCGGAACACCGGGAGCGACTCCACCACGGCGCGCTCGACCCGGAGTTCCTCCGCTCACCCGCCGCCCCGGCACCTCCCGACGCGCCGCCGCTCCCGTACGGGCCCGACGACTCCGCCGCGCTCCGCTTGCAGTGCTTGGCGTAGAGCAGGAGGAGGAAGGTGATGGAGAAGACGCTGGTGAGGATGCCCACGACCACGGCCACCCCCGGACGGAACGGCGTGGCGGGGGACGGGGAGGGCGACGGCAGCGGCGACATGATCGCGCCGTCGTAGTCGGAGAGCAGAAGCCGCCGCGACGGCTCCATGGCCAACATTCTCGAGTGGCAGCGAAAATTACGATGGCGAGCGCTGTGCTGCTGCGGCCACAGCGGAGGCGTGATTGATTTTGTAAACGAGGCGTAGGGGTAATGATAGCGGGGGGGACTAGAGCTCTAGAGTAGGAGCACTAGCATCGCGCAGAAGAGCCAGAGCTATACAGTAGCGTGCGGTGAGCGGATCTCCGGCTAGTGGGGACGAGCGGTCAGTGGCGAGTCTAGCACAGCTGCGCTGCTACGCCGTTGAGTGGAAGCGAGAGCTGACCCCGCCGAGCGGCTTGTCGCGGAGCGAGCTAGGGGTAGTGGAGTGGCGCTACACTACGGGCACTGACAGTCTCGTTGTGGCTGGTGGGTCCATGTGTCAGGAGAGGGATGGAGTACGTGGGCTGTAGGGTTTCTTTATTCTGTGAGCAGAAATGAGCGGGGAGCAGCATGGGCTGGAGCAGAGACCCCTGTTTGGAGCGGGTAATGCGCATTTAAGAACGGAATGGCGCGAGATTACTGTTCTGGCCACGGGGTTAACACATGATAAGCAGGGGTACTATGGGAAATCCGTTTTTTGTTTTTCCCGATCGGTGGTCGTGCGCGCGCAGCGAGGGAATGAATGACCGTGCAAAGGAAAACAGTGGTGGGCTGCGCGTAGACGCGCACGCGAGGTGATTATCGCTTGGGTTACTGACGCCGCTGCCTTGATGCAGCGTGGACCCCACATGTCAGCAAATTACTTGCACTGAAAGATGGAGTGGTGTGTACTCCCTCCGTTCCTTTGAAGAAGGCGTAAATTTACTGCCGCTAGGATTAAGGCAACGGTTGTAGCGATAATAGTTTCCAATCCTGCCCCTCAATAATCTCTCCTCTGCCACCGTAACTCCTCCCAATCCATGCACTGCATGCGCACCACCGTTTTTTTAGGAATCTAATTGGAGGAGGTGGAGTAATTTTTTTGGAAGAGCAGTAAAGTGCACCTCGTATCTCGCTACCTGCCACCGTAACGAGGGCTCTGCATGCGGTAACTGCTCCCGATAATTTAGGTCGTCATAAATGGCCTGGGGTATTATGGAGAGAAACAGGTGAAACTACACCCTGCGCCTTGTTTTGTGGCAAAATTTTGAAAAAATTTATACGCCCTATTCACAGGAACGGAGGGAGTATTTATCAGTGTATGGCAGCGGCACGGGACCGACAGGGAGTGGGTTCTGAATCATCAAAGTTCGGGACACGTGAGGCCTGCTCTGCTCTGCCCGACGAGCAAATTTTTGAATGTTTGCTAGTAGTAGTGAGATAATTTAAATTTTATGGGCGCCCCCGTGCGTGTGGCTACGAGGCGCAGAGGCTGGACCGGTACTTTTGTAGTAGCTCAACTTGATTCAGTTCGTCAGGTAGTACAAGTGCATTAACGTGATCTGCCCGTACCATTTTGAAAAGCGCATTTGAAAAATCGAATAGTACGTGCGTCCTCTCCCCCGATCAAGCGCAGCGAGGGAGGAGGGAAAGGGCACAGTACGGGGCGCTCTGCTACTGCTAGTGATGCCGCTCACGTCGGCACTGTGCAGATCAGGAAGCACGGACACTGTGCAAGTACACCCCGGATGAGATGATCATAGCCCAGCCCGCCGTGGCTGCTTGCCTACGAGAGTTACGAGGATGCAGGCGGCGGGCCAGCTCGCAGCTGGCCGGAGCCGGGGTTTATTTATTTATCTGAGGTTCTGAACGAGTGACAAGAGAAAATCTGAACGACACCAGAAGATGGTGATTTTTTTTTTGGACAGGAGGTAGTGATAGGAGCTAAGTACGGAGTACATATTTGTCATTAGTTGTCATGTTCAACATTAATAGTTCGATCGGCGCTGCCTGTAGGCTGTAGCTGCTAGTACAATAGGTCGACACGTATATTCAACCCGTGCGATTCCGCCCTGCTGGCACTGGCTGCGACGCCTGTTTAACCCAGCGGTGGTACAATAGTTGGGGCTGGCCGCAACGCATTTTATATGCGCTACTCCCTCCGTTTAGATAAATCCACTTTTTGACAAATTTAATACACTTATTTTTGGAAGGAGGGAGTATAATACTTAGTATGTTTTAGTGTTTGTCCACATTCGTTTGTGCCTATATGTATTTAGACATGTTTTAATGTGCATGTTCACTCATTTGGGTCCACATCTAGTCAAAATGTACGAGATATAAAACATTTTATATTTAAAAACGAGGGAGTACGAAACATGGAAATACACCAACCTCTACAACAATTTATACATGTGCAACGGAGGGAGTAGATACAATAAAAAAAAATCAGCTTTACATGTGCCTTCAGAAATTAAAATGGAGTGGCCGTAGAGTAGCACTAGCGCATGGTCAATACAAGCCAGCAAGGATAGGACATTAGAATACTCGTACATGTGCTGCGAAAATGGACATCTTTAAAAATATGTGATAATACCGGTGAAAAACATACATGTGAAAATGGACATATATGTTGTGAGCGTGTTCTGTACCTTAAGAAAAAATTCAAACCAAATGCAATATACCGTGCGAAGTAAGTTTTCCTTAATATGAACATCGTTGTAAAGTTCAACTAAGTTCTGAAAATACTAGCGTAAAATAATGCTTACCGCGGGTAATTAGCTACAAAATAAATAACCTTTTTGTAACATACTTATGTTAAAATTACGAACCTGCTGCGTTAAACATCGTGTTCTGAATGTGACACTCTTACGGTTCAAACAATCGACAATAGGTTATACAAACATGTTAAGATAGAACGAGACTTAAAATAAAATATACAACATGAAGCTGCACAATGATTTCTCATATTATTATTATCAAAATTGATTTGTGTGAGTGTATAGACACGGGGACTAGCATATCCTTTTAAATTTCTCGCTCAAAAGTACATGCAATCTTTTGGGGGTCATGCATGGATGTGTTTGCTAAGGTAGTCTCACCCTTAGGTCCTCACTCAAGACAAGGCCCAATTAGCTCTTATGTATCTAACCGTGTAAAGCACAACTTACCGTGTGCTTCTATCTTTCGTTCTACTCTATGGCCACGCTGCCTGTCCTCTTGTCTCATCGAAGACGTTGTAACCTTTGAGACACCGGCTATGTAACCCTTTGTCTCTACTCTATGCTAACCCTTCATGTCCCTTTGATCAAGACCCCAAGCCATAATTTGCGCCTATAAAACTTGAGCTAGCTTGTCGTCAAGGAGGCCGAAGAACGAGTTCAGTCAAGGTAGTCTATGAGAACCTTCTCCCCCGCATTACGGGCTCCTTCTCCACACCCAAAAAAAATTAATGTGTGAGAATACAAGCTTCGTTCCGATGCCTCCCGTTTCTATTGGAGTTCACGCCTCTAAATTTCTCATGTAACTCAATGTTTCCATACTCGTCTTTTGCTGGTGATGAGAAATTTGTTCTTCACTCTTCATGTTGGTGGTTTTAACACATTTGGAGGTGATAAATAAATTTGGCACACCACAAGGTCAAGTTTTATAGTATCCTTGCTCATGATTCAGTTTATTATTAATTTACCAACTTTCTAAGGATCTCTAGAGCTTAGTTTCTCAATTTATTGGGAAAATATTAGCTTGGTTGGTGGATTGTACGACCATGTTAATTGTATATGGTACGCACATGTAGAAATATAAGGGGCATAAATTAGGTGGGAAGTTCACGTGTTTAAACCTTGACCACTAATATTTAGAGACTTATATGGATTGGGCATCCAAGAATAATATTATGGTATTTAGTTTACTTGCGAAATCATAGTAAATGTATTTTTTACTATTTTTAATAAGGTTTTGATTTGTGTTTTTGCGTTCAGAGTCCTTGATATAGGCATATAGCTATGTTAACTATTGCTAACTATTGCACAAGCTATATCCAACGGTGTATTATGATGTCTGCGGGCACAATAATATACTCCCCTCCGATACCTAATTAGTGTCGGAAGGTGTAAGAATATTTGTATTGTCCTAGTAGTTTCTCCACGACACTTTTTGTGGTCGGAGGTAGTAGATGTTGTTGTTTTATTGTGATCCAAATTTATATAAAGACTAGTAATCTTGCACGTGTAACACACGTGTAACTTAAAAAAAAACTCCCATGGTATAAATAAAGTTGCATTATCATGATGTTGCGCCAACCATATAAAATTTGCAATCTATATGCCCCCTCCCCTTTCCCCATGTTGAAGCTCATAATGAATATGAAAAATAAGATAACCAAAAGTTCTAACATTAGATTTACAGTTGTCATGTTCAACAATAATTGGCGCTCGATGTAGGCTGTAGTTCCTGTTGCGCTACAATTTACAGAATCTTTTCCAGCGATGATCAGTCGACACATATATATTAGTACTAGGAAATATGGAAATACGCCAACCTCCAGAACAATTTACACATGTGCTACAAAAGTGCGGAACTTACTACTAGTAGATTACAATTTTTTTTAAAAATCAAGTTTACATGTGGCATTGGAAAATCAAAATGTTATGGACATATACTTGCGCATGGTCATTACAAGCCAACAAGGATAGAACAGTAGAATAATCGGACATGAGCTACGAAAATGGACATCTAAGAAAAATATCTGGTAATACCAGTGAGAAAGGCGCATGTGAAAATATACATATATGTCATGAAAGTGAACTGTACCATTTTTTTTCAAACCAAATGCAATATGCTGTGAGAAGTAAGTTTTTCTTTAATATGAACAATGTTGTAAAGTTCAACTAGGCTTTGAAACTACTATTGTCCATGTCTTTTTGTGAATGATATAGTAAAAAGATGCTTACTGAAGGTAATTAGCTATACAATAATTAACTTTTGTGTAACAACACATCTGTTAAATTCTGAACATGCTGCATTAAACATCGGTTTTCTGAACGTCACACTGCAGAGATTCAAAAAATCTATCAATTTGTTGTACAAACATGTTAAGATCGAACGGGACATAAAGTAAAACATGAAACATGAAGCTGACACGATGATTTGTCATATTATACACAAAAATGATATCTATGAGTGTATAGACACGAGTCTCGGAAATCCATAACGGGTAGCAGGTGCAGATGCACCCACTGCTAAAAAACAGATTTGAAAATGCCAAAAAATTCAAAATAAAAATTTCAGACATATTTCAAAACATTTTATGTTAGCACAAAAAGTTACGTGAAGAAAAAACATTTATTGGGACTTGTGCAAAAAAGAAAAATCTGGGTGCTCCAAAATGATTTTATACGAGATATTTGTTTGTCAGCACAGCCACAAAAAATATTTTTTCTCCATGAAATTTTTTGTGCTAACACAACATATTCTAATGTGTATCCGAATTTTTTAAATATTTTTTGGACATTTAAAAAAATTAAAATATTTTACATAATAAGTGTATCTACACCTACTACCCAAAACGCCGCCTCCCACGAGACTAGTATTTTGTCAGTCTCTTCTTCAAAAGTACATGCAATGTTTTTGGGTTATGAGCGAAGTAGTTCTTAAGATAATATCATGTTTAAATACTCACTCATTATAGGCCCAATTAACTCTTATGTATCTAAGCAACGTAAAGTACTTCTTGTGCGCTTCAATCCTAAGTTATACTCTATGGTCGCGCTGGATGTCTTTATGCCACGTCGAAGACATTGTAACCTCTGAACTACCGGCTACATAACCCTTTGTCTCTACTCCATGCGAACGCTTTATCTCCCTTTGTTCTGGACCTCAAGCCATAATTTACGCCTTTAAAATTCGAGCTAGCTTGTCGCTAATGAGGACGAAGTACGAGTTTGCTTAAGGTAGGCCACAAGAACCTTCTAGCCCGCATTGTGGGCTCTTTATCCACGGCCTAAGAAAATAGATGTCTGGGAATACAACCTTCTGATGCCTCACATTTCTATTAGAATTCACACCTCTACATTTCTCATAAAACTCAATGTTTTCATTCTCGTCCTTGCTACTTCTATGTGTTTTGTTGTGGCAATGAGAAATTTGTTCTTCATTCTTCATGTTGGCGATTTAACATATCTAGAGACAAATATATAAGTTGTGCGCCATGCACCAGGTCGAGTTCTTATCGTATGCTAGCTCGTTATTCAATTCATTATTAATCTACCAACTTTCAAAGGATCTCTAGAGCTTAGTTGCTTAATTTATTGGGGAAAACAAGAGCTTGGTTGGTGGATTGCTCCGACCATGTTAATTGTATATTGTACTCACTCCTAGAAATATAAGGGGCGTAAATTAGGTGGGTAGTTCATGTGTTGAAACCTTGACCACTAATAGTGGGAGACATACCTATATGGATTGAGCATCCAAGAATAATATTATGGTATTTTCTTGCAAAATCATGGTTGAATGTATGTTTTTACTATTTTTAATAAGTTTTTTATTCTTGTTTTTGCATTTGGGAAGCACGGACACTGTGCAAGTACACTCCGGATGATCATAGCCAGCCCGTCATGGCAACTTGCCTACGACAAGTTACGAGAATGCAGGCGGCGGGCCAGCTCGTAGCTGGGCCGGGGTTTAGAGCATCTCTAGCGGCGCCCTCCAAATTCATGTCCGGAAGCCCCAATTAAGCCCTAATTAGGGATGCAGACATGTGTCCGCCACATTGGGGAGTGCAGCCCTCAACGGCGCACTCCAAAGGCCTACCCAACGGATCGAAAACTGGACCAATAGATCGAAAACGAGTAAGAATGAAAATCTGAATGACATAGTGATAGGAGTTACGTACACACATTTGTTAATCGTTATCATGTTCAGCAATAGTTGCGCTGGCTGTAGCTGCTGTTTCGCTACAATTTACGGACTCTTTTCAAGCGATCGATCGGTCGACACGTATAATCAACCCTTGCGATTCCGCACCGCTGGCTGCGACGCCGGTTTAACCACTCGGTGGTACAATAGTTGGAGCTGACTGTATGTCTGTAGATGCTGGCTGTGAAGCATTTTTTGAGTGTTAGGAAATATGGACATAAACCAACCTCTGGAACAATTTATAAATGTGGTACAGAAGTGCAGATGATGGGGAAACTTATTAATCCAAGCACTGCAATACAAAAAATTCAATTTACAGGTGCCATCAGAAAATCAAAATGGAGTGGACGTAGACTAGCGCATGGTCAATACAAGCCAGCAAGGATAGGACAGTAGAAGACTCGGACATGTGCTACGAAAATGGAGATCTTTAAAAATATGCGATAATATCGGTGAAAAAACGTACATGTGAAAATGGACATACATATTGTGAGAGTATTCTGTACCTTAAGAAAAATTTCAAACCAAATGCAGTATACAGTGGGAAGTAAGTTTTCTTTAATATGAACGATGTTGTAAAGTTCAACTAAGCTTTGAAACTACTGGTGTCCATGTTTTTTTGTGGCTGATATAGTAAAAATTGCTTACTAGGGGTAATTAGCTATGAAATAAATAATATTTGTGTACCAGAACATTTGTTAAAACCTTGAACCTGCTACGTTAAACATCTGTTTTCTGAATGTGACGTTGTTACGGTTCAAACAATCAATCAATTGGTTGTACAATCATGTTAAGATCGAACGAGACTTAAAAATAAAAGTACTGCATGAAGTTGGCACAATGATTTGTCATATTATTAACAGGCCACACGCGGACCGCATCCGCGACCGCTAGGGTTCCGCATCGCGGCCGCCCCGCCAGGTCCTCTCCTCCCCTCCTTGCCGTCGCCGGCGGCCACCCGCCCCTCCCCTAGCCCCCTCCCCTCCCTCATTCCCCTCTCACGCTCCAGCCGCCTCCCGTGGCGGCGGAGCGCGCCCCTCCCGCCCCGGCTCGGCCGCCTCTCGTGCTTGTCTCCGTCGCCGCCGCCGGCAGGGGCTGCCGGGCCTAGCCCGGTGGGTGCCGGCGGCGGCGGCATGTCTTCCCCCGCGTCGGTCTAGGTGGAGGCGGGATTCCGTCTTCTCCGGCGGCGGTGCTC
>CAMZMU010000089.1:17266451-17499656 GCA_947311845.1 Poa pratensis | reverse complement strand
ATCACGTTTGTTGGGAGACCCAGAGGGAAGGTATGATGCAGTTCAGCAGCAAGTTTTCCCTAGAAAGAAACCAAGGTTATCGAACCAGTAGGAGCAGCAACTCTTCAGAAGGTTGTTGGTGGCTCGCGCGGCGCAACACGATCACCAACGTGGAATCTGCACACAACACAATCAAACTACTTTGCCCCAACGAAACAGTGAGGTTGTCAATCTCACCGGCTTGCTGAAAACAAAGGATTAAACGTATGGTGTGGAAAATGAGTATTAAATTGCAGAGAATGAAAAAGGAACAGTTTGCAGTTTGTGGTTGTTTAATCAGTGTAAAAGAATGGACCGGGGTCCACAGTTCACTAGTGGTGTCTCTCCATAAAAGATAACTAACATGTTGGGTGAACAAATTACAGCTGGGCAATTGACAAATAGTGAGCGCATGACAATGCATATGACATGATTTACTATGATATTTAATTGGGCATTACGACATAATACATAGACCGTTATCCAACAGCATCTATGACTAATAATCCACCGCCGGGTTGTCATCCGAGTCCCCCGTTGGTATTAAGTTGCAAGCAACGGATAATTGCATTAAGTAAAGTGCGTAATGTAAACAAACACATATGCCCGTGGACATAGCATCGTTAGGTTATCCCTAGTGGCAACAGCACATCCACAACCTTAGAACTTTCTGTCACTGTCCCAGTTAAACGGAGAATGAACCCACTATCTAGCATAAATACTCTCTCTTGGAGTTACAAGCATCTACTTGGCCAAAGCATCTACGAGTAACGGAAAGCATGCAAGATCTTAAATAACATAGATAGATTGATAATCAACTTGACATATATTCAATATTCATCGGATCCCAGCAAACACAACATGTAGCATTACAATAATATGATCTTGATCATGTAGGGCAGCTCACAAGATCTAAACATGATGGCACAAAGGAGAGAGACAACCATCTAGCTACTGCTATGGACCCGTAGTCCAAGGATGAACTACTCACGCATCACTCCGGAGGCAGGCATGGCGATGTAGAAGCCTCCGGTGACGATTCCCCTCTCCGGCAGGGTGCCGGGAAGAGGTTCTGAACCCTCCCGAGCTAGGGTTGACGCGGCGGCGTCTCTGGAACTTTTCGTGGATATTTGCTCAGGTACTTAGGGTTTTCGCGTCGGGGGGAATAAGTAGGCGAAAGGGCGGCGGCTGGACCCCCGAGGGGCCCACACCACCCTAGGGCGCGCAGGGGGGGCCCGCGCCCTAGTGGCGTGTGGGGCCTCTGGCCTCTCCTCTGCTGCTCCTTCGTCCGTCAGGTGTGTTCTGGAAAAATAGGACCCCGTGTAGTTTCGTCCAATTCCGAGAATATTTCCAGACTAGCTTTTCTGGAATACAAAAACAGCAGAAAACAGGAACTGGCACTTCGGCATCTTGTTAATAGGTTAGTCCAAAAAATGTATAAAAGTGATATAAAGTAGATGCAAAACATGTAGCAATTGGTATAAAACAAGCATGGAACATCAAAAATTATAGATACGTTTGAGACGTATCAGCATCCCCAAGCTTAGTTCCTACTCGTCCTCGAGTAGGTAAACGATAAAAACAAAATAATTTTTGAGGTGACATGCTACATCATAATCTTGATCATATAATATTGCAAGGCACATGTAAATGAATGAAGTGATCCAAGTCAATGGTCTATAATTTGCTCAAATAGATAATGAGTAAACAATGAATCACACAAGCTAAACGTTTTCATGAATAGTACTTTCGAGACAAGCATCAAACAGTTTTGCATAAGTGTTAACTCATAAAGCAATAGTTTCTAATAAAAGGTATTTAATCAACACAAAGGAAGAATTAGTTTCAGCATTTGCTTCAACTTTCAACATATTTATCTCATGGATATTGTCAACACAAAGTAGTATAACAAGTCCAATACATTGCATATAACGCATGTTGTAACAAAGTTGACACTAGTGTTTGCTTGTGGAAGACAGAAAGAATAGGAAAACTGACTCAACATAAAAGTAAAAGAAAGGCCCTTCGCAGAGGGAAGCAGGGATTAATCATGTGCTAGAGCTTTTAGGTTTTTGAAAGCATATAGAGATTGCATAAAATATTTGATACTCCTCCCAACCTTGCTAACACAAGCCATGGCTAACCGAATCCTCGGGTGCCTTCCATCAATCACATACCATGGAGGAGTATCTATTTTTGAGAGGTGTTTGTTAATTGTCAACGAATGGTAGCGGGTGAGAACAGTATTCTACCTGTCGAACGGACTTTTAAGAGCGGCTCCCATGAAGGACGTTATTTCTACCAGCAAGGCAGATCATCCCTCTTTCTCTTTGGTTTACACACATTCAGGTATTTCACTGTTTGTCATTGCTTACTGATGAATCAGGGCAAAAGTGTGAAGAGAATTAATTGGTTAAAGTTGTAATTAATTGGGACTGGGCACCCCGTTGCCAGCTCTTTTTGCAAGTTATTGGATAAGCGGATGTATATGCCACTAGTCCAGGTGTAAAAGTCCATTCGACAAATAGAATAAAGAATAACCACACTAATTCCTCATGAGCTAGTAAACATTGACACAAAAAGGGAATAATAACATTTTGAATAATTTAAAGGTAGCACATGAAAAATTTACTTGGAGTGGCAAGGAAATACCACATATAGGTAGTTATGGTGGACACAAATGGCATGGATTTTGGCTCAAGGATTTGGATGCACGAGAAGCATTCCCTCTCAGTACAGAGTTTAGGCTAGCAAGGTTATGTAAGCAAACAAGAATATCAACCCGTACACCAAGTTTTATATGACAAACATATTGCAAACGTTATAAGACTTCATACCGTCTTCCTTGTTAACCAAACCCTGTTATTAGAAAATATCTAGACCTTAGAGATACCACCGATGCAAACCAAATTTTCAACAAGCTTTACGGTAGTTCTTCACTAATAGGCTTAACTCATGTGATGCACAATTTAATCATGATCTACTTGTTAACTCAAAACAATTGACAAGCATCAAGTTATCCATTAGTGATCTACAAGATTAAGCAAGTTTTTCCTTATACCAATTACCACATGCAACATTTTCTGAACCAACCAAACACCAATCAATTTATTTCATCAACTCTCCAAACAAATATAAGTGAAGCAAGAGAGTACTTTCTACAAAAGAAAGCTAATAGCTCTGACAAGAGATACATGAAAACAAGAGCTAAAAGCTGAACAGCGCTAGATATGAATACTCAACAAATATAAGTGAAGAATAGGAGTATTCTCATGAAAAAGCGGAGCGTGTCTCTCTCCCAATCAAGAATGCTAGGGTCCAGTCAAGCTTTATTGAAAATAAAAGTGCAATACTGAAAATAAAAGCACACAGACGCTCCAAGAAAAGCACATATGATGTGAAAGAATTAAAATATAGTTTCACTAGAGATGACCTGATAATTTTGACGATGAAGAAGGGGATGCCTTGGGCATCCCCAAGCTTAGACGCTTGAGTCTTCTTGAAATATGCTGGGGAGATCCATGGGAGCCTCCCCAAGCTTAAGCTCTTCACTCTTCTTGATCCTATTATATCATCCTTCTCTCTTGACCCTTGAAAACTTCCGTCACACCAAACTCAAAGTAGATCTCATTAGAGGGTTAGTGCATAATCAAAAATTCACATGTTCTATAAAGACGCAATATGATTTGTTACTTTAAACATTAGCTACAGCCACTGATGTTATGTGAAGCTCTTCCACCCAAAAAAGAATTTCACTCAACACTAGTAAAAGAGAGAATGCAAAATAAAAAGGCATAATCTGTCTAAAACAGAACAGTCCGCAAAGACGAATTTTTTCGAGGCACTTACGACGCTCAGATCGAAAACTTGAACTAATGAAAGATTCAGACATTCATAAAGATTACGCACAAAAATTTCAGATTTAATTAACAATCTGGTGATTTTAGGAATTTCGTACAGTGAACAGCAAAAATCTGTTTCTGCGCAGCAATCAAAATTAAGCATCGTCTTAACATTAGAGGCTACTCTTGGCACAACAATGCGAGAAAATAAAGATACAAAGGAGTTGCTACAGAAGTAAACACTCCTTGACTCAATAAAAGAAAAATTGCAGAAAAAAAAAATGGGTTGCCTCCCATAAGCGCTTTTCTTTAACGCCTTTTAGCTAGGCACAAAGCATGCATCAAGTATTTACCAAAGACATTGAAATCTCCAACCTTTCGGTGGGATCATCCTTCTTAATTGGAAAGAAGAACCTTCGATTAATAGGAGTATTGAATTTCATAAACCCATACTTTGCATTAATAAATACTCCATTGTTCTTTAAAAAGGGACCTTCCAAGGACAATATTACCAGGAGATTTTGCAAGAATCATAAAATTAACAGGGACAGTCTTATTCTGAATAGTAACCTTAACATCGTTAATAATCCCTATACTTTTTATGATTGTTCCATCCGCATGAAAATGAAAAACAGGGTAACTAACCATATATCATATTTTAATAAATCATAAACCATTTTTGGCATGATGGACATTGTAGAACCAAGATCACAGTAGGCACGAACTTTTCATTACCAATATTAATCTCAATGAATGGTTCCCAATCATTTTTTAACTCAACTAAAGGTTGTTCTTTAAGATTATGGCTCAGAGTTAAATCATCAATTGACTTTTCTATTTTATCTAGCTTAGCGAATATCCCAGTTTCATCCACCATTGGAAAAATTGCCAAACCACTCAAAATATTATGAGCTTTCATTGAATCAATCTCAGAAAAGGTTTCCCCTACCATGGTATCTAGAGCAAGTTGATAGACAGAAAATAAACCATGGTAGAATTTTTTATAAGAACTCTCAAGTCCATCTTAGGTTGCACCTTCTTGTGCAATTCCAAAATTCTGCCCAGGCATTCCTAAAGGATTCCCCACCTTTCTGCCTAAAAGTAATAATTTCTCCCCAATGGCACTACGGAAAAGGGAGCTAGACATGATAACTAACAGAAACAAAACTGAAAATAAACTAAATGCAAGTAACTAATTTTTTTGTGTTTTTGATAATTGAAAGCAAACAAGATAAAATAAAATAAACTAAGCAAGACAAAAACAAAGTAAAGAATTGGAAGCGTGAAACTCCCCTTGCAGAAGACTGCTGTCTCCCCGGCAACGGCGCCAGAAAAATAGTGCATGCTGGCATGAACACACGTTCGTTGGGAGACCCCAAGAGGAAGGTATGATGCAGTTCAGCAGCAAGTTTTCCCTCAGAAAGAAACCAAGGTTATCGAACCAGTAGGAGCAGCAACTCTTCAGAAGGTTGTTGGTGGCTCGCTGATGCATGTAAATGCATACATGAACTTTGCACTTTAATTGCTTATATTCCAATCATATTTGCATCATAAAGGGTTATATCAATGTTTTATAATGATTTTTGGGAATACTTCATAGTTTTTCCCATTATTTGGAATTAACCCTGTTTTTCCAGAAAACGTCTTTTTTAGTGTTTCAGACTTTCCGGGAGCTTCGGACTCCAAAAAGGGCAAGGTCAGAGAGCACGTTCAGAATTTTAGAGACGAAGCGATGGGCTTAAACTGAAGACCAGAAGCCCAACAGGCTGGAGAATTAGAGGGTCCCACGCCTCTGTACCTGGCCGCGTGGGCCTCTCATTTCCCTGTGGCTCCGATGCCGTCCGTTTTCGTCTCCGTGGCTTCGTCTTGACCTAAAACGACTATAAAAATAGCCCCCGAGGAGTTTCGCGAGGAGGCGGCGGAGGAGAAACACGAACACACACGAAACAGAAGACAGAAGGCTGCCGCCGGAGAAGATCGGAGGGGGGAAACGCTGCCGGAATCACCTCCGAAGGCTCCTCCATCCCCCCTCCGGAGTCTCCATCAACACCAACGTCAAGACCATCACCATCTCCATCACCATCTTCGTGATCCACTTCATCCCCCTCATAGTTTGAGATTGTTCGAACCCTAGCTATTGTTTAAGTGCTATTCTACCTGTGTATGATTGGCTACTTGTCATTGTTCGAGGTGAGATTATATTTTCAGATTGTGTTGTACCACTTATGCCACTGAATATCATCATGTTCGCACGTTGTGAGTGTTCCCGTATGTTCCTGAGGGCATAGGATGAATTGGCAATGATTTATATATGACATGTGTTGGTATTTTGTCAAGAGTTTATCTTTTATGTGATTCTATGATGGTGTTGTGCGAACGTCGACTGCACAACACTTCACCTATATGGGCTCATAGGAGAACACCGTAGTATAATGAATGAGGGAGACTTGGGAGGACATGTAAACCTGAGACCGAGTCATGAAGTTATATTATGAGGGTATTAGTATCGGGGACCTTAGAGTGTAATGCTATGGGACTTTATGTCTTAATAATTCTTGTGCAGTCATTTACTTGGCCACATGATCCATCATAAGGGGTTGTAGTTTATTTATTTAGCTATACCTAATTATGGCTCCGTCCAAAGAAGATTAAAACTTGACAAGATATTCAACGTGTTGTTTAATAAATCTCTATGCCTAGCATATCCATGCCGCCCTCGGGAACGTTTTGCCACATATAAGTCACATATCACTTGAGCTTGTCCTCTTGCCACATAAGAGGATTGGGCTTTCTCTCTTTGAGAGCTTTCACGCTACTGTTATCTGCATTGAATTTACAACCGAAAATCAAAACACTTGCATCTTTTATTGCTTTTTTATCAATCTTACTAACCAATACCTTCAGCTCCTCGTGGGTTCGACAACCTTTTCTAATTGAAAGGTACTACAATTGATCTCCTGCACTTGGGAGTCATCAAGATACTTTTCTGGCGCCGTTGCCGGGAGCGTAGCGCTATTGGTAAGAAGTTTGGTAAGGAAACTTGAAAGCTGTTTTATCTCATTGTTACTATGGCATTTATGAATCGTGCTCGCTGCATCTTGCTCTATATGAAAGTGCTTATGCCACTACTGCAAAGGTGGTTGAAACTACTGTGTCTGAGGTACCTAAAGTGGATTTAAAATTCCCACTGGTCATGTTAAAAGAGTTATGAAAAATCCATTCACAGGGGATGGAATTAAGTCTGCATGTGAACACATAGAAACAATTGATGAAATATGTGGTTTATTTAGGCTTCCTGGTATTTCTGATGATCAAATAAAAAGGAAGCTATTATATTTGTCTTTATCTGGTAATGCTCGTGATTGGTACATGTCTTTGGATGAAGAAGTGAAAACTGATTGGAGTATTTTGAGGAGGTTTTTCTTAAATATTTTACTCCCAAAGAAAGTACTAATATTTTGCAGGAAGAAGATGATGAACACATAAGCTTGGAAGAGGAAGAATGTGAAGAAGAGGATAAAACCTAAGCTTGGGATGCCCATGCAATCTCAAGAAGATGCTGAAAAAGATGAACAACTGGAGAATGAAGAGTTGGCCCCCAACTTCACCATCGACATATGATAGTAACACTCAAACTCAAAAACCTTTTGTTAGTAAACTTATTGATGATAATGAGGGTGTTGCTTAAATGAGCTATATGATAATGCTTTAGATGATGATCCTATGCTTGTTGATAATCCTACACGTTTGGAAGTTGTTACTACTTTATGTGAGGATAAAAATGATATACTTGCTGTTTGTGACAATACTCTCACTCATGAGAGTCCTACATTGTTCCTGAATTCTCTAATAACACCATAGAGGAGAAATTTGCTTATGTTGAGAAATACTTATGTGGTTTGCAATTATCTTAGTTCCAAATCTTTGTTGAACCATGATATTAAACTTGATATTGATCTTAACAACTATTTTGAAAGAGGGAAGCATGCTAATAATTCCAAATAAATTTAATGATCCTCATTATGTTCCCAAATTATCTAAGTTGGAAGATTCTATTGGTTATATGGTTGAATACACTTTACTACTTGCAACTATTATGAAAGAGGAGGTGATAAGAACCCTCTTATGCTACTAATAATTATGGGCTGCAAGTAACTATTGTTAATATGCATTGGGAAACTTCATTCATATACAAAATGCCAATGCATAGAAAGAAAGTTAGACTTCGTTGTTATTACTTTTGTGTTTTGTTTTTCTCTCAACCAGGTTCAACTTGACTATTATTTTGATTGGTTTGAGAACACCATGGGACCCTGGTATATGCATGGAACACTTCCCAAGGAAGAGGGGAACAACATTCAAGCTCCTTCATGAGCTTCATCTTCGCTGAACAAAAGTAAGAAGCCTAGCTATATGGCTATAAAGAAAGCGCTTTGCGGGAGGCAACCCGGTTATTTTTGTGTGTGATTTTTCTTTGTGTCCTCTTGCTGTAACAAGAGATTTTGTGTCTAGTTAGTTTCTGGAGTTTTTAATAAAGTGCCAAGTTTTACCCATTTTGGTCTTGAAAAGTTGCTTATAGCGTTCGGAGATTTTATTCCTGCACGAATCAGTGCACGGTATGATTTTTAATTCTTATTACCGTAACTCCGAATGAGCTCATATTTGAACTGTAGTTGCAACTTTTCATCCTCTGTATGCATGAATTTTTTCGGAATTTTTCGAGAAAGTTTGGTAGGGTAGAAAAATACGTTTTGCTGCTGCTGTTTTTCTGGACAGATTCTGTCCCATTTTGTTTGATGCATGCTTTGAGCTTTTAAGTTGAATCTTTTTATCCAATTGAGTTTATGAGTAGGCATACAACATTATATACTTTCTGGACATTCATATGAATTTTTTTCAAGGATATATGCAGCAAGGAACCTATTTGTTTATCACTATTAATGCACCCCACAGAAAAGAGATGGAGAAACGGTGTTTTGAAGTTTTTTCACAGGGATTGGAGGAGATGCACCAAGAGCTATCCAAGGATGGTGAAGACCATAAGCTTGGGGATGAAGACAACCCCCGGACCTACACACTCTCGGTTTGCACACGTCCAACTTCTGTTTTTTCGATCGAAACACTTTATCGCATAAACTTGGAGCGTCGTTTTTTGTTTTGTTTGAGTCTTGAGAGACCACCACACTATCATTTATATATGAGAGAGCTACTGGAAATATGGGTTGAAATATGTTGGATGCTTTTATAAGATTGGGAAAAGGGATGTTTGACTTGATTTTTAATGATACATATAGTTGCATGATTCATGAGCTTGTTTATGAGTAATAGTTTGCAAATTCTTTTTATAGAGCTATCACTTATTCATGTTTTTGGTGCTGATTGTTTTTTACTTGGTTTAACATGGATTAGTTAGTTCTATGGACACTCATGCATGCATCTAGATGGTCAACTTTCTCCCTTTTGCTAGCCCAAAAACTCCAACAAGCAAAAACTTGTTTCCAACGCCTTCAACCAAAGTTATTCCAGTGTCCACCATATCTACCTATTAGCTTTATGCTATTCCGAGTTGTTCATCATGATATTTGTGTTATCTAACCTCTGAATGAAAATGATTATGTTATTGATTGCCATGGGAAAAGTTGGTTATATAACTCTCACGAACTTGATGCACATTTTACTATCATTGCAGTAAATAAAACATGACCCATTGTGATTAAGATTATGATGCTAGTGGCTTGATAAATGTTCGAGGTTGGAGTTAGCCCATATGTGCTGTCACATGCAAAGCTTTCAACATGCTCCTTCATCTCATTTAGTTGATATCATGTACTTTTGTTTATGGATGCCTATCATGTGAAATAAGGTGGAAATGAAGTAGTTAATGAGTTTGTATAAATGGTTAGAGAGACGCCTGGGCCGCTAATCTAAGCCATGCATTATTCATGGTGGAAATTTACTTACATGCTATGGTGAATTATCTATGACACACCTTACAATAAAAGCTATTCCAATGGTAAATAAAAAGGGTGTTGAGGTTTTTCATCTATTTGTTTGTCTTGTCATTTTGATATGGGCTTGTTCCATATCCTGGGACAAGAGGTACCCCAGTTGACGCTCTTGATGATACTATTATTACTTACAATGATATATAACTTGAACTTGCTTTGTTTCCTAAGTTGAGTAATCATGGTGTAGGTACTTGTATTCAAGGGGCATGAGACATCCAACCTTTACTTTGTCAAGCACACTACTCATATTTGCTCTCAATAAACTATAATCATTCAAGATGCTATGATAGGGGAATGAGAGCTTGACACCAAGTATTCCACATTGCAATCATTAACTTAAGTAGGAGAGTTTGGAGGTTAGATGAAACTTATGCTGCTTTCCTCTACTCACTTATTCATCTTTCCAAAGTGTCCACCAAACATATTCAGATTTTCATCATCACTCTATGACCAATGTAGGATGTCATACTTATCATTATGCATACATGTGGTCCATACTACTATCTGTTATGTTACACTTTGTGAACTATCATTGAACATCGTTACATTGAATATTGATATCACTTCATAAACTATCTTGCATATTGCTACTCCTTTTTAAGAATGAATCATTTGACTCTATGTAGCAATAGTAATCATCTTTGATATTCATTGTTAAGTATTAAATTGCAAAGTCCATGTTAGTTTTATCATCTTCATACTCGAGGACGAGCATGGATTAAGCTTGGGGATGTTGATGCATGTAAAATGCATACATGAACTTTGCACTTTAATTGCTTATATTCCAATCATATTTGCATCATATAAGGGTTATATCAATGTTTTATAATGATTTTGGGAATACTTCATAGTTTTCCCATTTATTTGGAATTAACCCTGTTTTTCCAGAAAACGTCTTTTTTAGTGTTTCAGACTTTCCGGGAGCTTCGGACTCCAAAAAGGGCAAGGTCAAGAGCACGGTTCAGAATTTTAGAGACGAAGCGATGGGCTTAAACTGAAGACCAGAAGCCCAACAGGCTGGAATAGAGGGTCCCACGCGGCCTTGTACTGGCCGCGTGGGCCTATCTCATTTCCCCTCGTGGCTCCGATGCCGTCCGTTTTCGTCTCCGTGGCTTCGTCTTGACCTAAAACGACTAATAAAATAGCCCCCGAGGAGTTTTCGCGAGGAGGCGGCGGAGAAACACGAAACACACGAAACAGAAGACAGAAGGCTGCCGCCGGAGAAGATCGGAGGGGGAACGCTGCCGGAATCACCTCCGAAGGCTCCTCCATCCCCCCTCCGGAGTCTCCATCAACACCAACGTCAAAACCAGCACCATCTCCATCCATCTTCGTGATCCACTTCATCCCCCTCATAGTTTGAGATTGTTCGAACCCTAGCTATTGTTTAAGTGCTATTCTACCTGTGTATGATTGGCTACTTGTCATTGTTCGAGGGTGAGATTATATTTTCAGATTGTGTTGTACCCTTATGCCACTGAATATCATCATGTTCGCACGTTGTGAGTAGTTCCCGTATGTTCCTGAGGGCATAGGATGAATTGGCAATGATTTATATATGACATGTGTTGGTATTTTGTCAAGAGTTTATCTTTTATGTGATTCTATGATGGTGTTGTGCGAACGTCGACTGCACAACACTTCACCTATAGGGCTCATAGGAGAACACCGTAGTATAATGAATTAGGGAGACTTGGAGGACATGTAAACCTGAGACCGAGTCATGAAGTTATATTATGAGGTATTAGTATCGGGACCTTAGAGTGTAATGCTATGGTGGACTTTATGTCTTAATAATTCTTGTGCAGTCATTTACTTGGCCACATGGTCCATCATAAGGGGTTGTGTTTATTTATTTAGCTATACCTAATTATGGCTCCGTCCAAAGAAGATTAAAACTTGACTAGATATTCAACGTGTTGTTTAATAAATCTCTATGCCTAGCATTATCCATGCCGCCCTCGGGAACGTTTTCCACATATAAGTCACATATCACTTGAGCTTGTCCTCTTGTCACATAAGAGGATTGGGCTTTCTCTCTTTGAGAGCTTTCACTTGCTACTGTTACTCGCTGCATTGGAATTTTACAACCGAAAATACCAAAAACACTTGCATCTTTCATTGCTTTGTTTTATCAATCTTACTAACCAATATTTCAGCTCCTCGTGGTTCGACAACCTTTTCTATTGAAAGGTACTACAATTGTCTCCTGCACTTGGAGTCATCACTCGCGCGGCGCAACACGATCAACAACGTGGAATCTGCACACAACACAATCAAACTACTTTGCCCAACGAAACAGTGAGGTTGTCAATCTCACCCGGCTTGCTAAAAACAAAGGATTAAACGTATGGTGTGAAAAATGTATTAAATTGCAGAGAATGAAAAAGGAACAGTTGCAGTTTGTGGTGTTTAATCAGTGTAAAAGAATGGACCGGGTCCACAGTTCACTAGTGATGTCTCTCCATAAAAGATAACTAACATGTTGGGTGAACAAATTAACAGCTGGGCAATTGACAAATAGTGAGCGCATGACAATGCATATATATGACATGATGATTACTATGATATTTAATTGGGCATTACGACATAATACATAGACCGTCATCCAACAACGTCTATGACTAATAATCCACCGCCGGTTGCCATCCGAGTTCCCCGTTGGATATAAGTTGCAAGCAACGGATAATTGCATTAAGTAAAGTGCGTAATGTAAACAATACATATACGACCGTGGACATAGCATTGCTAGGTTATCCCTAGTGGCAACAACACATCCGCAACCTTAGAAGTTGCTGTCACTCTCCCAGATTACCGAGGAGCATGAACCCACTATCTAGCATAAATACTCTCTCTTGGAGTTACAAGCATCTACTTGGCCAAAACATCTACGCAGTAACAGAAAGCATGCAAGATACTTAAATAACATAGGGCATAGATTGATAATCAACTTGACATAGTATTCAATATTCATCGGATCCAGCCAACAAACAACATGTAGCATTACAATAATATGATCTTGATCATGTAGGGCAGCTCACAATATCTAAACATGAATGGCACAAATTGGAGAGACAACCTATAGCTACTGCTATGGACCCGTAGTCCAAGGATGAACTACTCACGCATCACTCCGGAGGCAGCATGGCGATGTAGAAGAAGCCTCTGGTGACGATTCCCCTCGGCAGGGTGCGGCGAAGAAAGATTCTGGACCCTCCCAAGCTAGGTTGACGGCGGCGGTAGTCTCTGGAACTTTTCGTGGATATTGGTTCAGGCACTTAGGATTTTCGCGTCGGGGGAATAAGTAGGCGAAAGGGCGGCGGTGACGACCCCCGAGGGCCCACACCACCCTAGGGCGTGCCAGGTGTCGTGGGTTTGTCACGTCAGGTTGTCATAGATGACTTCGTAGGTGTGGGATTACGCGAGTCAAGCATCTTCGAGCTTGGGATCGCAGGAACAAAGATCAACACATATTTACCCAGGTTCGGCCCCCTCAATGTGAGGTAAAAGACCTACTTCCTGCCTACCCTAGATTGGTATTGATATGATAATCGAGGTGTTACAATGGGGCGATCGATCTGGTACTCGCCGTATGAGCTAGGGTTTAAGGGCTTGACCCTCTAAGTCCTGCGAGTCTCTTTATATACACGGAGGCTCGTCAGGTTACAAAGGAAACTTTCCTCTCAAGGAATATATAACCGGACCTATCCGGAGACTGGCTTGCCTCCGTGCCTTCTAGATTCTTCTCTTTATGGCGGTTAGATGTTGGGCTTGATCCCATGTGGGCTTTTGTCCGTGCGAGTAAAGTAAGTCGCACTGGGCCGCGGGTTAATCCGGAAAGTATCCCCCGACATTAGCCCCCAAGTTTAGGTTGGATTTCGAGCGAAGGCTTCTTTGTCTTAACAAACCCCTGAGCCGCGCACACGAATTATCCCAGCTGAACTCCAATTTTCATATTTCCAACCTTCGACTTAAACTCTTCTTGGCGGCTCAGGAGCGCGACTTATCTTGCCTTGACAGTTGATTTTCATATCTAAACGTCTTCCGCATCTGGGCTATTTATCCTGGCTCATCGTCTTTCCTAGCGTTCTGCATCAAGACTTATTACGCATCCGCTGCTCCTTTCCGCCGCCTCCAATCCCGCTTCTCGTACTCACAATCCTTTGGTGAAGATCTCCATCAATCTGAGAAAATGTCTCGCCGCAAGTGCAACTGGGAAGGCTCGTGGATCGACGAGGATTTCCTGGAATCCCTAACTGCACGCGGCCTTCTTCCACCAAAAGAGCAATGCGAATGGCGACGGCCGGCGAGGAGGTAATTCCCAACCCTCGACCAGGAGAAATAGTGGTATTCGCGGAGCACATCGAGCGCGGGTTCAAGCCCCCAGGCTCCCTCTTCTTCCGCTCCTTGATGCAGCGGTTAGGCCTCCGTTTTCATGACATTGGTCCAAATTCAATGCTCCAAGTAAGTAATTTCCACGTCCTTTGCGAAGATTACCTGGGTATCCCTCCCTCAGTAGATTTCTGGCTTGCTCTTTTCAATTGCAATAGCCAAAGGGAAACCACGGATGGTCATTTTCTCCAATGCGGCGCCGTTTCCTTCCAAACGCCGTAGGGGTAGTATTTTCCCAAAACTAACCCTTGCCAACAAAATTAAGGGTTGGCAAAGAACATTCTTCTATTGTAAAAACACTTCTCCTGAGGGTGAAATTCCTCTTCCTCTTTGGTCTCCTCTTCCCTTCGAGGCTACCGATGCTCTGTCTTCTAAATCTGATCCTTCTTTGTTGCCCTTTATCGAATCCCTTTTGGACAAGGTGAGGGCGCTGACACTGCATGGTCTCACCGGATTAGATCTCATATCTTGCTGGACTAAATGGCGAATTCAGCCTGTGAGTCGCCGCTCGCGACTTATGATGGATTTCACTTGTCACGCAATCGATGTCGACCGTACTTGCCCTGAGGATTGGGACAAGGGGAATGGATAAATTTCATTCGCCGAGTGACAGGCGAGGATATCGACTCATACGATAACGTCGGGCTTGCTCCCTTCTGGGCTGAGCACAAGCCTTTTGTGGTAATGTTTACTTGTCACTTGTTTCCTCCAAGATTCCTTCTCCAAAATTAATTATTTCTGACCCGATCTCCTTTTCAGATCGACCCTATTTCTGGGTTCTTCCCTCAGAGGACGCCGACTCGAACCAAGTAGCCGCGGCTGAATCGTCAAAGCAAGCCGCAGCCCTTGGCAAGGATGCAATTATGCACGATATTGTCTCCGAGCCTGAGGGTAGCGCTTCTGAAGAGGAGCAACAAATGGCCAGCGCCCTTCTATCCACAAATCCAAGGACACCTTTCTTGGAACTTCCTGAAGTGCCTCGCAGGTCCTCAAAACGTTTTTCATGCGAGAGCTCAGAAGACCCCGCGCAACCTGAGAAACGCCGCAAAGCCTTGGCGCTACTGATAGAAACAAGAACTGCCAAATCTTTAAGACTTGCTGATCCTGACAAGACCGCTTTCTCTTCCGAGGCTATTGCAAAGGACTGCTTCTCAATGAGCTCGGGTAGTTGTTTGCGACTTTCTCCTTTTCCTTTTGTGCTTGCGTATTTTTGGCAAGGAATTGCTGATCACCACTTCTTTTCATACTCTGTAGGTTCAGATTTGCAAGGTTTATCTTCTCCTTCCTCTGGTTGCCTGATGAAGAGTATCCGTATCGCCTCTGGGTATGGTTCGCCTTCTTTTCAATGTTACGGCTCTACTGGGTCGGCTTATTAATCCATCAATATTTTACAGGGCCATGCTTGAAGAGGATACCAAGTCTAATTCTCATACCGCTTCTTCTCAGCCAGCTATGAGCGAGGAAGATGCTGCTGACGAAAACGTGGGAACAGTGATGGTGCGACTCATCCAAGGCCATCCCTGGAGGAAGGTATTGCTGATGCGGCTCCTGCCATGACTCCAGTCGCAGCTCCATCCGCAACTCCTACTGTTGGTACTGTATCTACTGAAAATAGAATTCCAACTCCAGGAAATAGTTCCAGGTCAATTGCGGATGCCATAATTGCTGCTGGAGATAAGCATGCTGCTCTGCTACGCGGCCTAGTTGAGCAATTTTCTTCAAGTCGCCAGGTACATATGCCGTAGTCCCCAAGGATCGAAACCTTGTGTCATTGCACAGGGTGTTGATTCTTTCCTTGGCTCCGAATCTCGAGACCCCAAGTTCCTGGATTGTTTACCCATGCATTTTGCTCTGTTTATTTTTAGCTTGAACTGTCCTTACTTGATGCTTCTGGCTCAATAAAGGGTAAGGGCATTTCCATAGATCAGCCTGAAGTGATGCAGTCTCCCCTGGAGCGGCATAATGAGGTCATTAGGGACCAGGCTCAGGAAATAAAATCTCTCAAAGGTCAACTCGACTCTCTTAAATCTGAATTGATTGATCGTCTGAAGGGAGACCACGCAAAGGAACTCGCCGCGCGAGATGAAAAATATAACTTGTTGTTCAAAGCCTTTGAGAGTTTTGGCTCCATCGTCAAATCAGCCATCCTGCAGCTTGCTGGTTCGTCTTTTATTCCTTTAATCATATATATTTTGGGTAGCCAACGTGAGTCGCTGACTTGTTTCTTGTCTTTTCTTTCTTGACATAGGGCCTGAGCCCCCAGTGTCCCGCTCTAACTTGAAGGATCAACTGGTATATCTGTCAGAGTTCAGTCAGCGCTTCTTAAAGGTTACCAACGAGGTCATGACGGTAATCTCTCCTACGACTGATGGCCCAACATCTTGCGAGTATTGGATAAATAAACTGCTCAAGGCTCCGCATTATGTCTCTGATTGGAAACGATCCTCTGCTCGCACCGGAGCCGCGCATGTCTTGACATTGCTCCGAGCATATTATCCAGAAATAGATGTTGGCAAGATTGCTCGCCACGGCCGGCGATGAGCGCGGATGATACTGAACTGCCAATAAGCGAATACTTCGACATCTGGAAAGGGATGCGCGGGTATGCCACAAAATTTGTTGATAACTTAGACTTGGGCACTTATCTCGAAAAATTCAATCTTGATGGGAGCTGAGTCATCCCGGGCTACTACTCCATCGACAGGATCTGGTGGCCCTTCTGCCTCGTCTGGCGCCCTGATCATTAGGGCACCTGCGACTGCAACCGCGAGACAAGCCGCGCCAATTCCCGCTCCTGTAGCTCGGAAGAAAAAAATAAATAGTGTGGGACATGCCCGTTAGTCTGTAAGACATTCATGTATTATAAACAGTATTTTGGTGACCTATAAGCAGGTTCTTTTCATGATAATTCCATTAAGTAGACGCTCGCGCGGCTCAGTATTTCCTAGGAACATGTGTGTTCAGGGTCGAGAGCGGCCATGATAGGCAATCAAGCTCGATTGACGCCACACCCCAGTACTTTGGCCGCATAATGCAAGACGCTTCTAGCTTAAGGATTGCCACTCGTTTGGCAAAATTTGAGGTGCGATTGGTACTCGCGATGCTCGTAAGGAGCCCTCAAGGGTCAGTGATATATGAAATTCAAAAGACTCAGCGACTCAATGATAGTTGAGGCGAAACGACAAGCCCTTGAATGTCAAGGGTGCCGGCTTTATTTCATAATCACTCGATTTCTTACAGGGTGTTACAGGATGATGCAGGCCCTTTAATGCGAGTTTTCTGTTCCCCGCAGGCCATGCATACTTGATACTCATCGCACTTAGTTGCGAATTAATACTCCTAACGGAGTGGGTTGAACACCTGATTGGTTCAATTTTGAGTCGCTAAAAGCGACTCGGGTCGAGCATGATAGCTCCGATGTGTGTTTCATGTTGAAGCAGAGAGCAAGTTTGTTAGGAGATTAGCCGCACTGAGCTGCGACTTATGTTGAGTTGAGTCTGCTTTGTAAGGACTCACGATAACTGAACCTCTTTGGCTGGGGTTGTTGATCGAGGCTGGGTCTATGCATATGCGCCATTTCTTGTCTTCTTTTTGTATCAAAGCGACCTCTGGGGGGAATTTACCATCCGGTGGCTGCATCCTGTTGGCCGCCTCCGCGGTACCTCCAACGCGACTCGTTTTGAGCTGCGATTACCGATCTGCGACTGATATCCGTGTGAGGAGTTGGCGATGCAAGCTTCTTCTGCGAGTGCTGAGCCTGCGTTCTCGCATTCTAACGCTCTCTGCCTGT
The DNA here is from genome assembly GCA_947311845.1 of Poa pratensis. Classification (NCBI taxonomy): domain Eukaryota; kingdom Viridiplantae; phylum Streptophyta; class Magnoliopsida; order Poales; family Poaceae; genus Poa; species Poa pratensis. Next base: position 17,481,606 of record CAMZMU010000089.1, on the reverse strand, counting down.
CTCCATATATTGTAATAACACCGTTTGGTCCCGGTATCTTTAACTGTAGGTAGACGTAGCAGGGGCGGGCGGTGAATTTGACATAGGCTTCTCTTCCAAAGATCGCATGATATGAGCTCTTGACTGCTACAACCTCAAAGTCTAGGAGCTCTGTGCGGAAGTTCCGCTCTGTCCCAAAGCTAACTTCAAGGTTATCTTTCCGATTGGTCGCGTAACAGCTCCTGGGATTATGCCTTGAATTTCTTTCCTGGATGGTCGCAGCCGTGACTCGGGTATATTCATTCTTCGGAGCGTGTCTTGATATAGGATGTTTACTCTTCCTCCTCCGTCCATTAGGACCTTACTTAACTTGTATCCCGCGACTTCAGGCGTGACCACAAGAGCTGGCTGTCCTGGATCTTTACTTCTGGGGGGTGATCGTCGCGACTCCAAATAACCGATTGCTCTGTCCAACGACGGTACCTTTCGGCGTTGAAATCGGCCACTCCTCCGGCTTCCATCCGTTGTTTGTACTTCCACTGTATGAAACTGTCCTATGTTCTTCTAGGTAAAACGTCAGGCCCTTGATGAGAGCTAGATTTATTCTTGTGCTGCATTGATCCACTGCGGCCGCATCTGGCGTGTCGCCTTCTTTCCACCTCCGGTAATAATGACATTGCGCCTTTGTGTGACTCGCTGGCCTGCCATCTCTCCTGCGATGTAAGTCGCAGGGAACGTCAAAGATCCCCTTGCAGTTATTAGGGAATGAGGCCTTATCACTTCCTTGCTCCTTCATCTGGTGTGCACGATGTTCAGTTTGCGCGACTTGCAATTTCTTGTTGGGTTCTGTGATAAGCCGCCTGTCCCCTTATCTGTCTTTGCGTACTTGTCAGCTGTTGCCAAAAGCTGGTCGAAACTATCAATCTTGTGCTCAGCGCGACTTAACTTGTGCACCAGCGGCTCAAATCTACAGTTCTTCCTCATAGCTTGTATTGCAGACTGTACTGTTAAGTTCTTGGCGGAGCCAAGGATCTCCGCGACTCTTTTGATCCAGTCACCGCTTGATTCGTCCTCCTTTTGAACGCATTGTCTAAGGTTTTTCATGTCTTCTGTTTGGAATCTGTTGATGAACTTGTCCTTCAATCTTCCCATGTGCTTATTGATTTTGATGGCAGCTTTAACAGCCAATCCCTGGCTTCTCCCTGTATTGCCAAGTGGAAATATTTCGCACGCACTTCCTGAGTTACATCAGTCCCTGTCATGCTTGCCTCATAATCTTCTATCCATAAGGCAGGGTCTTGGTTACTGTGATAGGTGGTGACTCGCTGCGACTCACCGAAGTTCGGGGGGAAACGAGTGAGCCGTATTTCCTCTCCAAAACATGCTGGTCCTTTAATAATGAATAGGAGTTTACTGGCGCTGAATCTTCATCTGAGTCAGTTTCAATCTGGGCTGGCTGAGTCGCTCCGGACGTCTGTGACTCGCCTTCTATCTTCTTTTCTTTTTCCAATGATACCTGCAAACCTGCTAGCTGGTTGACCACTTCTTCGACGCTGCACTTTTCTCCTCCCCATGATACCTCGTGTTGCGGCTCATTGGGCGTGACTCCATACATATTTGCTTGTTGTAAGGCAGCGGTTTGCAGTAGATCGATCGCATGGCGAGCTTCCTTATCAGCTCGTGTGTCTCCAACCGGTGCTATCTCGACAATATTCCTATCGCGGCATGCACGTTGCTCTCCGGGTCGCCGTGGAACTGTGGTTTCATCTCTCCTCTGTCCATCTTGATCTGATGCTTTTGCTGCCAACGACGGAGTCGCCAATCTTCTTCTTGGAGTTTCTTGCGCTCAGATGTCGTCTTGGTCGGACCGCCTGATGCTTTTGCTGCCAGCGACGGAGTCGTCGATCTTCTTCTTGGAGTTTTTCGCGCTCAGCCGCGAGTCTTTGCGCCTCTTCATAGAGTTCCGTCCTGATAGCTTCAATTTCTTCAATCTTGAGGTCTCCTTCCTGATTTGGTAGAGATCCCCAAACAGGTCTTGTCGGAACGGGGATGGGTAGTTTTGCTGTAGCTTGCTGTAGTTCCTCCAACACGCGGACCCTGACCGGCCGCAGTTTCTCCCCCGACTCGCTTCCTTGAGTCGCATCTATAGGCATGCGACTGACGGATCCGACGAAAACTTTCACTGATCCGATGGGAACAATGTATCCAAACTCGATGTGATCCGCCTCGGGTCCCCACTCTGAGTCGTCGATGAAGGGGACTCCATTGATGTCTTCAACCTTGGCCGATGGCGATGTCCTTGAAGCCTGATTTCGATCCTGCGTGGAACGTGACGCTCTTGACCGCAGGCCCCACGGTGGGCGCCAACTGTCGTGGGTTTGTCACGTCAGGTGTCATAGATGACTTCGTAGGTGTGGGATTACGCGAGTCAAGCATCTCCGAGCTTGGGATCGCAGGAACAAAGATCAACACAGATTTACCCAGGTTCGGCCCCCTCAATGTGAGGTAAAAGACCTACTTCCTGCCTACCCTAGATTGGTATTGATATGATAATCGAGGTGTTACAATGGAGGCGATCCGATCTGGTACTCGCCGTATGAGCTAGGGTTTAAGGGCTTGACCCTCTAAGTCCTGCGAGTCCTCTTTATATACACAGAGGCTCGTCAGGTTACAAAGGAAACTTTCCTCTCAAGGAATATATTAATCGGAACCTATCCGGAGACTGGCTTGCCTCCGTGCCTTCTAGATTCTTCTCTTTGTGGCGGTTAGATGTTGGGCTTGATCCCATGTGGGCTTTTGTCCGTGCGAGTAAAGTAAGTCGCACTGGGCCGCGGGTTAATCCGGAAAGTATCCCCCCGACACCAGGGGTGGCCCGCGCCCTAGTGGCGTGTGGGGCCCTCCTGGCTCTCCTCTGCTGCTCGTTTGGTCCGTCAGGTGTGTTCTGGTAAAATAGGGATCCCCGTGAAGTTTCGTCCAATTCCGAGAATATTTCCAGACTAGCTTTTCTGGAATACAAAAACAGCAGAAAACAGGAACTGGCTCTTCGGCATCTTGTTAATAGGTTAGTCCCAAAAAATGTATAAAAGTGATATAAAGTAGATGCAAAACATATAGCAATTGGTATAAAACAAGCATGGAACATCAAAAATTATAGATACGTTTGAGACGTATCACCTTTCCTGTTCGCATGGTATCAGAGCGCCTCCGCTCCTGAAAACTTAAAGAAACCCTAAGCCCACCCGATCCCATCTTTAGCCACCATGACTTCCGCCACCACAGCTAGCACCGCGTCTAGCGCCCTTGTTTCAGCATCAACCCCGGCGACTCCCTCCTCCCTCGCCATGAACATGGCCAGCGTCAAGACGCACGTGCCCATCGTCCTCGACCTCAAGTCCTCCAACTACGCCAAGTGGCGCATGCTCGTCTCCGTCCTCCTCGGCAAGTACGAGCTCACCGGTCATGTCGCCAGCCAGACTCCGGCGGCGGCTCGCTCACCTGAGTGGACCCGCGAGGACTTCATCGTCCGCTCCTGGTTGTACGGCTCCATCAGCGAGGAAATCCTCGACATCATCATGGCGGAAGATCAGACCGCCTACGACGCCTACACCCTCATCCGCAACCTCTTCCTCGACAACCAGATGACGCGCGCCGTCTACCTTGAAGCTGAGTTCCGCGCGATCATCCAGGGCGACCTCTCCATCACCGCCTACTGCCACCGTCTGAAATCCCTCTCGGACGCACTGCGCGACGTCGGCCAGCCGGTGTCCGACCAAACGCTCGTCCTCACCTGCCTCCGAGGCCTCAGCCCGCGCTTCGCCGACATCACCACCATGGTGACCATGCAGGTCCCGTTCCCATCGTTCCTGCAAACTCGCTCGCTGTTGCTCCTGCGCGAGACACAGATTCAGCACACCGTGCCCATCACCCAGCAAACCGCCCTCTATGGCTCTAGCTCCGGGACTGGGAACGGCGGCTCTGGCTTCGGCCAGAGTTCTGGCTATGGGCAAGGTGCGGGGAACGGCTACAGTCCCAACTCCGGCTATGGACAAGGCGCCGGGAACGGCAACACTGGAGGTCGCTACCGCGGCAAGAAGACAACGGAGGAGGCTACCCTCGCGCTGCTCCAGTCGGGCCGTGGGTCTGCTTCAACCCTCTCACCGGCCAGGCTCAGCAGATGCAGGCCCCATGGCGCCCAGCAGGCGCACCTGGCCCTCGTCCGGCTGCCCCTCCACGCCAGCTCGGGCCAGCTCAGCAGCAGCCCTATGGGCCAGGTCCACAGCAGGCGTACACCACCATGCTGGCTCCGCTGCACGGCCAGGCGTTCGGCACTAATCCGCCGCCACCTCCGACACCCCAAGGCCCGCCGTCGTGGGGCTGCTCAGCCCTGATGGCTGCACTGAACAACACAGCCAGCTCCTCCAACGCCGGCAACGCCAGCCCCTGGATAATGGATTCTGGAGCCACCTCCCACATGGTTTCGGACCCCGGTATAATCCTCTCTCCTACACACCCCTTCTTCCTCCCACGTTATAGTCGGTAATGGTGTTTCTCTTCCTATTTCATCTACTGGTCACACTACTTTGCCAACCCCACATCACACGTTCTCTCTAAACAACGTCTTAGTAGTTCCTTCCATAATTAAAAATCTCCTTTCTACTCGTAAATTCACTACTGATAATTCTTGTTCTGTGGAGTTTGCCCCTTTGGTTTTTCCATCAAGGATCTTCGAACCCGGCGCGAGATCATACGCTGCAGTAGCCCTGGCCCTCTCTACGAGTTTTCCACAAGCACCAGCTCGCCATCCTCGTTCAGCCTCGTCGCCTCCACCGACTCCACCGAGCTGTGGCATCGCCGCTTAGGACATCCAGGCCGTGACGCTATGTCGCATTTATCTAGACAACTTTCTATACCCTGTAATAATGCTACCAGGCTTTGTCATGCGTGTCAACTTGGCAAGCATGTCCGTCTTCCTTTTTCTCGTTCTCAAACTAGTAGTGTCGTGCCCTTTCAATTACTTCATTGTGATTTGTGGACCTCTCCCGTTGCGAGTAATTCTGGTTTAATATATTATCTTGTCATTGTCGATGATTTTTCTCACTTTATGTGGACTTTTCCTATCCGCCGCAAGTCCGACACTTCCGATATTTAATTAACTTCGTCGCCTATGCCCGTACCCAATTCAACCTTCCTGTCATCTCCATGCAAACTGACAATGGAACCGAATTTGTGAACTCAACCCTCGTCGAGTTTCTTGCTCGCCATGGCATCCACCTACGTCTTTCCTGCCCCTACACCTCTCCTCAAAACGGCAAAGCTGAGTGTGCCTTGCGTACACTCAATGACATCACTCGTACCCTCCTCATCCAAGCAACCATGCCACCTTCCTACTGGGCTGAGGCCCTAGCTGCAGCCACATACCTGCTTAATCGACGTCCATGCCAACCCATTGGGTTTCAAATCCCCTACACCCTTCTTCATCATCAACCAGCGTCCTATTCCGACCTTCGGGTCTTCGGCTGTTTATGCTATCCGAATCAATCCGCCACGGCTGCACACAAACTGGCTCCTCGCTCCACCGCCTGTATTTTCTTAGGGTATCCATCCTCACACCGCGGCTACCGTTGCCTCGACCTTGCGTCTCGTCGCATTATCACTTCTCGTCACGTTATCTTCGACGAAACTCTGTTTCCATTTGCACGTACCCAACCTGCTGCTTCCGTTGATTCTTTGGATTTTTTATTGGACCTTGCCTGCACCCAGCCGACTCCCACCTTGCATGCTGCTCCTTCTGCATGCTCACATCCCATCACCTCCTCTGCATGCTCACGTCCTCGCTCGCCTGAACCAGCTTCTCCTCCAGGCACCTCTGCACCTAGCTCGCCCGCTCGTGCTTCGTCGCCTGCCTCTCCCGAGCCCACCTCTCCAGCTACGGCAGCATCCCCAACACCACCGCCACCTCCGCCTCCGCCTCCACCACGAACTCGTGGTCGCACCGCTCCGGCTGCCAACACACACTATGACCACTCGTGCCAAACACGGCATCATCAAGCCCATCGATAAACTAAACCTCTCAGTCATCCACTCCTCTATTTCTCCTATACCAAAGACATACCGGGGTGCCCTACAGGATCCGAACTGGCATTCCGCGATGAATGACGAGTTCACTGCCCTCATGCATAACAATACTTGGTCTCTTGTTTCTCGTCCTGTTGGCGCTAATATTGTTTCAGGGAAGTGGATTTTCAAGCACAAGTTCGCCTCCGACGGCGGCCTTGCTCGCTACAAGGCGCGATGGGTTGTCCGCGGCTTTTCCCAGCAGCCGGGGATCGATTTCGACGAGACTTTTAGCCCCGTCGTCAAGCCAGCCACGATCCGGGTTGTCCTTAGCATCGCTGCATCATGTGCTTGGCCGGTTCATCAGCTCGACGTCAAGAACGCCTTCCTCCATGGCAATCTCGATGAGGTGGTTTATTGCGAGCAACCTCTTGGCTTCGTCGACCTCGCTCGTCCTCAACATGTATGCCGTCTTCATAAATCACTGTACGGCCTCAAGCAGGCTCCTCGGGCGTGGTACCAGCGCTTCGCTCACTACGCGCACCGGATGGGGTTTGTTGCGTCTCTCAGTGATGCTTCCCTGTTCATCCTTCGGCGGGGCGACGAGCTCGCCTACCTGCTCCTGTACGTGGACGACATCATCCTCACCGCCTCCAGCTCCGGTCTTCTTCAGCACATCACCGAGCTCCTCCACCGTGAGTTTTCGATGACCGATCTCGGGGATCTCTCCTATTTCCTCGGGATCTCGGTTACTCGCTCGTCGTCGGGAATGATGTTGTCCCAACGCCAGTACGCCGTCGACCTTCTTCACCGAGCCGGCATGCTGGATTGCAACGCGTGTGCTACACCCATAGACACTCGTTGCAAGCTCTCCGCCGATGATGGTCCTCTCCTCGCCGATCCTACTGAGTACCGCAGCTTTGCCGGTGCACTACAGTACTTGACTCTGACGCGTCCTGATATAGCGCATGCTGTCCAACAGGCATGCTTGTACATGCATGCTCCTCGGGAACCACATATCAACCTGGTGAAGCGGATTCTTCGGTACATCAAGGGCACGCTGGATCTTGGTCTTCGGCTCCACTCCACCCCGTCTGCCTCGCTCACTGCCTACTCGAACGCCGACTGGGCAGGCTGTCCCGACACTCGACGCTCTACTTCCGGCTACTGCGTCTATCTCGGTGACAACCTTGTGTCCTGGTCGTCCAAACGCCAGGCTACTGTGTCTCGCTCCAGTGCTGAGGCTGAGTATCGTGCTGTGGCTCACGTCGTGGCTGAGTGTTGTTGGCTTCGTCAACTTCTTCACGAGCTTCATCGCCCCCTTCATACCGCTACGGTTGTTTTTTTGTGACAATGTCAGCGCTGTCTACATGGCCTCCAACCCGGTCCAGCATCGTCGTACGAAGCATATTGAGATCGACATCCATTTTGTCCGTGAAAAGATGTCTCTCGGTCAGATTCGGGTTCTTCATGTGCCATCTTCGCATCAGTTGCTGACATTATGACAAAGGGATGTTAAAGTATACTCTGTATAGTTACTAGGGATCCTACCTACCGTATCTTCCTGATTTAGTTCAGTTGTAGATTGATACGATGTAGATCGTTACCTTGGTTCTCAAGGCACCCTGTAACCTGTTATAAATATAATCCAGATACCGCTTCGCTCGCGAGACTCGTGGGATGGGCGACTCGCGAGGCGATCGCATCTCCAGCCCTAGCCGCCGCCGTTGCCGCCGTCGCCGTCGCACCCACCGGCGGGAGAGCTGGGCCCCTCTCCTTCCGCTTGCCGTTCCGGCGGCAGGAGGGAGGGGGACCCCGTTTTTTGCATGGTACTTAGGGCTAGGAGTTCTCTGGCATGGCGCGCCGTTGGGGTGGTGGGAGCGGCGCCCGGGCAAATAAATCTGCCTCAACTTTTCTCCCACACCGGCGTTGTCCTTCATGGCGGCGTCTCGGAGTTGGTGGCACTGTGTGCTTGCCGATCTTTCAGATCGGTGGCTTTAGGGTTCATGGATGGTGTCGGCGAGGCGGCGGCGACGACTCCATCAGATGGTTTTTTCCTCCTGCCCTGTCCCCGTTGCTGCGGCGTTGTCTCCGACGCCAAGGTGGAGCAGAGAGGATTCGTTCAGGAGTACGTGCAGACGGTGGTCTGCACTGGTGACAGCTGGAAGATGGTGCACCTTGTGATGGGTTCGTGGTTGAAGGCTGATGGTTCTGGTTCCCTACTCCGACATCGTCGTGCGTGGGTGCCAGTGCTGAAGTTCGATGGCGTGTCCGGAGACATGCTGCCCGGTCTGATTCTTTCAACGGCAATGGTTTGTCCTTTGGCAGACTATATTGGAGGTCCGAAACCGCGTCGAGCTCAGGTGAAAAGGTGATCTGTCTATTTTTTTTCTTGGTGGCTGCTTCGGTGGTGCCGAAGAAGATGGATAGGCGTTGGTTTGTCACATAGGTTTATCATATTTTTCCAGATCTGTTAGATCGGTGTATACGTACTTTGTATCTCGTCTTTTATTTATCAATGAGAATCGTATTACCATGCAAAAAAAAAGATTACCCCTGGTGTGTGGCGTTTTCCCTCAAACCTTTCCCGTTCGCAAGGACCAACTCTCATGTATCTAAACAGCGTAAAGCACAACTTTTTGTGCGCTTCAACCCTTCGTCATACTCCATGGTGGCGCCGGCTCTCATCATGTCGCACCGAAGACATTGTAACCTGCGAGCCACCGGCTACATAATCCTTTGTCTCTACTCCATGCTAACCCTTCATGTCCCTTTGTTCTGGACCTCAAGCCCTAATTTGCGCCTTTAAAACTCGAGCTAGCTTATTGCCAAGGATAAAGAAGTAGGAGTTCGCTTAAGGTAGGCTAGACGAACCTTCTATCCAGTTTCATGGGCTCCCTCTCCACGGCCTAACAAAACTGATATGCGAGAATACAAGCTTCCGATGCCTCCCGTTTCTATTGGAGTTCATACCTCCGCATTTCTCATATAACTCAATGTTTCCAGTCTCGTCTCTTGCTAGCTCTATATCTTTCGTAGTGGTGATGGGAAATTTGTTCTTCAGTCTTCATGCTGGCGTTTTAACACCTTTGGAGATGAATTAATATGTGGTGCGCCACCAGGTCGAGTTCTTATAGTATGCTAGCTCATAATTCAATTCATTATTAGTCTACCAACTTTCAAAGGATCTCCAGAGCATAGTTGCTCAATTTACTGGGAAAATAATAGCTTGGTTGGTCGATTGTACGACCATGTTAATTGTATATTGTACTCACTCCTAGAAATACAAGGGATTAGGTGGGCAGTTCATGTGTTAAAACCTTGACCACTATTGGGAGAAATATATGGATTAAGAATAATATTATGGTATTTTTCTTGCAAACTCATAGTGAAATGTATGTTTCTAGTATTTTTTACTAAGGTTTTGATTCTTGTTTTTGCGTTCACGTCCGGGATATAGCTATATGTCTATTGCCACAAGAATGTACTCCCTCCGTTCGGATTTAATTGACACACATTTTGTTACACATGGATGTATCTAGACATCAAACAAGTATAGATACATGCATATTTGGACAAAACCAAGTCAATTAATTTGGAACGGAGAGAGTAGATGTGCTATTACATCTCCATTGAACGCAATAGTTGGCGCTGGCTGTACCTGTAGCTGCTGTTGCGGCACAATTTAGAGACTATTTTCGAGCGACGATGGGTCGACACTTATATTTAAGCACGTGCGATTTCGCACTGCTGGTTGGCTACGACGCCCGTTAACCCAGCGAGGAGGCGATGCATGCAGACATGCAGTAGGTGGTACCCTGCACGGCGGGAACGACGACACAAGTCTATTCTTTTCCATCGTGCCCACGCGCGCATAGAAAGGAACCAAATGAGTGCCCTGGTATGCAGGCCTCGGCTGCCGCCGTGCCGCGGCAGCATCTGGGAGCAGGGAGCTCTGATCTGGGAGCAGTGTAGCGGCTCTGTCGGCGCATGTCTCCATATCCACCGGATGCATGAATGCACGCGTGAGAAGCAATGTGACGCGTGCTGGGAAGAAGCTGGTTTAATTTGTCATCATTGTTAACTCTGACAGCCTTCTCGGGGCTTCTCGTGGACGCTACTGGAGTTGGAAGCTATCGCATCAATGGTGGAGGGAGACAAAGAGCTAGCCAGCCGTGCCATTCGCCGTGCACAGGGCGTGGAGTCACGGTATGATATCGGCGTTGTAAATTACTATCGCATCAATGGGTACTTCCCTGCGTTAGTAAAATAAAATTGTAACACTCTTCCGTTTTACAACTGGATGCTCACTTCCTGTGCACTGAAAAATTTGCACACGAATAGAGCGTTGTTTTTTTGACCCTAAGACTACCAGCCAATTATGGGTTACTGGTCGCAACTCACATGGGCGTAGAATTGTGGTGCACAGAAACGGATGCGAAAACTTCTCACGTCACTAGGCCGTGGGCTTTAGCCCGCCTATTGTCCACTTGGGCCTTGGGTCCACACACTCTGTGCCACTTGCTTTGACCACTTGACATTTTCTGGGCCTGCTTTGCCAATTCATTCGGTGCGTGCTATCTTGCATCTGGAACAGTTTCGAGTTGTGCTCAGAAATAATAACACGAGGCCCTGCGCAAACTTTTGTTAACATTTCATAATCCGTTGACATAAACGTTAAAGGTTATTTTTCAGGTGCCACAAAAGTGAGTATTTGAATAGCGCTAGACCGGCGTATCCTTCTATGGTCAAGAAAAGCCAGTGGTGATACATTAGTGAGGGCAATGTATGCTGAAAAAGTGGACAGTTTTTTTTTCAAAATATTTTTGAAACCTTAACATATTTCTTCAAATCTTAAAATATCGAGGTTTCTCCAAATTTAAATCCAATGTATTATCTGAGGAAATAGGAATATGAAGTGCGGTGAAAGTAGAATTACGTTTTGACAGTACTAGTACAATTGCACGTGCAACGCACGTCTATATAATGTTGGTTTTGTGATATAGTAATTTATAGCTATACTGACTAAATTAAATCCGCATCTGAAATTTATGTGGGCAAAGAGGGATTCCATGTTGATATATTAGTTGTTTTTTATAATTTATTAATTGCAGTTTATTTCCACAAAAGTTTTAATTGTGATACCACATTCAAACTTGGATGTATATATTTTTCAAAAAACATTGTCAATCTTACATGATCTTGTTCTAAGTAAGTCCACTGTCAAGTCAAAATACGTGTATTTATATTCACAAAAAATCCACATAAGGTTTGGCCCCAAATTGAGTCGGCGTCATGAGATGCACCCGGCGGAGCAACTGTCCAATGCCCTCAAACGGATAGAAATGATGAAAAATTGACACATTTGGACACAAAACGGGACGTTGAAGTTGCCCCACATCAGACATGTCCATTTAGTCGACAAATTGGATCCATGTGTCATAGACTTATTCTTCTTATTTCCTCTCAAATCACTAACAATTGCGACCAAAATTTACACCGAATCCACAAACAATTCCATCCCAATTTTCGCATTCTCATAGCTAGCGGCATTCGAATGCATAGCTACACGCTGAATACATACCATCAAGTAGTTCAGAGTACTACACATCAAAATAAAAAATTCACAGTACTACACGGATTTCACAGAGTGCTGAAGCTTTTCGACTGGGAGAAGCCCTTTCTAGAAGAGCACGCGGCGAGACTCCCGAGCCTCTTCAACTGTCGCATCATGCGCTCCTTGCCCAGCCGAAAAGCTTAAAAAACACATACAAGCTAGCTGCATTACAAGTATGAAATTGAGCTATTACCGCTATGAGCTAGCTGCATCAAAAGCAACGGCTGCCATGGCCGCCGGGCGAGCTCGGCTCGACCGCAACTCCTCCCCAATGAGCACCGCAATACCGCATCCCCCCCCCTGCCTTTTTGGTCAGTCATACAAAAGGCGGAATTTGGATCAACCAGAGATGCATACAAGTACACATGCAGATTAGTCCTTGATGCGATTCTAAACAAGCACGTACTAACTCCTAAATGGCATGATCAAGATGCATCGGTCACAGATAACTGGAAGCACTACGAAAGGTGAAAGGCTACACGGGGAGATGAGATGCACGAAATCAAGGCGCATCAAGAGGAGCTGTGGTGCGCAGCTTCCACGCGGACCCCATGGAGGCACATCTCGTGAAGCAGGGCCTCGGCCTCGCGCGTACGGCCGACGAGGCGCGTCGGTGGTGGCAACTCGATCCCATCGAAGCTTTGCTCTGAGCGGTGCTACGTCGGCGTGGCTGACACCCCCGGCATAGCTGAGCAATTTGGTGCGAGATAGATCGCCTGGCCGAGTCCTCGACGTCACAGCCTCCTCTCCGATGCTTCCGCGAGCCAAGACGACAGATCGTCGCGTTTCTTCTGGTAGTTGTGGAAAAGCATTGCCGTCGAGAAAGGAGATCACCCAAGGGATAGGACTACACTTCCCCACACCATGTGCCGAAGGGTGGCTCGGGGAAGACCAGGATACCGCGCCGGCGGGGATGGAGGCACCGATGAAGGGAAACAGGGGTTGGAGGAGATGACGAGCTCGAGACGCTTAGGCACGCACCTTTTATTTTTAACGGTGGCAATCTATGTAATTAGCACGAAAACGAAAAGGTGTGTTGAGTTGTCAAACATCGGAACGATCTGGTTCGCTGATCTAATATTGAATGGCACAAATTTAATGTATCCCGAACATGTTTGCTCTTTTAATAGTAGTATAGATAAGGGTTTGTGTCCTTTTGTACTTTCTCTTTCGCAATAAAGTGCTTACAGAACAATAACCTATAAAAAATAAACAAAATACTCTCTCCAATTCACAAAATGGTGTCGTCATGCACATGTGTTAGGTCAATATTTGAACTAAGTTGACCAATATTCTTTTAAATATTTAAAATAGGAACGTGGAAATATAAGCATAGATTTTCAAGAAGTATTTTTCATACTATTACCATTTTTCCGCTCGCTACAAATGCTTAATCCTCTGCAAAATGTAAGACATATATGTTTTATAGTAAGTGATTAATTTTTAAGTCATGGACAAATTTATAGAAAAAATATCAACATCTACTATCGAATCAATATCACCAGCTAAACCATGACATGTGTTTCTGTAGCATATTTGTTAGGTATTATAGATGATGATGTTTTTCTTTTTAATTTCATGTGTGTAGAAATATTGATTATTTCAATGTTTCGAACGATGTGCATGTTTCACACTCAATGCTTTGGATTTTAAAGTAATTCTTGATGCCTCCCTCTGAATCAATGGTTTTTTTGGGAGCATCTAGTCCAGAATTCTGCTATTTTTTCCTAGTAACGCATTTTATCAGTGCCAAGAAATATGAAAAATACACCAACTTGTATGAAAATTTATAAATGATCGGTCAAATTAGCGAATATTAAAGTTTATATGTTCCATCAAACGATCAAAATGAAATGGTGATAGACTAGTGCATGGCCAATACAAGTGAGATAGGATAAAGAAGTGAGACACATTTGGAAATCTGCTGCGCAAATGGACACCTTTTAAAAAAATGAGAATACTAGTGAAAAAGACACATATGAAAATGGACGTACAATCATGCTCTTTATTCTGAACAACTAAGCTTTGAAACAACTAGTGTCCATACTTTTTGTGGCCGATCTGATAAACAAATCTCACTAGGGTTAACTAGCTGTGAAATAAATAGAATTTTTGAACATAACATTTGTTAATGTTCTGAACTTGACACGCTAAACATATATTTTTGAACGTGAGAGTGTTAGGATTCAAATAGTCGATGGATTAGATGTACAAACATGTTAAGAGTAAACAGCAACATTAAAACGTACTAAATGAGGCTTGCCCAATTAATTCTAATATTTGTCTGATTGAATAAACATAGGGATTTCTGTTTCTTTTCGTCTCTTCGTCAAAATTACATGTAGTATTCTTGTAGGTGTTTTGTAAGGAAGTATAGGCCCTACGGAGTATGTAACTACATGGTCTAAAGCACGACTACCCTTGCACAACATAAATCTTCATTCTACTCCATGGTCGCGCCGCTAGTTCTCCTACTCCAAAGAAGTCGTTTTAACCCTTAAGCAGTTGGTTACATAATCCTTTGTCTGTACTTCATGGTAACTGACGTGGTATAGCCAGGCAAAATCCTTTGGTCATGGTGCCTAGGGTTCCTTGGGGGGAGAGAGATGGTAGCGCTGGTGGGATCGTCGGCTGCCAAGCACGGATTTACCCAGGTTCAGGCCCTCGGAGGGTAATACGCTAATTCCTGCTTGCCTGGTTATTGATCTCGAAGGTGTTACAATGGAGGTCCCGACGAGACGTGATCTCGCTAGGGTTTGGTGTCTGGAATAGAGCGTACCCTTGATCGGTGGCCCTCCCAGCCTTTATATAGTAGGCTGGGTCTCGGGAGTTCGCATCCGATTAGGTTTACAAGTAAGGAAAGCCCTAACCTCCATAGACTACTCTTCGACTTGGGGCGTAATCTTTGATTAATGGGCTTCCATGCTGGGCTTTCTTCCTGGGCCATAGGTGGGCCACCTGGTGTATCGCTAGTCAGACTGCATCAGGTATACCAAAAGTGGGCACCTGAAGGGTATGGCCACGCCAGATAACTGCTTATTTTCCTGACCTACCGAATATGTCCTGAGACTCGAGCCAACAATTACGCCTCTAAAAGTCGAGCTAGCTTGTCGCGATGGCACATAGGCATAACAGTCGGACTTCTCCCCACTCTGGCAGTGAAATACTTCCAGCCCGCATTATGGGCTCCTTTACCATAGACTAAAAATATATATGTGCAATAATAGAAGCTTCTGATGCCTCTCGTTTCTATTGGAGCTCACATTTTCACATTGCTCATATCACTCAATATTTCCATTCCCGTCACCCGCTACATCTCTGGTTTCATAGTGGTGATGAGAAATTTGTTTTCCCCTCTTCGCGTTGGCGTTCTTACGCATCAAGTATGTAACCTCCCGATTCAATTCATCAATAGCTTACCAACTTTCAAAGGATCTCCAGATCTGAGTTGCTATATTTATTAGAAAAAATAATGGCCTGGTTGGTTGAATGTATGACCATGTTAATTGCATGTCGTACTCACTCCATCTACAAATATAAGGGACATAAATTACGTGAGCAGTGCATGTGTTAAGACTTTGACCACTCATATTTGGAGACATACAAATATTAAGCATCAAAGAATAATATCATCGGATTTATCTTGCAAATTTGTAGTATAATATATGCTTATACTATTTTAACAAGTTTTTAATTCGTGCTGTTTTGCAGTCAGGTCCGGGATATAGCTATGGTAGCTATCACTAGCTATTGCACAAGCTATTTCTAGTTAGCCTTTTATCAAGTCTGGAAGCACAGTAAAATATATTCCCTCCGTCCCGAATTACTTGACACAAATTCGTATAGTGTAAATATAGATGTATCTATACATGTTTGTATATATCCATATCTGGACAAATCTGCGTCAATTAAATTGGGACGGAGGAAGTATGTGCTAATGCATCTCTGTAACACAGTTTATCTAGTTCCGAAGCACCAAATCAGTTGAAGTTCACAAGCCGCAATTAATGCACAACTCCTACTTTTTTTCCTTAAATGGGAGTTTTGTTTTGAAACAGAACAACCTCATATGAGTTCAACTTTGCGTCTCTATATATAGGAAGAAAAAATATTGATATAAAATAAGCTTTTGCTGCTTTGGCCGGAGACGCCAGAAGTTGTGAACACCAAGATACACGGCTTTTGATCTTGTGCGGTTGTGCTACACCTAGTGGCGTAATGATCCTACTTTCTCACTCGCTCTAGCTTATTGTAAGAAGGTTTTGTGATATGAAGTTCGCACACCATTTTCAATTTTTCATTATGGTGCTCCACCAAGGGCCATCAACAATGACCGTGTAATCTTGTTGTAGAAGTAGACTTGATAGCGGAAAAAGGCTTTTGTAGACCTATATTTTGAATTTTCGAAAACAGTATTTTTAAGTTTCAAAAAATCTGGAGATAGGAATTACTATATCCTATAGTTCTGCAAAGTTTCAATCCGAAATTCGGTTTATTTTGGGTACATAAAAAAGAAAAAGACAAATTTTGACAAGATTTGGTGGGCACTATTTATGCACCCAGATTTATAATTTTGTGTTTTTTGTGTAACGTATAATACACCGTATTTCGGATTGGCATTTTTTACACTTGTAGGATATATCCGTGGCTACATCTACATTTTTTTTTCAGATTTTTCAAAGACTTTAAAATTTATTTTTTGAATAGGCAAAATAAAGGGCTACATGTAGCCCGGGCTACAAAAAAACACCGACCAAGCATTGAGGGCCAGAACTTTTAGTTTTGTTTCTTTTTCAGCATTGCGATGCTTGATATCTGTTGTTCCATGATCATCCATGTAAAATGGAACCTGACCTCACTGTCGCTTGGAGATTTTTTTTTATTCATTCTTGTTATGGAACGAGGTGACGAACGGATGGGCATAGGTCTTCCCTGCTAGTAGTATAATTTTGGTTGCTATATTTGAAAATTTCTGCATGCTTTTATAAATTGGTTGTTCCAAAATTTCAGAACGATGTGCATTTTCACAGGATATACATCGGGGATTTATTTTTTTGAACCGATGCATCGACATTAATCGGCAGCTAGCCGGTAGTGACCGCTTGAATCGCGCAGCAACGATGAAGCAACGAAGCTCGTACGGAGTACCTATATTTACACGTTATATTGAATTTGGTAAATTAATATACGACTTCAAACACTCACCCAAGTCCCGTGCTTGTGAGCGTGGAGTGGATGCGCATTCAATCACATTGATCATTTGACCTTACAACGTAGGACCTGTCGCCAACGTCTACCTATTGAGGTGGTCAGAACGTACCGCAGTACTACCACAGGTACGACGGACTACATGTATTTGGAAGAAATTAGCAGTAATTTTGTTTGCTGAAAGACGCCGTAAAAGTTCAGTCATGCTTCATTCCTTCTTGTTTTGTTGCGCACGGCCTCGGCTCGTCGGTCAGAACTCAAAAGCCATGGAGCATGCTAGCGACGATCGATCCCAGCGCGGCAGCGCCGGTCTAGTCGACCGGACGGAAGGAAGAAATGCACGCGCGCGCCATGGACGAGACATGGCCACCGCCGACTGGACTCGGTACTCAGCGCCACCATCACTCACGCACCATCTCCGCGACTCCCTAACCCGGACGTCGGTCGGTCCAGCTGGCACTGCTGCTCCTAGGCAAAGGGGCAGAATTTTTTTTCTTTTCGAAATTGGAGCAAATCATCATGATTCATGATGATGCATTTTATATTGAAAAGAAGGTAACAAAAACAATGTCAATGTTTATTACAATTCATGGATCAGCCAAGGGGGCCGCGTGGATCAGCCAACGAAAGAAGGCTAAAAATACAAGACTACACATGTTGGAGTTTTCTAGTATGTTGCCACCCATGCTCGCTGTAAATAGCTCGGACTACAGCGAAAGGGGCCAGCTATGTTTTCGCAAAGATATGCTTATCCCTGCAGGCACGGGCGTATTTTAAATGTTGTACCACAACTTGTTGTGTTGTCTTGCCGAATATTTCTGGAGGCTCAAACCATCAATTACGTCTCTAAAGGTCAAGATAGCTTGTCGCCACGGCAGAGATGCACAACTGTAGCAGTTGTCTCAAGTTAGGAAATGAGACACTTCCCGCTTGCGTTATGGGCTCCTTCGCCACAGCTTAAGAAAATTAGTATGCGACAATACAGGCTTCTGATGCCTCCCGTTTCTACTGAAGTTCACACTTCGAAATTAATCTTATCACTCAATGGTTTCATTCTCCTAGTCGCTACTTCTCTGGTTTTATAGTGGTTATGAGATTTGGTTTCACTTTCTGTGTCGACGTGCTTACACATCTGGAGACGGATATATACGCGGTGCGGCACCATGCCAGTATGTAAAGTATGCTAGCTCCCGATTCAATTCATCATTATTAGAAACTTTCAAGGATCTCCATCTAGAGCTTAGGTTTTCTATTTATTGGAAAAAATAATAGCTTGGTTGGTTGAATGTACGACCATGTTAATCGAATGTTGTACTAACTCCATCTAAAATATGAGGGTCATAAATTACGTGGGCAGTTCATATGTTAAGAACTTGATAGCTAATATTTTGAGACATATAACTATAGTATCGGAGAATTATTTTATCGTATATATATTGCAAATTCGCAGTATAATATATGGTTTTACTATTTTTAAAAAGGATTTAATTCATGTTTTTGTAGTCAGATCCATGCTGCAGCTATGGTAGCTATCGCTAGCTTTCCCACAAGCTACTTCTAATAGTGTTTTATCAAGTTTAGAAGCACAGTAAAATATATGTGCTAATACATCTCCATAACACAACTTATCTAGTCTCAAAGTATTTAATCAGCCGAAGTTTGCAACTAATGGACAACTCCTACATTTTTCTTAAATGGGAGTTTCTTTTGAACTCGTCGTCAAGACAAAACAACCGCACATGAGTTCAATGTTCAGTCTCTTCATAGGATGCACAAAATTGATTAAGTAAATTTTGGTGCTTTCACTGGAGACGCCATAAGCTTTGAACATCGAGATACATGGCTTTTGATCTTTTGCGGTTGTGCTACACCTCATAGCATATTGATCCTACATTGTCTCGCTCTAGCTTATTGTAAGAAGGTTTTGTGATATGAAGTTTGTGCCCCATTTTCATTATGGTGCTCCAAGATGGGCCGTAAACATTAACAGCGTAATCTTGTTGTGGAAGTAGACTCGATAGCAAGATTTGAACGGCCAGAACCTATAGATTTTGTTTCTTGTTTAGCACTCAAATGCTTGATATTTGTGATTCTGTGATCATCCATGTGAAATGGAACCCGACCTCACTGTCGTTTGGGGGAAAACTAATCTGGTTTAATTTATGATATGGAACGAGGTGACGAACATATCGGCATAGCTCTCCCTGGTAGCGGTAGTATAATCTTGTTTGTTATATTGAAAATTTCCGTGCGCTTTTATAAATTGGTTATTCCCAAATTTCAGAACGATGTGCATTTTCACAGGACATGCATCGGGAGTAATCAGCAACTAGCTGGTAGGTAGTGACCGCTCGAATCCTGCAGCAACAGTAGCCGATATACGTATGTTCATTGAATTCGGAAGATTAACATACTCCCTCCGTATCATATCTCCACTAATATTAAAAGACAGAGTCTGTCAGATCCGGAGGATCTTGACCGTTAATCAGACCCAAACCAACATCTCAGATTTGCCCAATGTTGTATGTTGTGCCTAACAGATGAGTGAGAAAAACACAGAGGAAGCCCATCCACCACGCCTACGCGCCGCTGCCGTTCCCCCCGAACCGCCGCCAACCCACGCGGCCACGTCGCTACCGTTCCCCAAACCGCTGCCCACTCCCATCTTCCACTTCTCCTTCCTTCCTTGTTTGCTTCCGCGCAAAACTTCACTGAGCCATGGATCCGTCGCGGGTGGCCGAGCTGCGCGCCTTCGTGAACGCCCGAAGAAGGTGCCGGCGCTCCTTGCCGACCCCACCCTCGCCTTCTTCCGCGACTACTCTCCCTCGGCGCCGACCTCCCGAACGCCGGCAAGCCAGGCCCCAAGGTCGTGCTCCCGATCTCTCGATCCCTTCTCCATTCCCTGCTCTTGATCTTCTTCTCCGCCGAGCCGCAAATTGATTTGTGATCCCTTGTTTGTTGGTTTGATTCGAACCTCGGGTCATGTCCACGGACGACATCCAGGACGAGGAGGACCGACTACGACATGCGCGACACCACGCCTGAGTCCGACGAGCTCGACGAAGACATTGTCGAGTCCTATCTCGAACTCGACGGACACCCCGCAGAAGGTCGGCACCTTTGCCTCCACACCACCAGTGTCCCGGGCGGGCTAAATTGTTTTCGACCTAAGATTTTGCAAATATCTGCATCGACTGAGCTGAACGGCTGCGACCTCCTTTCACTCCCCGACATGGCATCGCCGCTGGCTGCAGACACCTTGCACGGGTCGCTGATTAGTCTCTGTTGGTCTCTCTTCATTGCAATTTGGTCTTCTCTCAATGAACTTATGGTTCCCCATTCTTCTGAATCTCCAAAGCTTCAGAACAGAGTTTGACTATTGATGGGCACCCCTGCTGACCTGTCGTTGCAGATGATTGTCCTGGGCTCTTGGCCCCAACGAAGCAGGAACTAACGTTCTGAGGACAAGGCGCTCGCCCAGAAGACTTGGTTCTAGGTTCTGTGCTGACCAGCTGGCGTTCACGACCAGTCTGCACCCGTCGCCGGCAGGCTCCAAGCGACCTCTGGCAGGAAATCCTGCGAGCGGGCACATATGTCACCTCCTCATATCCCGCACTTTCTTTTTTAATCCATTTCTAAGTAAAAAGTAAGAAACATAAAGAGGCTGTCTGTTGTTTGTGTGGTTTGTAGAAATGCATCCACGATAGCACGCAATTGTCTAATTTGTAGCTGCTGTAATTTTTTGTCTACATGTGTCAGTTCATACTAACAATTAACGACAGTGAAGAATTAAAATAAAGACCGCTAGCCTAGCAGATTAAGTTCCATGTCTACATTCAGATAAACACATAAGCATGTTATTTTTATCATTGATAACATTACGAGCACGAACATGTAGTACAAGTTGTTTTGTCTATCATATTGCTGGTAAGAAGCCATTTACATATAGCACCATTTATGTTGGAAATGAGAAGACATCGCACATGGCTTCCATCCAAGATTGACATGATCCGCAATTGGTTGGATACTCCATGTAATTGGTTATGGATAAATTACAATGGATATATGTTCAATGTGGACATGATCCGCAAATCATTTCTTATCTCTTCGTTAGTGGAACTTTACCACCTTTCTCATGTACGTGTTTGCAATAGTAAAGTCCATATCACGTTTTGAACATGCAGGTGGAGTGTGTCCGCTTCTCCATATGTATGATGAAAAATTGTATGTAAACTTGGTAAGTAACAGTTTGTATATTGTATTTGACAGTCTGAATTTTGTGTGCTTGCAGGTGGGTCAACGTCAGCTGATTTTGCTGCATGCATTCGAAGAGTACCTACAAGGCACAAGTTATTCTAGAAATGGAAACTATGGTAACTCACACGTTTTAGTCTGTATAGCTTCATGCATCTTTGCTCTGAAATGATTGAAATGCTTGGAAAAAAAGCAGAAGTTCCGATTATAGCTGTTCATTTGAAACAGTTGGAGGACAAGATTCAGTTTGCATGGGTGAACCAAGAAGATGTTGCAGAGAATTGTATGCATCCACATAATATTCAATCCAGGACACATACATTTTGGATTTTCTTTACAGAGTAATAATCTGTATTTCTGTGGGCAGGAGATGGCATTGGATTTTCTTGCACTAAATGACAAAGATATCCGAAGTGAATAAGGGATACCCAAATAAAAGGTATATGTTTTCATCTGGGTTATGTTTGTTCCCTTGATGATTTGTGTAGGATATTCTTCTCTTTGTTCATTTCTGCGCATTCCTTGTATCAGCGCAAGATGCATCAATACTACTATCTCTGCAAGTTGTGGTTTTCTCATTCAGCGGAATCGCCATGCTTTAATTGCAGGGTAATCGACGATCAGGATATGCAGCGAGTTCTTGAGTTCAGATAGTAACTGATATGCAGCGGTGTAGTACTGAAGTAACTCAAGATTTAAGTACACAGCTTTGAACTTTCAGGAATATCTCACAGCATTGAAACACCACAATTCTCACCCAGCACAGCTCCTTGGCCTGTATCTTTGATTTATTCCAAAATAGCGTATAGATCACTTATTTCTTCCGATGGGAATGGTTTTGGACTAATTACGTACCACTTGCCTTCCATAGATTAATGTAAGATGATCCATCGTCCCCTTTTCCATTTTGCCATGTTGTTTTTTGGCCATCAATGTTAATTGCCCCTTTTTCTTCTTTTTCCTTCTTAACCTGTGAACCTTGAAAAGATGTTTTCTAAATGAAGCTGCAAGATGACTTCTATACGAATAGCAACACATGTTTTTGCTTCAGGTGAAAAACTATTACCTTATCCTTTAGACTAAACAGTTATCTTTTCACTCTGTTGTGAGTAATTTTTATTTATTGGTCTAACTTTTTTGTTGATGATACAAAGTTCGTGTTAGGAAGATTTTTTAGTGCAATGAGTTAGCAGCTGGATAACCATTGTTTGGTCCAGTCACAGATTATATTCACATGTCTATTTTTTAAACTTTATTCATGTCCTATCTGCAGAGCTCAGTTAAAAAGAAACTCCAGTGAGAATTCGATCTATCATTCTTAATCAAAATAATGTAGCTTGGATATCTTTCAGAGCTCAGTTAAAAAGAAACACCAGTGAGGAACCACTAGACAATCTGCCATTCTTAATTGAAATGATGTAGCTTGTATTATCATAATATAACATATCTACCAAGCTGGATATGACATGCGTTTTGTTGTTACTGCATATAGCCTGCACAATTTTCAGTTTGAAGGAGATGATTTACAGTCGACTACAATCTCTATTAGTAGCTTTGTTTCACAGGCCCTAACAAAATAATTGATTGTTATCGGACATAAAACAGTAATGATTGTTCTTCAAAGTTCTGATATTTTTATTTAAATTAATATCGATAAAGGCGCGCAGTTTCAATCTCACAGAGATGTTATATCATCGATCTGCACCTGCAATCTCTATTCATGGTGTGGTTTTTTAAGACTTTACAAGCTGATTCGAAAGTACATTTCCTCAAATATTTCATATTATTGGAACCAAATAATTTAATATTTTTGTTGATTTTATATCGGTCGACAAGAATTTCTTTAACCAGTTGTATAGACGTGTGTTGCACGTGCGTGATTACTATAGGTTAGAGTAGCTTGGTGTGGTTTGAAGAAAAAAAGTTGTGTGTTTGATGTCTTTTTTGTGCTTCTGTTTCCCTTGTAATTTTTATTCTTTTGTTTGCTCTATCTTAGCCAATATGTTTAGAGTCCATAAAGCTCCACCTTACTCTCCCGACAGTACTCCTATATGATACACATCTAAGATTATACATTGGTTAATGCTATGCCCTCGATTTTATCATACACCGGTAAATCTATAAAAATGTTTTTGGTGTTTTACGCCCTCTTACTTAAAATGGTAGTAGTAATAACAATACCATAAGTCAAATTATACTTTCAATTTAGTCTCTTTGCGTTTAGAAATTTTAGGTTAGTCAACACGTGCATTGCACGGGCACGATTACTAGTTATAAGTCGTTCTAGACTCGGTTCCGACCAGGTGAAAATCGCTCAAAAGACGTCTATACCCTCAATTTTCGATTCAATTACAGCTAAAACCCTCCCGCAGTCACGCCAGGCCAGCAAACCGATCACTTCGATCTAAAATTAGAATCGGGCAGCCCAGGTCGCTCGCGCAGCCCAGGTCCCTCGCTCAGATCGCCGCCGTCGCAGCCCAGGTCCCTCGCGCGCGAGCACATCCAGGTGCGCAACCGTGCTCGCGCGTGAGCACCTCCAGGCGTGCTTCTTCCCCGCCTCGCCATCTTCCCGCCCCACTCCTCACCTCGCCCACATCCTCGCCATTAGGAGGACCTCGCCCAGCTTCTTCCTCGCCACCCAGGTTCCTGATCTCCTCCGAGGTCCTAATCTCCTTGAACAGCAGCAGCATCAGCAGCAGATGTACTCCCAGGTCCTGATCTCCTCGAACAGCAGCAGCAGCAGAGGTATTCCCAGGTCCATCTCCTCGAACAGCAGCAGCAGTGCATCCTTGAACAGCAATAGCAGCAGTGCAGTCGACTCGCTGTGATTCTCCTCTCGCTTGACCTGCAAAACAACACGACAGAATCAGCAGCAGGAAACAATTAAATACTCCTAGTGCAGAATCATGCGATTCTCAATAGAATATTTCAAACAAACATCAGGAAACAATTTCAGAAATGCAACAAGTTCAGAAATGCAGCAAGTGATAGGAAAATATACTCCTGAAATGCAAGCGTTCAGATTGCAAGCATTTTCCAGATTGCAACAAATTCACAAATGCAACAAGTTCGGATACTGATTTGGCACAGAATTCAGATACGGAATTGTGGAAGTCATCAATTCAGGGCGCACAGAAAAATAAGAGTATCATCTATGCTGATTTTGCACAATCTGGCTGCGAACATATATCTTCAGTTCGACTACAAGATGGTCGGAATAGTAAACAGAACCAAAGCCTTCTTCTCGGAAACTTCACTAATCTATTGTACTCTCAGTTTGCAATCACCGTGGACTATCAAGCAACAAAAAAAATCAACAGAAGCGTTCTACTGCAAGACACAAGAAGAAGAGAGAGGAAAAGAGAAGGAGAAGCACCTGACGCACAGAGCCGTCGCACCGTGAGGACGACGACACCGTCATCCCTCTGCTCCATGGCGCCGTCTTCCAGCTGCTCCATGGCACGCACCTCGGCCCCCTCGGGCGCGGCCTGCGGGATCCTGTCGCAGGCGCCGACGCCGTCGAAGGAACAGCCGTGGTAGGAGCAGTGCAGGCACCCCTTCTTCCCGATGTGTGCGAGCAGCTTCTGGTCCTCCTCCATCTTCCAGATTCTCCATGGCCCCGGCTTGCAGCTGCTCCATGGCGCCTTCTTCCCGCTGCCGCTTCTCCGGCGCTCCTTCACGCCCAGAACCGCCGCCTAGATATTCAACTCCGCTCCAAATCCGCTGTTGCGTCGGCGCACGCAGATCCCGCGCCGGCAAACGCAGATCCGGCGCATCCCTCGCCCAGGATATCATCGTTGACGCATAAAAATGCATTATTTGACCTCCAGATTTAGAGAGGACACGGGGTGGTGGGGAGAGGGCGGCGGGGGACGCTACGGCGAGTCAGAGGGAGAGGACGGTGGGGGGCGGCGACGGCGAGCCAGAGGTAAAAGGCGGTGGGGAGCGGCGACGAAGAGTGGTCGTGGTCAGGGCATCTCCAGCCATGCCCCCCAGGAGCCCCCAGGAGCCCTTTTTAGCGCCGGCGGTACCAAAAAGTGCAAAAAACTTCCCAGTCGTGCCCCCAGGACCTCAAATAGCGCCGTTTTGCGCCGAATTAGCGCCGGCGCCCCCAGGCCAAACCCAAGCCGCTGGGTTCGGCCTGGGGGGGCGATTGCATGCAGCAGGCCCACAGGTCAGCCTCTCAACACTCTCTCTCCTCTCTTTTGACCACGTACGCGAGCGTGCTCCTTTTTCTTCTCTTTCTTCCACCGTGCTCACTCCTCGCCGCCGTTCTCGCCCCTCGCCGCCGTGCCCTCGCGCCGCCGCCCCTCCGCCCAGCTCCGCCTCCGGGAGAATCGTCATTTTTTTTCGCATCTCCTCCAACTCGCGGCGTTCTTCCTCGCGCCGGCGTCGCCGGGCGGAGCTCGCGGCCGCGTCGCCGCCATGCTCGCGGCCGGGGCGGAGCTCGCGCGGCCGGGCGGAGCTTGGGGCCTCGTCCTCGAGGGAGATGGCCTGGGCCTCGTCCTCGTCCTCAAGGGGCGGAGCTCGCACTGACGGAGACGGCCTCGTCCTCGCCCACTGACGGCTCCGGCGAGCTCCCTCCGGCCGCCGTCCTTGGTAGCGCGGGGTGCCGACCCCTCCGGTGCCGGTCGGCATCTCCGGCCTCTCCGGGAGGCGCGCGGCGGCGGCCGGACACTGGAGGCGCACGGGGCCGGCGTCCTCGACGGGAGCAGGGTGCCGGTGGAGTGGACGGGAGTACCAGGAGCGTCGACATCCTCGTAGACCCGTGCTTGCTGGGAAGCTCGGAGTCACGAGAATTTCGGTCTTCTTCCCGACACCGAGCATGGTCGCCGCCGCCAATTCATTGCCTCCACGTCGCGTCTTCCCTCCCCGACCTCGTCATGAGCTTCTGGGTGAGCATCTCGTCCGATTTCTTCTCCCTACCGTCCGATTCCTTCGTTGTATCGCGCTCGGCGCCGCCCTTGACCTCAACCACCATGAACGGAGCATGAAGCTCGAGCCTTTGGCTCTTTCTTGTCCTCTGCACCATGTGCTTGCTCTCAGGAGCGACAAGGACAGGGACGGCGCTAGCGACGGGGAGGGGGCGGCGCTAGCGACGGGGACGGGCGGCGCTGCTCCCGGAGACCGGCGAGGACGGGCACACGGCGGCGCGCATGGAGCGAATTTTTTTTTTTCTTGTTGACTCGAATGCTCGTGTTGGGGTTGTGTTCGACTGGGAAATTGCTAACCCCATGATCTCGTTTTGCGCCGGCACAAACATTTCCCCTCCAAAAAGTCTCCATTTTGAGTCCTGGGGGTCTCCAACGGCTGGAGATGCCCTCAGGAGCGAGCAAGAGGATGAGAGCGAGTGGGGAAGTGACCGCAGCTTGGGGCACGCGGCGTCGTCTGCGCGCACATGGACTGAGTGGGTATTTTCGGAAAGTTGAAAATATTCACAGCGTCATGAAAGTTGTACAGGAAACAGTCAGCGACTTATAATAGGATACGGAGGGAGTACGAGTTTAAATACTCACCCAAGTCCCGTGCTTGGGAGCGTCGATGCACATTCAATCCCATTGATCAGCTGGCCTTACAGCGTAGGACCGGTCACCAACGTCTACCTATTGAGGTGGTCATATTGTACTGCAGTACTACCACAGGTACGACGGAGTACGCGTATTTGAGAGAAATTTGCAGTGATTTAGTTTGCTGAAAGACGCCGTCAAAGTTCAGTCAAGTTTTTTTTCTTCTTTTGCCCAGAGTCATGTTGTTTTCCTACCTTGTCCTGCCGTGCACGGGATCGGCTCGACGGTCAGAAGCCATGGAGCAACCTGAATGTGACATTGGTAGGATCGAAAGAATCGATCGATTAGTTGTACAAACATGTTTAAATCATGGCGTTAGAAACATACATACTAAATGAAGATTGCACAATGAATTGACATATTCTTAACTAAATATTTGTATGAGTGGATAAACAACAGGAGTAGTATTTAGTTTAGTCTCTTCTTCAAAAGTAAACGTAGTACTAATTTAGGGGTTTAAAGGAAGTATTTCTTAAGGTAATAATCCCCGTGTACCGAGAAAGTAGCAAAAGCCACCACATTTGGAGGCTAGGATTTTAAAATACCACCAAGATGCAATTTCATCGCAAAAAGCTTGCACTATTCAGAAATAGCGTAACAAATAGCACTGAATAGTGGTGCCCCCATTTTGGTATGTCGTTACTGAATAGCGGTATCTTTTTATGAAAAAAATCACATCTTGGTGGTATTTTGAAACCTTAACTCAAAATGTGGTGGCTATTTAAAATTTTCTTATGGGTAGTTAAACGGCGTAAAGCACAACTAACCTCCATGGTCAGTCTTGCCCGTCTCTGAGACGTTTTAACCCTTACGCCACCGGTTACATAACCCTCTGTCTCTAGGATGAGGACTAATGACCCTCAGGTACCAGCGTACCTGATATGTGATTTTTTTTGATAAAAAGTAGAAAAAGTTCGAAAAAATATGAATTTTTAGTGCTTAAATCAAGTATTTTAACAGTTTAATTTTTTTGTCAGCAAATAATTCTCAATGACTTCTGGGCAAAAATGACAAATCTGTGATGAATATAAAGTGTATATAGCGCTAGTTTAGGCAAATCTTTCACCCATGGTGCAATAGTAGGTTTTCTTTGGCGAACCGGGTACAATACTTGATAATGTTTGCCCTAATGTTAGTTTCAAAAAAATTCGAACTTTTTTGAATTTCTATTTTTTTACATATCGGGTACGCTGGTAGCCATGTGCTCCAATGTATTTTCATATATCTCTACTCTCTGGTAATAAGTCTCAAGCCCTCAATTACGCCTCCAACGTTCGTTCGAGCTTGTCGCGATGGCCCGAAGGCAGAGTAGTAGGATTTCATTACAGAGTTGTAGGATTTCATTCAAGTTATGCAATGGGACCCTTCTAATCCGCTTCATGGGCTCCTTTGCCACATCCTAGAAAATTTGTTGTGCAGTAATACAAGCTTCTGATGCCTCCTATTTCTATTTTAGTTTACACTTCCACATTGCTCATATCACTCAATGTTTCAATTTTCGTATGTCGCTACTTCTCTGGTTGGTTTTACACTAGTGATGAGGAATTTACTTTTCAGTCTTCACGTTGGCCCTCTTACGCATCTGGAGACGATATATATATGCAGTGCGCCACCAGGTCAAGCATGTAAAATATGATATCTCCCAATTCAATTCAAATTTACCAACTTTCAAAAGATTTCTAGATCTTAGCTGGTACATTTATTGGAAAAATAATAATAACTTGGTTGGCTGAATGTACGACCATGTTAATTATATATTGTATACTCACTCCTCTAGAAATATATGGGGCAAAAATTATGTTGTAAGTTCATGCGTTAAAACCATTAGCACTAATAGTTGGAGACATATATGGATTAAGCATCGAAGCATAATAAGGTTTTCTTTCGTAATTTTTGAGGTCAGGTCCAGGTTAAATTTGTGGTAGCTATTGCACGAGCTATTTCTAATACTCCCTCCGATCCTAATTAAATGTCGGCACTTATACTATGGGTTGCACTTCGCTAGTTCTATCCCCACGACATTTAAAACGGATCAGAAGGAGTAGCATTTTATCAAGTCTAAAACTAGTAATATAGATGTGCTGATAATACATCTCAACAACACAATTTATCTAGTTCGGAAGCATTGAAGCAGCCAACCTTCGTGACTTATGGTAACTCCAACTCTTTTTTTTAATAGGAGTTTCTTTTGAACTCATAGTTGAGACAAGGCAATCCCACATGAGTTCAACATTCCGTCTCTACATAGGATGAAATAAACAGATTCATTCAAAATAAACTTTTGGTGCTTTGAACACCGTGATACACGTCTTTTGATCTTGTGCGGCTTTGCTACACCTTGTGACACAAAAATCATACTTTGTCTCGCTCTAGCTTACTGTAAAAAAGGTTCTGCGACATGAAGTTCCGCACCCCATTTTCATTATGGTTCTCTGCAAAGGGCAGTAAACATTGACTATGTAATCTTGTTATAGAAATAGCCTTGATAGCAAGCTTCTAGCGAGGCGATGCTAGCTTTCGATCGCGTGAGCGCTCGCACGATTTCCGACAACACAACGACGGCATGCCCAGGAGTAAGAAGATCATCGCCACCTCCGCAGCCATCACCGTCCGTGGCTGCCTCGCCGCATTGCCCTCGGCCTCCGCCACTCCGGGCATCCCCTCGAGACTCCCCCACCAGATATCCCTACCTCCGCAGCCATCACCATTCGTGGCTGCCTTGCCGCATTGCCCTCCTCAAATCAAAGCCTTCGCCACTCTGGGCATCCCCTCGAGACCCTCCCCCACTAGATATCTTTGGCGGCCGACTCTTAAGTCCATTGCTCGCTCTGGTCTGGATGACGTCTACTCCTCCGCGACTTGCTAACGGTCGTCGCGGTGCCACCTTCTCGGGGGAATGAAGGAAGAGAAAGTGTGGTGCAGTGGAAGGGGGAGAAGGACGCGTCATGAGACGTCGTAGAAAAGTAGTTTCGGTTGAGCAACGAGAACCTGTAGTTTTGTTTCTTTTTTAGCACTCGGAGTGCTTGATATTTGTTGTTTCACGTTGGGTAACAGTATAATTGGCATTCTTGATATGGAATGAGTTGACGAATATATTTGCATAGCTCTTCCATGATGGTAGTAATATACTTTCGTTAGTACATCCCATTTAAGTGCGGTCTGTTCATAAATTTTTATGGACGTATATATATAGCTCATATTCCCCGTCAATTATTTAGAATCGGTGGGACTAGCTATATTGGAAGATTTCCGTGTGCTTTATAAATTGGTTCTTCTGAAATTTCTGGAAGACGTGCATCGGGCCGGGGTAATCATCAACGTTAGCCGTGATTTTGTTTGCTGAAAGACGTACGCCGTCAAGGCTCGGCTAGCTCGTCGGTGAGAAGCCATGGAGCAAAGCTAGCGATCCCATTCCCAGCGCCGGTCGAGTCGGCCGGAGGGAAGGGAGAAGCGTACGCGCGCGCCATGGACGAGAGTGACGACGCCGCTGACAACCGTCAGGCTCGGTACTCAGCACCACACCATCACTCCCTCAGTCACTCACTCACGCACGTACGGCCCACTCCCAGCTGCCCCCTCCTCCGCGACTCCCGAGCCCGGACGTCGGTCGGCACGAGCTGGCGCCGCTGCTCCTGGACAAAGGATCCAGCTGTTTTTCCGCAAGGATGTGAGGATGAGCCCTATAGGCATGGGCGTGTTTTGAATGTTGTCCTGCTGCCGCTGCAGGATTGGATCGGATGGAGGGCAGGTGCTACGTGCACTTGAGTGAGCCAGCTGGCTCCCGCGAGGCCGTTACCCGCCACCTGCCATTGATGCCGACGTGTCCTCCTCGCCACCGTGGATAGTTTTATTAGTACTTGGATTCATTGTCGGTATCTGTATATGCATGCATAAAACCAGGCCCAGCCTGACCATGGGCGGCTACTAGTTTGTCTGATGGTGTATAAAATTCTGGAACAGAGATGAGGGTGGATTTCTCCTTCGCCGTCGTGGCACGTCGTGCATGCACGAGAATGCGATGATCTTTCTTGATCTTCTATTAGGGTTGAGTGGGATTTGTTGAAGGGATAACTGCACGTACGCCAGGAATCATCATGTTGGGCAGGAAATGATATATTCCAAATCCGTGTGATTTCACTATTTGCTAGACAGGTCCAAGGGCGAGTCTGTTCGCTCGTGGAGAGTCGTCCAAACCAGGGTACCCGAACCTAACGGCAGACAGCTTGTCGATCGCAGATAATCATAGTAGTATCAGCTCTAACGTATCTAGTTAAGGCTGTGTTTGTTACCTACAGCGTTTCTTATTATACTCCGTGACTTATGGGTCTGACTCTTGAAAACGAGACCTGAATCACATTGTGTAGCCCATTTGGTTGCAAACAAAACAGTAGATAGACCCGTCTACCTCGGAGTAAGTTTAAATGAACCGGCTGTTTGGTTGCCTGTGTATATTACAGAACAAAATACCTGTTATTTCGTTGCTAAACAATGTTGGTTCCGGTCACATCTTCGCATTAGTTCTAGCTTTACCACGGAGTACGCTAATAGGATATACTTCATTTTAAGAGCATGAGATTCATAATGTTTCATCCCTATCTAATACTCCCTCCGTTCCAATTTAATTGACTATTGAAACGGAGGGAGTAACAAATAGTAGTTCATCACCCCATAAAAACTATCATCGCTGTTTTTATCAACCATACTGGTTAAGTGGGTAAGTTCTACAAGTAAGGAGAAGAGATCCTGACGCTCACTACTTCTTCTTCTTCTTCTTCTTTAGATCATCGTGGTGCCTCTATTTGTACACATGGAGTTAGGCCATTCATCCCTCAAGTTCTTCCAAACTTGGTGATCATGAGTTTCGACACCATAGACCAAGTCCTGGCCATTTGGTATCACATCTTCAACATCACGAAAATACTCATTTATACCCCATCCTAGAATCCAGTTATGAAGAATGTAACAGGCAAGAACAAACTTGACTTGGGTGCGCAAACGGTGGGATAGCTTCAGATTAAGAATCTTAAATCTCTTCTTCAAAACAGCAAAAACCCTCTCCACCGTAACTCGAAGGCTAGACTGTCTCAGATTGAACAATTCATGGGCAATCCTAAGATAATTCTTTGCGGTGAACTCATTGAGATGGTACCTGATACACCTGAAGGGTGACATAAACCAGGGCGACATGTGTATCCATCCTACGTAGAACTTGCCATCAGAAATATTTATCCCATCTGCTCAACTCATGCTGCCAGTAAGGATACTAGCATAATGAGCATAATGGGCAGATCTTTCCCAATCAGCTAGCACATATCTGACTGAGATCGAATTAATAGCAGCGAGCATATTCTGTTTTGTGTAGTGCTTTCTACCCCGTAGACGGCAAAATGTGTCCTCAACACTTACTATCACATGAGTACCGTCAATTGCATGGATACAATCCCGTTGAGATGAGAAAAAAAGTTATGTTACACGACAATACAATGATGGCATGACATGAACTAAAAAAGTCTGAGTTGCACAACTTCAAATATGGATACCACCTATGACTGTGTCGTATCTTTTATGGAGTTTGAGAAGATGGTGGCTTGATCATCTCTGCTCTAGGCTCTCTAACCGCGTATAATAATTGCTTGAAATATCGGGATATTGTCACACTTGATACTCTGAATATGTGTGAATCACTCGGAACCTCTATTTATGACTAACAACATGCAGGATTATTGCTACTTGCTTTCCGAGAGGGGTGTGGATGCTATCTTGTAACAGGAGAGAGGGGGCTCAGCAAGAAGAGGATTGTACCATGAGAGAAGCACGGAGGTCAACCCGCTTCAAATATGGAACATGGATTCTGGCAATGCAACAGAGTTGGGTCCTCGTATCGATCCGAATGAATCAGTCTTTCTACATTGGTCAATCTTTGCCTAGTAGGCAAGAGGATATCAGGTTCTAAATTCTGTCTCGGTAGGACAAAGATTTCTATTACTACGAAATTCATAAATGAAAATGAAGTAGTCATCTGCACCTAAACGTTTTCACAAGCTTCGCAAAAGGGGATCTACCCTTTCTCTGCATGTTCACAGTCTCTACCTCTTTGTTATTGTAGACATAGTTCAGATTGGCCGTCCTCTCCTGATTTCATACAGACAGTGATCTGTATCTAATAACCCCTGTAATTGCGACGAACTGCTTTATGATGGACTAATAGCATCCATGCCTGCATAACTGCTATCAGTGATGTGACTAGTTGATTAGCTCTATCTGTGCATCCAAGTGAAATAAAAATGCATAAATAATCGTCGCATGTCGGTACTAGTTCTATTCTACGCCTTCTCAGGATGGGATGGTGTTTACCTCCATGTACAAGAATGCCACGAGTGTCGGTGTCGTAGTCCAGGTGGTAGATTGGTAGATTACAGTCCCCGGAGCTCTTGGTCCTCGTCGCTACCAGTGCCACCGTCAACGTTGCCCTTGCATCCCAAGATCTAAGCAGCCACCTTATTGTTGCTCAGATCTAAATCACCTTTGTCGCCATCGCCTCGTTCACCGCTAAAATAATAGAGATTTTTCTCCCGCTCGGCCTTGGCTAAGGTGTGATTTAAGATTCGTGCTCGAGCCAAATCATCTTCAAAGCGACCAATTTTTCATCCCCGTGCCTGTTTGGTGGCAATGCAGCTAAACAAGCGCTAACCGATTGGCTCAGTCAAAATGTTACTCCCTCCGGTCCATAAAAACTGTCGCCAGTTTGTTGAAATTTTGTACTAGCGCAGTAGATTTTTTTACGTCAATTGAACTGGACCGGAGGTAGTACCATCCTTTGCCATTTTTTTTTGAGGAACATGGCAGTCGTTCTGCCTTCCGATTAGATAGAAAAGATTGTTATGTACAGAAGTTCATGCTAGGGATGAATCCCTCTACAAAGAAAACAAAAAAACAAGTCTCCCGGATCCTGCGTGTGGGCGAAATCCCGCAACGCCATCTTCTCCCGTAGCAAAGCCGCCACCTCCATCCGGCCGGCGGCATCTGCCGCTCCATCTCGGTCCCTGAGTACTTCTTCTTCTTCTTCTTGGCCTTCTTCATGGAGAGGACGAGGTAGTCAATGGCAGCCGCCGCCTGGTCCGAGAGGGGTCCGTCTAACAGGGACAAGTAAGCCTACCGCCGGCGCTCCGGGGGCCGGCCTCCTCAGGTTGCGAGCCGAGACGGTGCGCCACGACATCCTTGGCCAGCTGCACGATGTTGGCACCTTCTGGGTGCAGCTCGGCGATCCTATTGCTCCTCCGCGCTGACGGCGCTTCCACCTCCTTCTTATGAACCAACGCTGTGGTCGACGTGCCCAAACGGAGGCCCGAGCGACGTCGAGATCCGGGCGATGAAGCCTGACAAGTCCAGTTGTCCTGAGCCTGCCTGCACCGGCGTGACCATGTCAAAATCAGTCACCCACTCTAATCAGAGGTCACCAGCTCCGACATCCGTCTTCTAGATCGATATTCCCCACAATAATTGACCACACTTGCAGTACCCAAGTAGTAGTGCGGGATCTGCAGTGCCCTAGACGGAAGGCCGGCCGCCGGCCAGGGCAGCGGCGTGGTTCCTTCGTCCATGGGGAAACCGGGCGAACCTTCCCTTAGGATGACTCCAACGGGGCGACGCAAACGGACGCGCGTTTGGTCCGCGTTTGGTCCGTTTGCGTCGCCAAAAGGACCCATGTCCGGCCCACGTCCGCCCCTTTCCGGCCACTGCCCCCAACGGGCCGACGCATTGAGTCCGCCCGGCCAGGGTTTTTGATCATTTTGATCATTTTCGGGCATGATCGTTTCCACGCCCCCAAAACATTACAAGTTGCGGCCATCGGCCATGTCCCCAGGTGTGCCCAAAATATTACAAATTTCGGCCACCGGCCATGTTTTTCGGGCCATGCTGGCCATAGTTCAACACAAATATGTAGAAGGGACCGAGAATAGATCAAACCTGATCCATGTACTGCCTTTGCTTCTTCTCGTAGTAGGCCTTCTTCCTAGGGGTGAAGGTGGAGATGTCCATGTCCATGATCCTGGCCTCCTCGGCGTGTAGGGCGAGTTCAAGGTCTTTGGCCTTGAGCTCCACCTCCCTGGCCTTCACGTCGGCCTCCTTGGTCCTTGCCTCGGCCTCCTTGCCCCTGATCTCGACCTCCGCCGCCCGGGTCCGAGCGTTCTCCTCCTCTATGTCAAGCCTCTTCTTTTGCAATTCGAAGTAGAGCTTCGAAGCCGCCTCTCTCTCGAGGCGTTCCTTTTCTCTCATCTCTTCCCTCTTGTCACAGGTCTTATCCTTTTGGGATAGGAACCCGCTCAAAGTCTCTTGCAACGCAAGGGTCGTTGCATCGCGCTTCTGCTCGGCCTTGGAGTTGTTCTTCCCCCTTGGCCTCCCGTCCTTCTCCTTCTCCGTTGTGCCCTCTCCCTTGTCAACACCAAGATGTCCCGCTTGTCCCGCCTTCTTGAGGGAGGCGTATAGCTCCTTCCACTTCTCCTGTTCCTTGAGCTCCCGGTAGCAATGGGTCAAGGTGAAGACCTTACCATATTGAGCCTTGAAGAGATCCAAAGCTTGCAACATTTGCTCCTTGATTCCATAGCCACTTTGCGGCGGCCGGCTTTCGATGTGCTCAACGGCGCCGCAAAACTTGCTCATTTGCTCTTGAATGTGGTTCCACCTCTTAGAGATTGAACACTCGGTCCGGTGCGTCAGAATGTTCCGGGGCGGAAGGATTCGGCCCTCGTTGTAGCGCTTGGTGAACCGGCCCCAAAATGCCGACCCTTTTTGCTCGGCCCCGATGATTTGGTTGGTTCCAACCTCGATCCACGACTCGCAAATGAGAATGTCTTCAGCGGTGGTGAACGAGGCGCCTCTTTGGCTGACCTTCTTCCTCATGGCCGCGGCGGCGGCATCGAGCTCGTTGAAGACCGGCTCATTATCGATGTTGATCACATCGGGGCCGGTCGGTAGAGTCTCATCATCCCCGGCATTGTAGTCGTCGTCGTCGTACTGGGTGTTGTCGCAGACCATGTCCTGGAGGACGTCCTCCCCGTAGTAGGGGTCATCGTCCTCCTCGTAGTACCTGGGGTCACCCGGCGATGGCGTGGGCACAGTGCCGAACAGGTTACGCGGGGGCGACCACTGGCGGGGCAGCTGCACGCGCCTCCGCAGTCTGCGGCGCGGCGACTGTGCGACCAACGGTGTCGCAGGCGGGTTGAGAACGAGGGCAGGTACCTCGCCCGACTCGTCGGAGGTAGGAGAAACCCGCGGCGGCATGGTTCCAGGGACGAACCCGTGCGCAGGAGATGGCGCGGTCGCGAGCGGTTTCGACCTTGGAGGTCGGGCCGTGGAAGCGTTGGAGCTGGCCGCGGTAGAGGAAACCCCGACCGCCGCCGCAGTCGCTACCCCAACCGCCGCCGCGGACGGGGTAAGTCCAATGAGGAGGAGGGCAGCTGTCGCGGTCTTGGTCACGAGGTCGGCGTTGTCGTCGTCGCCCTTTTCCTCGGCGGCGGCCCTGGCGGCGGCGTCGAGCCTGTCCTGCTTCAGCCTCCTCCTCCGTTGGCCCCGCTTGGCCGTCTCCTTGGCCCTCTGCTCCTCCGTGAGCTCCTTCTTCACTTTCTTCAGCCGGGGAGCAAGCCCGGCGGCGTCGTCGGCCAGCTCTAGGCTCTCGGCGGCGGCGGCGGTCTTGGCGGCGGCTTTGGCGATCCTGGAGGAGGCGGCGGCCATGGGGGTAGGTCTGAACTGTGGATTTTGCCTCCAAAAGCGGACCAGGGGAGGACACAAAAGAGCTCCGTTTCGCGTCCGGGGCCGACGCATCGGTGGCCCAAATTTGGGCCAGGGATGCGTCGCGGCGGACCAAAAAACGGACCGCGGTCCGTTTGCGTCGCCCCGTTGGGCCGTGTTTTTGGCCCTCGCGGACACGAACGGATGCGCGCGGACTCGATGCGTCGCCCCGTTGGAGTCATCCTTAGTCCCAGACCTGCCCGCACATGCCACGGCCGGATCAGATCACGCACCACGCATGCCGCCAGCTCCCGATCTAGCAGTCGGTGAACTGTAAAGCCACGGAAAAGTGCCAATTGCCAAACCAAAGCTGCGCATTTCCCCCATCTACCCGGTCTCATCCACTTTCGCGGATGCCGCTGCCGGGATGGACGCGGTCAAGTAAAGTCTACCGCGTGGCCCCACCACTCTTAGGACGTGCGGCCGGGAGGCTGGATCCAGCGCGCCTCCAGCTGCCGCGCGCGCGACGAGACACAAATCCGCTCCGTTGCGCCGCATTTACTTCGCCGTAACCACGGCCGGACGGACGCGCCAGCCGGCACTTGCCCGTTGGACACCACTTACCACGGCCACAGCCTATCTAGACCCACACACAAGCTCCGTATAAATACCGCCACCCCCTTGTTGGCCAATCCATCAACCTCCTCCTCCCCCAAGCCAGTACAGTAGAATCAACCACTCGAGCTCAGCTCTCAGCTCCCCACAACTGACCAGCAAGCAAGCAGCTAGTAGTGAGAAAGATCGTTTGCGTTGCACGATGAGGACGGCTGTCGCGCTCGGCATTGTGGCCGTGGCCTGCCTCGCCGCGGTGGCGCAGGGCGGCAACTTCTTCCAGGACGCCGAGATGTCGTGGGGCGACGGCCGCGGCAAGGTCGTGGACGGCGGCCGCGGGCTCGACCTCACCCTCGACAAGACCTCCGGCTCCGGGTTCCAGTCCA
The DNA here is from genome assembly GCA_947311845.1 of Poa pratensis. Lineage (NCBI taxonomy): Eukaryota > Viridiplantae > Streptophyta > Magnoliopsida > Poales > Poaceae > Poa > Poa pratensis. Next base: position 17,444,200 of record CAMZMU010000089.1, on the reverse strand, counting down.
AGCAGGAGTACCTCTTCGGCAAGATCGACATGCAGATCAAGCTCGTCCCCGGCAACTCCGCCGGCACCGTCACCACCTTCTACGTAAGCTTCAGCACTTCTCGATTCTCAGTAGTAGAGTACATTTGTTCAGAGTTGAGTGGTTTGTGATGCTCATGGTTCTTTGTATGTGCGTGCAGCTGTCGTCGCAGGGGTCGGCCCACGACGAGATCGACTTCGAGTTCCTGGGCAACGTCACCGGCGAGCCCTACACGCTGCACACCAACGTGTTCGCGCTGGGGGAGGGCAAGAGGGAGCAGCAGTTCCGCCTCTGGTTCGACCCCACCAAGGCATTCCACACCTACTCCATCATCTGGAACCCGCAGCACGTCATGTGAGCCTTCTTCAACTTGCTGCCATCTTTTATTTGCTATTTACAGGAAAAAATGCAATCTTTTCTTGGGAGACACAGCCGCATGGTGTTTGTATTGTCGTTAGCTAATGTAAATCTTTCCCGTGAAATACAGATTCGCGGTGGACGGCAGCCCGATCAGGGACTTCAAGAACCACGAGGCGCGCGGCGTGTCCTTTCCCAAGACCCAGCCGATGCGGCTCTACGCCAGCCTGTGGAACGCCGACGACTGGGCCACGCAGGGCGGCCGCGTCAAGGCCGACTGGAGCAAGGCGCCCTTCGTCGCCTCCTTCCGGAACTTCAACGCCGACGCGTGCGTCATGTCGGGCGGCGCGCAGCGGTGCCCGGCCGGCGCCGGCACCATGGCGGCCACCAGCGCGGTGAGCGGCGGCAGCAGCAGCAGCAGCAGCAGCAGCAGCAGCTGGTGGAACCAGGAGCTCAGCGGCATGAGCTACCGCCGGATGCGCTGGGTGCAGAGGAAGTTCATGATCTACAACTACTGTACCGACCCCAAGCGCGTCGCCCAGGGCGTCCCGGCCGAGTGCAAGCTTCGGTGAAGTTCACCGGCCACGAATGGACATCTGAGCTGAGCTTGAGTTTCGATCGATTTGGTCGGAAGTGAGCTCACCATACATGTCGGCGCATAGTGTTGTTTTGCAAGTGATGATGCTGTAAATTTACTAGTACTAGTATGCATATCGCATTCTTTCATTTCTTTTGTAATATCACGGATCGATCAATGTACTTGCCAAGTTTCATATTACTGAGGAGTTCGTGACTACTTGATGCGTTTTCTGCTCATGTGTAGTTGTGTACTGTGTGCGGGCTCACTCAAATTGGCCACGCTCGGACATGGACAACCTGTAAATCTGGACCGTTGCGAGGGAAAGCTTATCAGGGCTTAGATTATTTTAGCGGAGGAAGGACGCATGCGAGAAACAACGTTTCGGTTTTGCTTTTCCCTGTAGAGGTAAAAATACTCGTGGATTCTACTTTCTACCACAAAACAACAGGATGCTTCCCGTCACACCGACAACTAATAATGCTACAGCTCCGGACTGAAAATGATGAAGATATTTCAAACTTTCAGCAAAGATTGAATTCGTTTTGACATTATAAGTGTCATCTGAACTTATCTTTTCTTGGGATCTCATCTAGAAGCTCCGTTAGGGTCTGACCATGGCATGACCCGTTATCCGAGCTGACTTTGGTTTCGATGGGTTTGAATGGAAGTGCGCTCATCATATGTAGATGGCGGATAGTGTTGTTTTGGAACTGACGACTGTGTTAATTTACTAGTACTAGCTAGTACGCATATCGCATTCTCCATTTGTTTTGTAATATCTCAGATCGATCATACCAAGTCCTATATTACTGACGAGTTCGTGACTACTTGGATGTGTTTTCTGCTCATGTGTTCTCTGTAAACAGATTAAATATACTTCGACAAAGACTGAATTTTGACCATAGAAATTCGTGTCTTCGCATGTGACGGCAAAGTTTTCGGCGGTAAATAACCTACTCCTATGTCGTAAATACAAATTGTACTTACCCAAGTTTTATAATTAGTGGGTCCGTCTTACTCAGACTTGATGCGTTTGCTTGCTCATATGCGGAGCCACTGGAGCAATGGCTAAGTATTTTGTGTTCCAAAAAATGGCTAACTATTTTTTATTTTGAGCAAATCGGGTAAAGTTTGCTACGCTTGGTCGCTTAGACAGACACCCTGTTAATCTGGACTGTTGTGAAATTATTTTAACCGAAGAAAAAGCACATGAGTGCTGCATGCAAAAAAAGATTCGGACCGGAGGACTGACCAACATTCTTATACCTAATACTAAACACGCTGAGGCATTTTTAATCGAGCAGTAGGCCCCGCTTGGATTGTCTTTAATTAGTCAAAATGATCGTGCAAATTTACGGAGGGGCAGACGTCCTGCTGAAAATACGACGAAACAACAAACATGTCGGGCGGAAATACCGGGCAGTGATCCAATTGGGGCCGTAGGGTAGTAAACAAAACGGATCTCGTGAGGCTTGGTTTTCACCGGCAAATCCTATGCTATATAGATCGTGTCAATTCCTATTCAGCGCCCGTTGCACCGGTTAGCGCGAAATCACCCGCACGAGCAGAGTAGCTCTCTCGCTAATCTGGGCCTGGCCCAGTGCCATCGGTGACGAGCGGGTGGCGAGCGGCTGACGAGAGGAAGACGACCGGTGAGGCGATGCAGAACTCGTCGCCGGCCAGGCGAGGGATGGACCTCACCGTAGCCCACTACAAGAAATATGCTACTCTATGACCCTCAATATTGGTCACCGAATGGTCACATATTTTAATTTGTGACCTTTTTGTGACCAAAAATACTTGGTCACGTTATGAGCGTCACTAACTAGCCAATATGACCTTTTTTGGGGATTGGTCATAGACCTCTATGACCAAAAGAAAAGGTCACAAATTTTATGACCAATATTTTGGTCACGGGCAATTTGGTCACGGGCAATCTGGCCACGCCACGTCAAATCCAACGTGGCAAAGCTGACGTGGCAGAATTGTGACCAAATGAAATGGTTGTAGATCAGAATCAGCCCAATCCACTTCAGCCATTTAGATGGGCCGAGCCCAACAATTTGGCCCATTTTATGTATTTTCTTCTTTATTTCGTACAGCTACATGGGCCAGGCCCAATAATTCGGCCCTTTTATTTTCTTGGATGTGGCCTTTTACATTTTACTGATTTTCCATTTCCACATTATAATTTGGGTGATGGTCCCACTTGTCAGAATTGTATCAGCATAAGTCCCACAAGTCAGAAATTTTGGAATATTGCAGACTATTTTCATAGGTGGGTTACACTTATCAGGTTTCCAATCAGACGATTCAAGATTTCAAATCCCATACAAAATGCACATTTCAAACAGAACAGAGAAATTCGTCAAAACAACACTAAATTAGTCTATACATGAAACGACCTGTTACAATTTACAACCCAGATATGCCTACAATTACAATACATAACTAGCTGCTCTTCGCTTCGTCAGGCTTCTTTAAATTTCTTCAACGTGTAGCTCCTGTAGAAGAGAGGTACGAGATACTTTTAGAGGACATGAAAATCATGATGCAACAAGCAGATAGAAGCATAATTATAAGCAAAAATACAACAGTTACCCTGTTACATTAATCAGCAAAGAAGAATCAACAAACCAGAGCCAATAAATTATGAACAGGCCATTCAAAAAAAGGACATAGTTCTAAGACAAAGTTAGCTAGTTCCAGGCATTTTGTTATCCAGCAAGTTAAAATGAGATTCATGTCATGCAGACATCAAACCGAACAAACAAAAGCATGTCAAAGGTTGAATATTACAAAGAAAGCATTTATCAGGTAACAGGCACACAAACTCAGATACTAATGCATCCAAAGTTGAACAAAATCAGCATCATTACATTATAGTTTTAAATAGAACCTAACTATGTATCAGGTGACAGTGATCCAACATCTTTATGGAGTAAATACATCAAACATTGCAGATGCATGTCTTTAAGATTAAAATATTTCACATTCAATCATGCCTTCGTAGAGCAAATACTGAAATGATCACTGCAAATTTGCAAACTCATTGTCAATATTTTTTCTTTGTGAGTTGCTTTACCTTTAGTTAGTCCTTAACATGTTCTAGCTACTGCAGGGTCATAGTTTAAGGACTAGTGGAGCAATAATAGCATTCAAGGATAACCAACAAGAGCTCTTGAACCAACTGGTACAACAAACATGGGACTTAGATGGATCTGGGAGGTAGGTAAGTACTTACAGAGCGGTCTCGGAGGCAGTGGTTGTCAGGTTATTCTTAAGATGGCGCCCAAACTTAGATGGATCTAGTTATTCTTAAGATTGCGCCCAAACTACAAGCAAACAATACAGATCAGTAAAAGGTCAGGCAACATAGTAAAGACATGCAGAGTTAGAACTACACGTGGTATTGCGCAAATCAATATAGAGAAAACTTTTCTGATATGAAGTTTAAAATGCTAGCAGTCAGACCACGAGTGCACGTCCAAATCATTGTATCAGAGCGTCTAGCAAATTATTAAAAGTTCAGCACAGGATAGGCTTTGTTCACGAGAGAAGAATTATGCTAACGCTCAAACCCTGGCCTAACAGGATATACACAAATCGTAGCAACGGTAATAGCACATCCAATCTGCTGGTGGTGGTTGTGGATGATGTCCGCCTCCACCCACCGAGCTCGGTCGTCCTCCACCTCGGCGTGGAGGCACATTGCATGGGTTTCTTCATCATCTTGGTGAACCAAGGAAGCAACCAAGCAAGGTGCTGCAAGAAAAATAAAAAGAGACACGGATGGATGTGAGCTAGGTTACGGGAGCAGGAAAAGAAGATGCAGCTAGGTAATTTTGCAATTAGAGCACAGTGGCGTTCTAGGGTAGAGCAGGGCAGATGGAGAGGATAAAAGAGGACCAATTACTCTAAACTCACAATACATGGCAGTATACTATTAAAATGCACCTCAACTACAATACAACAGATTTAACTCATGGCTGCTGAAATCCAATTACAATTGAAAGTATTAGTGTATGGTCAACAATGATTGCAGATCAATTCAAATGTAATGATTACAGGATGTTCATGTTCACTTGTCAACTGCAGTTAAGGGAATTCTAACACAGAGGAGCAGCATAGATTACCTAACCACTAACACAGAGGAGCAGCATAGATTACCTAACCACTAACACAGAGGAGCATGCGGACTGTACCTGGAGGGAAGTGGAGACGCGGGCGAGCTCGTATTCCTTGTAGATGAAGTAGCCGCCAACAACGGCAGCGGCTGCCGCCCTAGTCGACCAGAGATCGACGTTCCCAAGCGTGTTTTTGCAGCCCGTGCAGCACCGGCGCCCTGAATCACCTGCAAGACAACAAAAACGTCAGATCTGAGCCGTCTCTGCTCTGGTCAAACGCGAGAAAAAGATGGAGGAGTAGATCTGCAGGGGGTGCTGTAGGGGAAGCGAGTATCCGGCGAAGGCCTTGTCCAGGAGGAGGGAGAGTCGGGGAGGCGTCCAGGCAACGAGGGGTCGGGTGCAGCAGCAGCCGTCGGGAACGCAGCTACCTCCAGCATGGATGAGAGGCCGTGACGAAGGAGGACGTCGGCGCTGTACAGAGCCCGGAGGAGCGGCGGCCGGTGGAGGAGCGGCGGCCGGTGGAGGAGCTTGGCGTCAAGTGCTCGGACCGGCGGCCCTGTCGAGCTCAGAGCGGAGTCGTCCGAGGCGCAGCTTGGCGTCGAGTGCTCGGAGAAGGGGAAGGAGAAGCCACCGGCGATTCCTGGGCGGAGGTGCGGCGAGGCTGGGAGAAGGGCATGGGGGGCGGATCTAGATCCTGCGTGGCTGGGAGAAGGGCGATGGGGGAAGGACGGGGTGGCGGCTTAGGTTCGGGAGGCAGTGGGGAGGGGCTAGGGTTCGGGAGGCAGTGGGGAGGGTCTTTTATTCCGTTGTCTCTGACAAATACAAAATTGCCCCTGGTTGTGTGTTGCGTGGTCGAATCTCTGCGGGTATTCAAGTCATTTCACGTCAAAAGAATAGGTTGGGCGAGAGAACCACCGTTGGATGGGTGCGTGATGAACGGCTCAGATAGGCTACAGTGGGCAGTGGGGTGATCCGTGGGCAGAGTGGTTCTGCGTTCTGATTGGTTTAGATCGGCTCCGAGTTGACCGTATATTGAAACCGGCATACGAAATTCAAAAAAAATCAAATAAATGGAAAATCTTCACGTGGTGTCATTATGTGTGTCCTAGTATCCATCAAAAATCATAAAGTTGGAATACGGCAATTTTCTTAAGAAAGTGTTCTCAGAAATGAGGTATCATCTATGAAGATTCATGGCTTTAGGGCCAAATGACCAATGTTATCGCCACATTCTTGACATAGTTTGTTCAAATGTTCCCATATTCTACAAAAATGTGTATCTTGGAACCACGAACAATGTTGCCGAAGAAAGTTCTCATTTTCATTGAACAAAAAATTCATTTTTCATTTTCCGAGTGCCAAAAATGGGTTATTTTGTGAAGCAACTACCAAAAATATGTCGTAAAATAGGAGCGCTACATTATTTGAAAATACTAGACCACATTGTTTTTACAAATAACCAAATGGTTGTTCGTCAAACCTTTCCATCAACCTCTCGTAAAAAAGACAAATTCATGTCGATTCAGCTGGAACGGGGTCAAATTTGAACTACAGCTGCCTCGTAGTTTTCTCATGATTTATTGAAAAAATCATATTTAGGTACACAAGTACCTATTTCATCAGAGATACAACAAAAGTTTCGCAAAATTCAAACCCTAGCTACGAACGGTCATGTCCCCCGAGTTGACCGTATATTGAAACCGGCATACGAAATTCAAAAAAAATCAAATAAATGGAAAACCTTCACGTGGTGTCATTATATGTGTCCTAGTATCCATAAAAAATCATAAAGTTGGAATACGGCAATTTTCTTAAGAAAGTGTTCTCAGAAATGAGGTATCATCTATGAAGATTCATGGCTTTAGTGCCAAATGACCAATGTTATCGCCACATTCTTGACATAGTTTGTTCAAATGTTCCCATATTCTACAAAAATGTGTATCTTGGAACCACGAACAATGTTGCCGAAGAAAGTTCTCATTTTCATTGAACAAAAAATTCATTTTTTATTTTCCGAGTGCCAAAAATGGGTTATTTTGTGAAGCAACTACCAAAAATATGTCGTAAAATAGGAGCGCTACATTATTTTAAAATACTAGACCACATTGTTTTTACAAATAACCAAATGGTTGTTCGTCAAACCTTTCCATCAACCTCTCGTAAAAAAGACAAATTCATGTCGATTCAGGTGGAACGGGGTCAAATTTGAACTACAGCTGCCTCGTAGTTTTCTCATGATTTATTGAAAAAATCATATTTAGGTACACAAGTACCTATTTCATCAGAGATACAACAAAAGTTTCGCAAAATTCAAACCCTAGCTACGAACGTTCATGAGAGATGGAAGCGGGTCAAATTTGAACTACAGCTGCCTCGTAGTTTGCTCGTAATTTTTTGCAAAAATCATTTTTAGATACAAAAGTATCTATTTCATCAGAGATACACAAACGGTCATGTCCTCCGTTTTGACTATATTTTGAAAGTTGCATTTAAATTGAAAAGAATAATCCCACAAATTTATTTCAATTTTTTTAAAACCCAGTATAAAGCAATATATAATCTTAAGGGTATTTTGTATTTTATTTTGACTGAAAACAGTACCTAATAGTATATAATGACAGAGGAAATCTTTATAAAATTTTCAAAATTTATTTGGTTGAAATTGAAATTCAAAAACAAAAGTTATAAAAGAAAAAAGAAAAAAATAAAAAGAACAGAACAAAAAAAAAGAGAATCAGGCGAGCCGAGCCGGCCCAGCCCAGTAGCGCAGCTAAACCAGGCTGGCCAACCCACTCGGTACAGGGAAAAGCCTCGCCCAACGAGGCCCAAGCCCAGGGACCTAAGCGAAGCATCTAGTTAATAAGTTCCAGTGCGCCTTCTGTACATCACAGGTGTGGTGGCCTGTTGGTTATGAGCGACGGGAAGAAAGGTGAGGTCGCGGGTTCGAGTCTCTATCCGCCTCTTTTTTCATAATTATATTCATGTGCGTGGTATGGCTCTGTCCAGATACGTGGGTCCCACATGTCAGTCGGGTGGGTCCCACATGTCATTCGGGTGGATCACAAGGTGGGCCCCACATGTCAGCTGAGTGTGGTTCATTTGCTGATAAGTGGGTCCCATGTGTCAGCCGGGTGGGTCATATAGGTCACACGGTGGGTCCCACATGGCGGGTCCCACAGGTCACACGGTGGGTCCCACATGGCGGGTCCCACATGTCGGTTGGCTTGGGCGGGTCCCACCGGTCATTGTGTGCTACTCCTGACAGTGGGTCCTACATGTAAGAATGACACGTAGGCAAAATTGACACCTAAACACTGACACGTAGGCGAGACCGCTGAGTTGGCTGTCCAGTCAGAGTGACACGTAAGCGAAAATGACACCTAAGCACTAACACGTAGGCGAGATTGCTGAGTTGGCTATCCACTAATGCGAATGACCATTTAAATTGGTCGTAGTCGTCTAGAAAAAAGGTCATATATTAGTGCTATCTGGCTTATGACCAATTCATGTTAGGAAAAAAAGTCCTTTGGTCACAAATTGGTCATAAGTTTGTGTTGTTTACTCCCTCAAAACCAGCGTGTGACCAACTGGTTCAAAATGGTCATAGATCTATGACCAATATTTTGGGCGTCACTATAAAAGGTCACATTATAGCATATTTCTTGTAGTGGCCGGCGACGACGCGGCTCGCTGCGGCGGCGCTGGTGGAGGTGAGGGAGCACCTTAACGAGGGGGGTGGGGGTGGGTCGGGTGCCGGAGCAGCTCGCCGGTGAGGGTTAGGGTTCGGGGGTGCGGGGAGGGGCTTTAGAGGGAGGCCGGGGTAGGTGAAAGAACGAGGATGTCGCCTAGAGGGGGGGTGAATAGGTGTTTTAAAATAATTACGGTTTAGGCTTGAATAAATGCGGAATAAAACTAGCGTTTAATTTATCAAGCACAAAACCTAAACAAGCTAGGTTCACCTATGTGCACCAACAACTTAGCTAAGCAAGATAAACAACTAAGTGATAGCAATAGATAACTTCAAGCTCGATGGCTATCACAAAAGGTAAATGCATAAGTAAAGGTTTGGGTATAGAAGTAACCGCAAAGTGGACACGAGGAGATGTTTCCCGTAGTTCCTTCCCAATGGAAGTACGTCTACGTTGGAGGGGTGTGGAGCCACCTAGGCGCTCCAATAGCACGGATGTGCTCACCCTATTCTTTGTGAGCTTCACCCGTGAGGGATTGGCTCGTTCCACTATGAGGTCGACTTGAAGGCGTTGACCAAACCGATACACAAAGGTCGGGGAACTCCACAAAGAGTTGGAGCCTCCCAACAATGCCTCGGACTTCCTCCGAGACTCACAAAGGCACCTAGGGTTACAAGCAACCCAAGATGCAACGAGAACCACAAAGAGTAATGAGCTTCTCAATCTTCACTTCCACGTATCACCGTGGAGAACTCAAACCGATGCACCTAATGCAATGGCAAGAACACAAGAAGTGCTCAAAGCAATTCACTCTCAAATCCCACCAAAGCAACTAATGCTATGGAGGAAGATGAGAGGAAGAGCAAGGAAAACAACAAATGAATCCCAAGATCTAAATCCAATGAGCTCCCCTCACTTAGAGGAGAGATTGATTGGTGGAAATATGGATCTAGATCTCCTCTCTCTTTTCCCTCAAGAAGGAGCAAGAATCATTGGAGGGATTGAGAGATAAGCAAGCTCAAGAGGGTCAACAATGGAGGAGAAACACGAGCTCAAGAGATGGGGGTCATTGGGGAAGAAGACCCCCTTAAATAGGACCTCAAAAAACTGCCCGTTATGGCCAAAACGTGCCCAGGGACGGTACTACCGCCCCCCGGCAGCGGTACTACCGTTCTGGGGATTTCGGGCGCTCAAAACGCGCCCAGGGGCGGTACTACCGCCCCCCGGCAGCGGTACTACCGTTCTGGGATGATTTCGGGCGATTTTGGTCCTGTCTCGGGCGGTACCCGGGCGGTACAGACCCGGTACTACCGCTGCACGGAAAACTGCAGAAACGTCCAAACGAAAACGACGATATCTTGATCAACCGAACTCCGTTTTCGATGATCTTGGGCTCGTTGAAATCACAACGACGAGCTTTACAAGATCATGCAGAAAAACATCATAGTCCAACAAGGGAGGATAAAACCAAATGGGGAAAGGTTAGACCTCTCAAAAATAGAACAACCGGTAAAACCTCCAACACCAAAAACGCAATAAGTTTTTCTTACGGAATCCGTTTTTGATGAACTTGAGCTTGTCTTGAAGATCATGACATGCTCTAAAACCACACATGGAGAAATCCCAAATAAGAGCCAAGAAAGATGATGCGAAGAATGCAAAGGTTTGAGCTCTCTCCGGACGATACGATCAAGTTACTCATTCGAGAGCCCCTCTTGAAAGTGTGGCATCTATCCTATAATCCGGTCTCTCACTAACACCATGAGACCGGTAAAATAGAAACCCTATCAAGATCATACCTTTGCCTTGCGCAATCCACTTGAGCTAGATGATGACGATCTTGATCACCTCAAGTTGGATCACCTTTCTTGATTGCGCTCCGCTTGGTGAAGGCTTGTGAAATGCTCCCCATACACAATATGGGAGAGCCACTTTTAGGAACATCTTCACTTGGCCATAATCTTGATGACGACCACCGCTTGACGTCATCCGCCATGGGCTATATGGAATCTTCCTTTGATGCATGCCCATGGGAAGATACCTTTTATAAGGGCCCCTGAAAAACCAACCGTTATGCACAGAAATGTGCACAGCGGTACTACCGCTGACGAACAGCGGTACTACCGCTACTGACCTCCACGCGGTACCTCAGTGGTTCCGATACTCAGTTGCAGGGGTAGCACAGAGTGCTACCGTAGTTACCAGGCACCGGTACTACCGCCAGAATCCACCGGTACTACCGCTGTCATGCCTCGAATAAATTCGTGGTATTCCATCGGTAGTACGTGGGGGGTACCGGACAGATACCGTTGGAGACAGTGGCTAAAAACCTTCTGAACGGTATCTCCAGCGGTACTTCCAGAGGTAGTACCGTTGGAGAATACTGCCTGCGTGCTGCAGCAGTACTACTCCGGAAGGAGCGGTACTACCGCTTCCCAATGGCGGTACTACCGTTAAGTCGATTTCAGCCAAGGTATCTTTCCTTCTCTCTTCACAAGGATGATGTCTTGAAGGTGAACAGGAATATCCACGCCATCATATTCTTCAAGACATGCTTGAAATATGCTCAACTCAACACATGACCATTCTTCATATAAACTCTTTAAAAGGATCTTGGTCATCTTATAATCTTCTAGAGTCCAACACATGAACTCCAACATTTTCCTATGGACAAGATCTAAGGATATATCAAAGCAAACATTAGTCCATAAGGATTGTCATTAATTACCAAAACCACACATGGGGGCACCATGCTCTTTCAGTAGGCGGTGGACCGGCGGTGGGAGGCGGAAGGAGGAGGGCGGAGCGGCGAGGCACCGCGGGTGGCGGCAGCTGGCGGCCTGGCCGGCGGCGGCGGGGGGATCGAGCCGCGGTGGTTGAGAAAGCACAACGAAGAAGACGACCCTCGGGTGGGCCGGCCTACCAGCGACTCTGTGCAGGCGTCGGGGCGATAACACACGCTGAAGGCGCAGAATAGGAGGTCCCATAGATCGTCCGATAGAGACTCGAGTTTGTTGCGTCACCTGAAAAAACCAGCAAGGGCAGGCCCATTTGACGTGATTTTTTTCCGCCTTTTTGTTTCATGTTTCTTTTCCTGTTCTTTTTCGGTTGCATTCTTTTCTGTTTGTTTCGTTTTTATTTTTTCCATTTTATTTATGATTTTGAAATATGTTGAAATTTTAGAAATGTTGTAAATTTTAAAATATTCAGATTTAGAAATGGTTTATTTTAAAAAATGTTCAATTTTGAAAATGTTCAAACGTAAAATGTTCAAAATTGAAAAATGCTCAGATTTGAAATTATTCATGTTTTGAAAAAGGTTTAATTTCGAATTTGCTCAGGTTTCAAAAAATGTTTAAAACTGAAAAAATGCCCAGATTTGAAGTTGTTCATTTTTCTAAAAAAATCAAATTTGAAAATTGATCAAATTTGAAAAAATTCATATTTTGAAAAGCGCTCAGATTTTGAAAAAATATAGAATTTTTAAAATGTCACAACTCAAAAAAAAATTCACATTTAAAAATTACATTCAACTTTAAAAAAACGCAAAAAGAAAAATAACAGGGCCTTTATATTGGGCCGCTTTAAAGTGACCCATGAAGCATTGCTTCAGGCGACGCGTGGGTCGTACGTCGCCTCGAAGCGATATAACAGGAGCTCCAGTTTTCACCATGAGTCATGTCCTCGACGTGCTTTTTGACCATTTTCCTGAAATGGGGATGTTACCTACTGGTACTTGTGGTGGTCTCGAAGACAGATCAAGAACAAGGAGCCTGTGCCAAATCCAGAGAGCACTATGTCGATGCTGCTTTCGATGTTGACACGGGACGTGGTGCAACTGGTGCTATTATCCGTGATTCAGGAGGAAATTTTGTTCCTGCAGCTTGTGATTACACTGATCTGGCCGTTGATGCTGCGTCAATGGAGGCTTCAGCGTTGCTGGCGGGACTTCAGCCCGCAGAACAATTTGGTGCCAAGTCTTTGCTGGTTGAATCTGATGCTCTGGAGGTAGTGCAAGCTGTTCTTGATCGTTCAGAGTATAGAGGAACGAGTGCGGTGGTGATCGATGATTGCCGGCATATACTAACGATGCTAGGCATGGCAACAATTTAACATTGTCCGCGATTTAGGGAGATCAAATTATATTGAGGATCCAAAGATTGCAAAAGATGATATGGTGAAAAGGGTATCAACGAATGAAACATGCAATCAAAGAACCCAAATCCAATTGAACAAAAGAAAAAATTATATTGAGATCAACCAAGTGTTCTAATAATCAAGAGGGAACTCCCCAAGGTACGTGCACAATAAGGATTTATATTGCAATATAGTATGCACAACATGGAATCCTCACTCCCCCATAATCCTTTGAAACACAAAACATGTGCAAGAGAGAATGTATAAAACAAGGCATAACACTTGCAACAATCATATGGTTGAGCATCAAAAATAAGACCGACAAAAATCCAAATGCGAGAACATTTAAAAGATTTTGACTCAACCAAATGATGTGTGTGACATAGCAAAGCCCTTTTATAAGAGTACATCATAGGTGAGCATTGAGCATCACCATAGTCTCAAAGGAATGATAAGCAAGGAGCAAAGCATGTCATTTCAACACACACAACCGACAAAAATGAGTGCACAAGATCCAAAAAAAAGGCAAGCACTCATAAGGCAAATATTTTCCGGAGCCACCAAAAGATCCAAAAACATAAAAGAGGTGGACACCAAGGAAATAGGATATCAATTTGCGATGTAACATTTCTCATGTGTATAGATTTCTAAGTAGATAACAATCATATGATATACATCCACAAAGAAACATGTACACACAAAATAGTTACTAAAGAGAAGAACATGATACCCAAGAGGAAGTCATATATACACCATTAAGATCTTTGCTTAAAAGCATAGCACATAGCTCAAATTTATCTTAAAGGATATAAATAGACTTCCAACACAAACGCATCAAAGGCATCACAAATATCCACAAGGGAAAAGTGATAGTTGGGATGCTTTGAGAAGGAAACAAGTATCACAAGGAACAAAAAAATCATGCCAAGATGCAACCTACACAAGGTTGAATGCAAGAAATGTATGCATGAGGTAGATACTTGTTACCGAGATGGCATTGGTGATGTAGAAGATTTAGCAATCACGATCATCATAGCTTGGCTTCAATAAGCACATGGTGAGAGCACCTTCCTTATGAATGAGACAAGGCATCCAATGCATCTCCGAAGTACCTAAAACACAATTCAAGTACAAAATGGTCCCCAAACATATTGGGTCCGAAGTAGTTAGGAAACTACAATACATAGGACAAACTCCACATGAATATGTGCATATGGATATGAAATTGAATTTCATGCACATCTTAGCCGATTTAGGATTCGGTGGAGTTTACCCGATATATTGGATCAAAGAAAGTAAACATGCCATAATATACATGAAGTAAATATGCATGTCAAGACCTTCAAGAACCAAAAGAAGACACATTTGGACAAAATACAAAGAATACCAAGAAGGCACACCAAAGTGTGACATGCAAGAGAATTGTCCAAATTATATCAAAACCCAAATCAACACATGATTGAGAAAGATACCAAAAGAAGAGATACCAAATGAAAGATATATCAAGGAATGAGATAACTAACTCCCAAAGAGAGAAAGATTCAACAAATAGACCAAACCCTCTACACTTTCTATGATGGCACAAAGTACCAAGACAAAAAGGTTTGTCTTTCCACGAGACATGTCATCGGGCTCAAACACCAATTTAAAATAGATCAAGTAGCAATTGAAGACAAATAATGTTCTAAAGCATATAGGATAGCTCCCCCAAGATTTGTGCATTATTTATGATCTTGCATTGGAATGCAAAATGCACACAAATGGGATCATTACACTCCAAATATATTATTCAAACACTAGTCATGTTCAAGAAAAGCAATAAGATCCAATACCAATTTAAAAATGGTGTTCTACTCAAAATAGGATAGCTCCCCCAAGAATAGTGCATTATCTTAGAAGTGTGACTTTGAATGTAAATGCACAAGAATGGGATCACGGCTTTTCTATTTTAAGGAAAACACAAAACAACATGAGTAGAGCAAGAGGATCCAAAGGTCAAGGAAGACAAAAGAAAGTTTGATCAAAACTAATCCTTGGCAATAAATAAGGCAATTAAGAGCAAAGCCAAAGTAAATATGATCAATATACTTTACCACAAATAAGATTATCACTTGTAAAGACAAGTAATGTATGGAGATAATTCTCGGTGGTAAATGACAAAGATATTCAAGATCATATTCTCAAAACAAGAGCGAATAGGCAAATATGGAACTTGTTTGAGAAACATGCCACATAGGAACAAGATAATTTACAATATCAATTCTAAGTGGCAAAACCTCACTTGTTCACATTTTCTAGGTTCGTAATATGCACAATGCTTATTACTCCCCCATAATGTGATAATCCATTTGTTTTCAACAAGAGGCAAAAAAAACCAAATAGAGATAGTTAATGGACATTTAGAATTCGAATTTCTCATGAGCATGACATACCACATAGAGACTAGATAATATTGATATATCAACACTAAGTGGTATTCCTCATGTATACACATTTTTAGGATTGTGACGTGCCGAAAGCATATCACTCCCCCAAAATGGGAAAGTCCATTAAACTATCACAAGAGCCAATTAAGATAAAACAAGAAGCAATAGAGGCTCAACACAAACACACACAACCATGATGTGCAAACCAACATACACACACTAGATTACTCAAGATAGGTAAGTGGTAGGCACATCATAGTCAAACACATGCAAGGTACAAAACCAAACACATGCAAGGGGCAAGCAACTTTCAATGTATATATAATTTAAATACACGTTACCGCAAGGAGGCACGTTGGATATAAGATAGAGATATGAAAATCCAAATGACTTGGCTTGGAGATATGATTGATGAAGATCCCTTAATTCTTCATAATGTAGCCAAGTCTCCACGCCCTCCACAACACCTATTGATCAAGTTTTAGCTTGTTGGTCCCCAACCAAGTTGGGTCCTAAGAGGTTAGTCACAATAGGCTTGGCCACCCAAATGGTTCTTTTCTTGACACCACTTTGAGTACCAACAAATTTGGCAAACACATTGCCAACCTTATCCTTCTCAAGAGAGTAAACATCATCAATTATGATTGGGTTGGATAAGGTACCGTTAGTGCATGAAGAAGCAAGATGTCCCTTCTCGCGACATAGATAGCAACATCTACTTCCACCTTTCTTCTTAGTTGATTTCTCAACTTGAGAAGCTTTAGCTTGATTCTCCTTGGGAAGTGGCCTTTCTTCAACGTTGGATACTTGAGTATGAACTTGAGGCCGCTTCCCTTGTTGCTTCTCACTTAAATGCTTCTTCTTCATTGGGCAAGATCTCACATGATGCCCTTCAATCTTGCACTTGAAGCAAACAATCTTGGCCGAATCTTTTACTTGTTCTAGGCCCTTCTTCTTGATGGTCTTGTGCTTCTTCTTGATGTTGGACTTCTTCTTAACATCGGAGTTGAATCCAAGTCCACTCTTGTCATTGGGAGATTTTTGCACACTCAACATATTGTCAAGTGCCGACTTCCCAACATGACGCTTTTCCAAGTCTTTCTTCAAAGAAGTGACTTGGCCTTGAGCTCTTTGATTTCCTCTACATGGTTAGTTTCAACACAAGTACTAGAGGAAGTAGATGCTTCATTGTTAGAGCAACAAGGCATGGAAAGCAATTCATCACAAGATGTAAAATATCATGAGTGGATGAACTACTAGGACTAGCACATGGCAATATAACATTTCGAGTAGAAGTTGTGCCATTGTCCACATGAGGCTCACAAGATGTTACCTTAGTTGAAGTAGCCTCATGAGCTAACTTTAGCCGATCATGGGAGACTAGAAGATCATTATGAGAGCTCGAGAGCTTTTCATGACTTTCTTCCAATTTCCTATAATTGCTTGTTAGCAACTCAAGTTGAGCCCTTAGCTCAACATTCTCCTTTAATATGGATGCTTCACAATAAGTAGAGTTAGTAGCACAAGCATCATCATTTTTAGATTTGAGGACATTAGAAAGAGCAAGAGCATGATCTTCTCTTAATTTAGAAAAGTCTAAACTATAAGATTCCTCAAGACTACAAAGTTTTTCCTCAAGGATCCTTCTACGCTCTTGCTCTTCATTAAGAGCAATAGAAAGATCCCCGATCTCATCGGTGTAGTCTTGCTCACGACCTTCCATTTCCACAATGGTGTCCTCATGCTCATAAATAAGTTTATTGACCTCAATAGCATTAGCCATGATTTCCATGAAGTTAGAGCGAGCATTTTTATTTTTACTCAAAGCAAGAAAGACAATTTCACCTTTCTTATTTAGAGAATCAACAATATCATTCTCTTCATTATTATCATCATCTTTAGATTCAATGGGGTTCAAAGTAGGAGATACCTTTGACTCCTTAGCCATAAGGCAAAAGATGGTCGATGAAGATGAAACATTACTTGAGGCACCACTCAAGTACACATCTTGTTCCATAGGAAGTTGGGTTTCCTCTACAATGTTAGTGACCAACGGAATAGAGGAAACACACGCATTTGTAGTATGGCAACAAGATAAAGCAAGCATATCATCATGAGATTTAGACAAACAATTTTACAATATGCAAGGACTATCAACACAAGCATGTAAAGCATGAAGGTGCTAGATGTGTTTAAGTCCAAAGGTAGATCATTGCAACAATGTTGAGGCAAAGAATCATCAATAGTAAGTTTACTATCATTGTTGCAAAGTCTAGCACTACTCACCATCTCATTAGGTTGTGGCTTACCACATGTTGGTGAAGTAGAGGAAGTTGAGAACTCATCACGCCCGGAAGTGGAGGGAGAACAATCATCCTCAATAATATTGGACACATCATATTTGTCTTGAAGCTTTGTCCATAAATCATGAGCATTCCGAAAAGGCATGATTGACTCAAGAACTACATTGCTCAAAACACCAACAATAGCATGAGATACTAGAGAATTGAGATAAGAGTTTTCCTCATCCTCTAAAGATAACTTTTGGAGATCCTTTGGAGGAGGAAAATCCATATCTACAATTCTCTCCATTTTTGGGCCATACACCCGAAAAAGATTAAGCATGCGAATTTTCCAAACATCATAATTTGTGCCATCGAATATGAAAGTGGGATCATTTGCTAAGTCTCTAAACGACATCTTTACTCTCAAGGCGGTGAAGCCTAATAAAGAGAGCCTGGCTCTGATACCAATTGAAAGAACGAGGATGTCGCCTAGAGGGGGGTGAATAGGCGTTTTAAAATAATTACGGTTTAGGCTTGAATAAATGCGGAATAAAACTAGCGTTTAATTTATCAAGCACAAAACCTAAACAAGCTAGGTTCACCTATGTGCACCAACAACTTATGCTAAGCAAGATTAACAACTAAGTGATAGCAATAGATAACTTCAAGCTCGATGGCTATCACAAAGGTAAATGCATAAGTAAAGGTTTGGGTATAGAAGTAACCGCAAAGTGGACACGAGGAGATGTTTCCCGTAGTTCCTTCCCAATGGAAGTACGTCTACGTTGGAGGGGTGTGGAGCCACCTAGGCGCTCCAATAGCACGGATGTGCTCACCCTATTCTCCGTGAGCTTCACCCGTGAGGGATTGGCTCGTTCCACTATGAGGTCGACTTGAAGGCGTTGACCAAACCGATACACAAAGGTCGGGGAACTCCACAATGAGTTGGAGCCTCCCAACAATGCCTCGGACTTCCTCCGAGACTCACAAAGGCACCTAGGGTTACAAGCAACCCAAGATGCAACGAGAACCACAAAGAGTAATGAGCTTCTCAAACTTCACTCCACGAATCACCGTGGAGAACTCAAACCGATGCACCTAATGCAATGGCAAGAACACAAGAAGTGCTCAAAGCAATTCACTCTCAAATCCCACCAAAGCAACTAATGCTATGGAGGAAGATGAGAGGAAGAGCAAGGAAAACAACAAATGAATCCCAAGATCTAATCCAATAGCTCCCCTCACTTAGAGGAGAGATTGATTGGTGGAAATATGGATCTAGATCTCCTCTCTCTTTTCCCTCAAGAAGGAGCAAGAATCATTGGAGGGATTGAGAGATAAGCAAGCTCAAGAGGGTCAACAATGGAGGAGAAACACGAGCTCAAGAGATGGGGGTCATTGGGGAAGAAGACCCCCTTAAATAGGACCTCAAAAATCTGCCCGTTATGGCCAAAACGTGCCCAGGGACGGTACTACCGCCCCCGGCAGCGGTACTACCGTTCTGGGGATTTCGGGCGCTCAAAACGCGCCCAGGGGCGGTACTACCGCCCCCGCCCGCAGCGGTACTACCGTTCTGGGATGATTTCGGGCGATTTCGGTACTGTCTCGGGCGGTACCCGGGCGGTACAGACCCGGTACTACCGCTGCACGGAAAACTGCAGAAACGTCCAAACGAAAACGACGATATCTTGATCATCCGAACTCCGTTTTCGATGATCTTGGGCTCGTTGAATCACAACGACGAGCTTTACAAGATCATGCAGAGAAACATCATAGTCCAACAAGGGAGGATAAAACCAAATGGGGAAAGGTTAGACCTCTCAAAAATAGAACAACCGGTAAAACCTCCAACACCAAAAACGCAATAAGTTTTTCTTACGGAATCCGTTTTTGATGAACTTGAGCTTGTCTTGAAGATCATGACATGCTCTAAAACCACACATGGAGAAATCCCAAATAAGAGCCAAGAAAGATGATGCGAAGAATGCAAAGGTTTGAGCTCTCTCCGGACGATACGATCAAGTTACTCATTCGAGAGCCCCTCTTGAAAGTGTGGCATCTATCCTATAATCCGGTCTCTCACTAACACCATGAGACCGGTAAAATAGAAACCCTATCAAGATCATACCTTTGCCTTGCGCAATCCACTTGAGCTAGATGATGACGATCTTGATCACCTCAAGTTGGATCACCTTTCTTGATTGCGCTCCGCTTGGTGAAGGCTTGTGAAATGCTCCCCATACACAATATGGGAGAGCCACTTTTAGGAACATCTTCACTTGGCCATAATCTTGATGACGACCACCGCTTGACGTCATCCGCCATGGGCTATATGGAATCTTCCTTTGATGCATGCCCATGGGAAGATACCTTTGATAAGGGCCCCTGAAAAACCAACCGTTATGCACAGAAATGTGCACAGCGGTACTACCGCTGACGAACAGCGGTACTACCGCTACTGACCTCCACGCGGTACCTCAGTGGTTCCGATACTCAGTTGCAGGGTAGCACAGAGTGCTACCGTAGTTACCAGGCACCGGTACTACCGCCAGAATCCACCGGTACTACCGCTGTCATGCCTCGAATAAATTCGTGGTATTCCATCGGTAGTACGTGGGGGGTACCGGACAGATACCGTTGGAGACAGTGGCTAAAAACCTTCTGAACGGTATCTCCAGCGGTACTTCCAGAGGTAGTACCGTTGGAGAAGACTGCCTGCGTGCTGCAGCAGTACTACTCCAGAAGGAGCGGTACTACCGCTGCCCAATGGCGGTACTACCGTTAAGTCGATTTCAGCCAAGGTATCTTTCCTTCTCTCTTCACAAGGATGATGTCTTGAAGGTGAACAGGAATATCCACGCCATCATATTCTTCAAGACATGCTTGAAATATGCTCAACTCAACACATGATCATTCTTCATATAAACTCTTTAAAAGGATCTTGGTCATCTTATAATCTTCTAGAGTCCAACACATGAACTCCAACATTTTCCTATGGACAAGATCTAAGGATATATCAAAGCAAACATTAGTCCATAAGGATTGTCATTAATTACCAAAACCACACATGGGGGCACCATGCTCTTTCAGTAGGCGGTGGACCGGCGGTGGGAGGCGGAAGGAGGAGGGCGGAGCGGCGAGGCACCGCGGGTGGCGGCAGCTGGCGGCCTGGCCGGCGGCGGCGGGGGGATCGAGCCGCGGTGGTTGAGAAAGCGCAACGAAGAAGACGACCCTCGGGTGGGCCGGCCTACCAGCGACTCTGTGCAGGCGTCGGGGCGATAACACACGCTGAAGGCGCAGAATAGGAGGTCCCATAGATCGTCCGATAGAGACTCGAGTTTGTTGCGTCACCTGAAAAAACCAGCAAGGGCAGGCCCATTTGACGTGATTTTTTTCCGCCTTTTTGTTTCATGTTTCTTTTCCTGTTCTTTTTCGGTTGCATTCTTTTCTGTTTGTTTCGTTTTTATTTTTTTCATTTTATTTATGATTTTGAAATATGTTGAAATTTTAGAAATGTTGTAAATTTTAAAATATTCAGATTTAGAAATGGTTTATTTTAAAAAATGTTCAATTTTGAAAATGTTCAAACGTAAAATGTTCAAAATTGAAAAATGCTCAGATTTGAAATTATTCATGTTTTGAAAAAGGTTTAATTTCGAATTTGCTCAGGTTTCAAAAAATGTTTAAAACTGAAAAAATGCCCAGATTTGAAGTTGTTCATTTTTCTAAAAAAATCAAATTTGAAAATTGATCAAATTTGAAAAAATTCATATTTTGAAAAGCGCTCAGATTTTGAAGAAATATAGAATTTTTAAAATGTCACAACTAAAAAAAATTTCACATTTAAAAATTACATTCAACTTTAAAAAAACGCAAAAAGAAAAATAACAGGGCCTTTATATTGGGCCGCTTTAAGTGACCCATGAAGCATTGCTTCAGGCGACGCGTGGGTCGTACGTCGCCTCGAAGCGATATAACAGGAGCTCCAGTTTTCACCATGAGTCATGTCCTCGACGTGCTTTTTGACCATTTTCCTGAAATGGGGATGTTACCTACTGGTACTTGTGGTGGTCTCGAAGACAGATCAAGAACAAGGAGCCTGTGCCAAATCCAGAGAGCACTATGTCGATGCTGCTTTCGATGTTGACACGGGACGTGGTGCAACTGGTGCTATTATCCGTGATTCAGGAGGAAATTTTGTTCCTGCAGCTTGTGATTACACTGATCTGGCCGTTGATGCTGCGTCAATGGAGGCTTCAGCGTTGCTGGCGGGACTTCAGCCCGCAGAACAATTTGGTGCCAAGTCTTTGCTGGTTGAATCTGATGCTCTGGAGGTAGTGCAAGCTGTTCTTGATCGTTCAGAGTATAGAGGAACGAGTGCGGTGGTGATCGATGATTGCCGGCATATACTAACGATGCTAGGCATGGCAACAATTTAACATTGTCCGCGAGAAGCAAATGGAGCCGCACATGCGCTTGCTCGCCACGGCTCTTTAGAGGGAGTTAAATTCTTTTGGTTTGATGATCCTCCCCTTTTTCTTGTATCAGTACTTGTAGAGGACCGTGTTTTAATTCCATAATAGAGTTGCTTAAAGTTCAAAAGAAAATGTCCTCGACGTGCTTTCCTTACTGGAGAGACGCATATGCTCGTCACCGCTTCTACCCCGAAACCACCGGCTGAATCTGAAAAAAATCCAGATGTAGCCCATGCTGTATCTCACAAATGTGTAAATTTTTAATCCGAGATACCTTATATTATGGGCTACACAAAAATAACAAATATAGTAAAACTTAGAGACTTGAAAATATACATTCTCAAATCTACAAACTTGTCATTTTTGTGCAGCTCAAAATACAAAGTTTTCTAAGTTGAAAATTTTCACGTTAGTGGGATATATCATTGGCTATACGCTGATTTTTTTTTCAGAATTTTTTGAAACTTCTAAATATAGTTTTCGAATTTTTTTCAACAGGAGGGTGCACTGGTGCTCGGGAGCAAAAAAAAAAGTCTCCACTGGGTAACCACGGCTAATATTACGAGTTCCACAATATAGTCCTACATCTCAAACAAAGAGAGTACAACGTTGAATATGATGGGCTTTATTCTGATACGATGCGTTTACTTGCTGCGTACTTTGCCTATAGGCGACCGATGGGTTTGCATCGACACTGTCCGTTGCAGGCTATGTGAGTGTAGTACAGGTTTCTCGAGCTCTACTGCGGCCTGCGGCAGTCTATCTATCTAGCTAGCTCTGGGCAAGATGTAGCACGGCACGGACCGGATCGATCAAGAATACCTGATCCTCGTTACATCGTTACATAGCCGAGAGTTCCCGCGTGGGTCTGTACGAGTTCAGCAACCGCTCTGTGTGCAGCGATGCATTCCCACACCCATGGCCCTTCTATGTGCATCACCTAACACAAATGACAGGCGGGAATATGAGTTTCCGATGCCT
This sequence comes from Poa pratensis, assembly GCA_947311845.1. NCBI lineage: Eukaryota > Viridiplantae > Streptophyta > Magnoliopsida > Poales > Poaceae > Poa > Poa pratensis. The sequence goes on along the minus strand of CAMZMU010000089.1, from coordinate 17,421,125 downwards.
TCAATTTCTATAGCACTTCGCATTGCTCATGTTACTCAATATTTCCATTCATATCCTTTAACTTGACACTTCCTCGATTTTATTGTGGTGACATGATATCTGTTCTGCAGTTGCTCTATCGCACTATCGCACTATTACAATGGAACAAGAAAAAGAGCGATGGTTAAGAATTATTGATGAGTTAGATGTTAAAGCCGAAACAACACCTCTTTCGGCATCAGAGCGGGATGCTTTGAGAGAGGCTAATGATCGGATTTGCCATCTTCGTCGAGATGAGGAGACAAAATGGGCGCAAAGAGCGAAGGTTAAGTATATACAGGAGGGTGGGAATAATACGAAGTATTTTCACCTTATTGCAAACGGGAAACATAGGAAGAAAAAAATATTTCAGTTAGAGCAAGACGAAGGAACCATAGTAGGTCAGGAAAATTTAAAAACCTACATTTCTGAGTATTATAAGAAATTGTTTGGGGAGTCGACACCAAACTCAATTACGTTGGATGAACAAATGACTCACGACATACCGCAATTAACACCAGAGGAGAATAGGGTCCTTACAGCTGATTTCTTAGTGAAAGAAGTAAATGAGGCTATATCTCAAATGGAGCTTAATAAAGCTCCGGGACCAGACGGGTTTCCAGCTGAATTTTATAAAACCTTTTGGGAGGTTATAAGGGATGATCTAATGGCTATGTTTTTTCAGCTACAACAAGGAACTTTGCCTTTGTTTAAGTTGAATTTTGGTGTCATTACATTACTTCCTAAAAAAGAAAATGCGGTGCAGATCCAACAATACAGACCTATATGCCTTCTAAATGTTAGTTTCAAAATCTTCACAAAATTAGGTACTAATCGTATTACTGAATTTGCTCAGAAGATTATCAAACCGACTCAGTCGGCCTTTATGCCGGGGAGACACATACTAGAGGGTGTGGTGGTCTTACATGAAACTATCCATGAGCTTCATAGGAAGAAGATGGATGGGGTCATTTTTAAAATTGATTTTGAGAAGGCATATGATAAGGTTAAATGGCCATTCCTCCAACAAGCGTTGCGTATGAACGGTTTTGCACAACAATGGTGCAATTGGATTATGCAATTTGTGAAGGGAGGAAGTGTCGGTATTAGAGTTAATGATGACATCGGTCATTATTTTCAAACGAAAAAGGGACTCCGGCAAGGAGATCCATTGTCTCCTATATTGTTCAACATTGTAGCCGATATGTTGGCCATTCTTATCGCTCGGGCGAAGGAAGATGGTCAGATTGGAGGTCTCATCCCTCATTTAGTGGAGGGAGGTCTATCCATTTTACAATATGCAGATGACACGATCTTATTCATGGAACATGATCTAGCAAAAGCGGTGAACATGAAACTCATACTCTGCATTTTTGAACAACTTTCTGGCCTCAAAATAATTTTTCATAAGAGTGAAATTTTTTGTTTTGGGAAGGCGAAAGAGGAAGAGGCTCAGTATAAACAAATCTTCGGATGCGAAGCTGGCTCTTTACCTTTTAAATACCTCGGAGTGCCTATTCATTATAGGAGATTGCGCAACTCCGAGTGGTACCCAGTAGAATGTCGATTCGAAGGCAAACTTGGGTGTTGGAGAGGGAAGCTTTTGTCATATGGAGACCGGTTAGTTTTGGTTAATGCGTCCTAACAAGCTTACCGATGTTTATGTTGTCCTTTCTAGAAATACCTAAAGGGGTAAGAAAGAGACTAGATTTCTGTAGATCACGATTTTTTTGGCAGAGTGATGAGAACAAGAGAAAGTATAGATTAACTAAGTGGAACATCATTTGTAGACCTAAGGACCAGGGTGGTTTGGGGGTTGAAGTGCTCGAGCTTAAGAATCAATGTTTACTCAGCAAATGGTTGTTTAAATTGTTGAATGAGGAAGGAGTTTGGCAGGAACTCTTACGTAACAAATACCTCTCTAATAAAACTTTAGCTCAAGTTGAAGCACAACCAACAGATTCGCCCTTTTGGAAGGGTCTTATGAGGGTCAAAGAGAGCTTTTTTGCTAAAGGCTACTTTAAAATAGGTAATGGGGAGACCACAAGGTTCTGGGAGGACACTTGGCTGGGAAAATCTCCACTTAAAGATCAATATCCACTCCTTTATAACATTGTGCAGCACAAGGATGTTTCGGTGCATCATGTGTTAAACAATGCGCCCCCGATGAATTTGAGTTTTCGGAGGACTCTCACCGGGAATAAATGGGACATGTGGTCTCATTTAGTTCATAGGCTTATGGATATCACTTTGAATGATGTTCCCGACTCTTTTCATTGGGTCTAACTTCGAATGGAATTTTCACTGTTAAGTCGATGTATGAGGACCTTATGAATGGTCATACAAGGTTCTTACGCTCTTATTTATGGAAACTCAAAATTCCGCTTAAAATTAAAAAAATTATGTGGTTCCTTGATAGAAAGGTCTTGCTAACAAAGGATAATCTCGCCAAGCGAAACTGGCATGGTAGTAGTAAATGCGCCTTTTGTGGGTGCAATGAAACTATTGAACATCTTTTTTCTTGTTTGCCCGTTTGCAAAACTGGTGTGGCGTGTTGTGTTTTGTACTTACAATATTCCACCACCCACCAATGTTGCTAATATGTTTGGGAATTGGTTAAATGGAGTGGACAAAAAGACCAAAGATAGGATTCGTATCGGCGTTTCCGCTATTTGTTGGTCGATTTGGAATTGTCGCAATGATATTGTTTTTAACAAGAAGGACACTTTTCATGTCTTACAGGTTATTCACAGGGCGGTACACTGAATACAGTTATGGGCTTTCCTGCTGCCTTCGGACCAGCGGGACCTTATGGTGGCTGGGTGCACGAGACTGCTGCGCCTGGCACAGGATTTTTTCTCCCGACATATCTGGCAGCATACTAGTCGGCTTTTGTAGCTCTACTTTAGTTTCATCAGTGTCGGTTGAGGCTTGTCTCAATCTTGGTGATTTTGAGATGTAATAACGAATTGGATACGTTTAAACTTTGTAATAATCGGCTGTGTGCATCACTCGATGCAGAGGCTCGGATTAATAAAATTCCTTTTTCTAAAAAAAAATCGCACTATTACAACGGGAGATGAGTATATACTAGCAAACGTGCCCGTGCGTTGCTACGGGATTTTTTTTTTTTGACGAACAACGACGCGACCCAAAGTTCACCACAAAATCGAGACCCACGTAATGTTAACGTTATCATTAGTTCACCCTTTTTCCATTATCTTGTCCAACATCGCACAAGTGGCGACGAAGGTCGTGGATTCAGAGCTGGACCAGTCTACCAGTCTACTGGTTCACATTTTCGAAGAATGCTTATACAGATTCAGTCAAAGCCACATTTTTTGAAAGAAAAAGAGAGGGAGAGAAAGGGAACCTATAAGCATACAATTGTTTCATATAATTTTTTTGCTCGTGTTTGTCACATTTGTTCGTTCAGCTGAAGTGTCACTGTTTTGACCAGTAAGATTATTGTCAATTTCCACAACAAATGAAAACGCACTAAGACATGTTCCATTTGTTGTACGCTTCCCTGTGAGGTGCTATTTTTGTGTTATTCTGTCAGCTGAGATGCCCGCATGCCATATTGGATTCATGCCCAATTTTGCCCCCAATGTCCTTATTCTGTTAGCTGGTTGCATGCCTGCTCTTTCTGAACCTGTTATGCAGCGAGACACCTACAGGCTCAATGAAACCAAAACTTGGTTGGGACAAAGTGAATGTGGATGCAAGCTACACTGAAGAATCGGGCACTGACTTCAGGGTTGCGATTATTAGGAACAATCTAGGTGAGGCCATTGTGCCTAGGGTTTCTTACACTCCTGTCCAAGTGCAGAAGAGGAGCCATTGCAATTCTGGAGGGAGTGAAGCTGGCATCGGTGTTCTCTGAAAACACGCTGATCGTAGAATCTGCTTGCAGCTCAGTTGGTAGAACAAATCGATGTTCCCCTGTTACTTGATCTGTTCAGCTCATTCTCCTTGAAAACGTCCTTTCCAAAACGTTTGTGTTCCGTATCAAAAGATTTCATTGCTATGAAATTCCCTTCAAATTATTCTGTTCGAGCACACTAATCTAACTAAGCAACCAATGCCAGCTTGCATATTAAACTCCCCAATCTGTAACTGAGGCTGGATTTAGCACGAACGGACCAGCATATCATGACATAATCAGCTTGCATCTTAAACTACGCAATCTGTAATTGGTTTTTGTTGCTTGATACAACAGAGAGACAAAACACCACCGAGCTTTTCCATGAACAATGCAGAAAATCACATGAAAAATCACTTTTCCATGAGCCGGTCTGGATAGAGTCAAAAAAAAAGGAAGCAAATTAGATTGGAAGTAAATCACATGAAGAATCCATGGACATCGGGAGAACATGGAAAATCCATGGACAACTGAACCTGATCTAAAAAACAGGCATGACCTTTTTTCATCTTCACTGGATCCTTGGAGGCAGCAGATCGGGAGCGAATGACGAGCACAGGCTGGGTCACCCGCTCATCGCCTCGATCCGCTCCGCCCTCACCTCTGTTGCGGCAGCCTCGGCCCAGTCCGGCGCCGGCCCTGGGGCTGCCTTGGTGGTAGCCATCGGGCGTGCGTCCACCTCCTACGCGCTCCGCCCAGTGGCCGCTGACCTCCTTGTGAGTCGATGCGTTGCAGCTAAGGCTGCTGCCTAGTGCGTACCGTCGACCAAACAGGACCTGGGGTATCCAAAAATTACACACAGGTCCTTCCGCCGTACGAAACGCTGAAGTCTCCTCTGCCTTGTGGACTGCGGGTTGATTTCCGTATTCGTCAGGGGTTTTTTGTAAAGTACGGCGACGGACGGCAAGAAGCCTTATTGCCTTTATTAGTAGGTATAGGGGGGTTTTGTAAAGTACGACGACGGACGGCAAGAAGCCTTATTGCCTTTATTAGTAGGTATAGATATCGGATATTCATAACGGGTTGTAGGTGCAGATGCACCTACTACCCAAAAATTATTTTTCAAAATGTCAAAAAATTCAAAATAAATTTTTTGCATGTAGTTCAACATGTATTATGTTAGCACAAAAAGTTACGGGAAGAAAAAATATTTTTTGCAACCTGTGCAAAAAAGACAAATTCGGACGCACGGAAATGTGTTTGTACGTGTCAGATTTTTGTCTTTTTTGTACAGCTCACACAAAATATTTTTTCACCATGCCATGTTTTGTGCTAACACATAATGTTCTAATGTACATCCGTATTTTTTCCTGGAATTTTTTGACATTTTGAAAAAAAAACTATTTTTTTTTTACACAATGGGTGCATCTAGACCCTAGAGCCAAATCGCCGTGTCCGTATAGATATGCGGTTTGTCACCAAGTTCAGTTTGTATAGGTGTGCGAACTAAATACTCAAACCATTATTAGTGATCACCAACTTTTAAGGCATCTCTAGAGCTTAGTTCCTACTATTTATTGGACAAACCACGGTTTGGTTGGTTCAATATAAGACCATGTTAATTGTACAATGTACTCGCCCGTGGAGAAATATAAGAGGCCTAGTTATGAGTGCAGTCAATATTTGTATACCAAGATCACCACTACGTGCAGGAGTATAGGGATTGAGGATGCCAAAATAATATTGTCGTATGTGTCTGGAATATTTTTTTCATCCAGTGTCTTTTATGTCTTGGTGAAATTACTTTACTACTTTAGTCATAAAACTAGTACACGGTTGCTAAATTGAAATGTGATATATATGTATTTCACAGGATTTATTTTGTTAAACATGAAAGCAAAAGGATATATAGTCAAAAGTTAGTATTCATAAATAGTTTTCGCAATAAACCATAATCACTAGCTAGAGAATCTAGGATCTAAATATGGGGATGCCGCAAATATTTGCGTAATGTACGAACCACATAAATTCGATACATCGGTTCAATTTTGAGAAAATAGAAAATTAAGTCGTATACTTTTTGTCTAATTTGTTTTGCATCTTAGTCAACTAATGATAAGCACATGGTATACTTCGTTTTGCATTTGAGAAGAGGTGCCGTGTCATCCATGGAATGATGGAAACCCGGTAAACCGTCCTTGACCATAATACTCAACAACTTAGAAAGAAGAAACTCCATCCTATAGTTCTCGAAAACATCATTTTGTTTTGCGAAATTAAAATTCTTTTACAATTTTTGGTAGCAAATTCTAGCCATGCAACGAGTCAGGACTCAAGATTTTGCATGAACCATGAGGCGCGCGCCGTTTCCTTCCCCAAGAGCCAGCCGATGCGGCTATACGCCAGCCTGAACGCCCACGACTGGGTCACGCAGGGCGGCCGCGTCAAGGCCGACTGGAGCAAGGCGCCCTTCGTCGCATCCTTCCACAACTTCAACTTCGACGCGTGCGTCATATCGGGCGGCGCGCAGCGGTCCCGGCCGGCGCCGGCACCATGGAGGCCACCAGCGTGGTGAGCGGCAGTAGCAGCAACAGCAGCTGGTGGAACCAGGAGCTCAGCGGCATGAGCTACCGCCGGATGCGCTGGGTGCAGAGGAAGTTCATGATCTACAACTACTGCACCGACCCCAAGCGCATCGCGCAGGACGTGCCCGCCGAGTGCAAGCTCCGGTGAAGACCCAGATCATGGCATAACCCGTCATGTTTTGGAAGTGATGATCCTGTAAGGATGTGTTTTGTTTTTGGTTGAGGTGGAATGGAATGGAACGGTTCCGCACCTGGGCCTGATTCTTGCGTTTGGTTTTTAGGTGGAATGGAATTAGGTGATTCCACCAAAGAGAATATACTGCCTAGATGCGGAATGCCCAGGTTCCACCAAATCGGTGGAACGAGGTGGAACGCGTGCTCTTCTCTCGCGCTAATCGCTCCCCTCTCGCGCTAACCTCTCCCGTCCTCTTCACATCCCGACCGCCGCCGGCAGCCCCAAGGCGAGCGGCCGGAGCAAGGGCACGGCGGCGTCCCAGCTCCTACGCTCCGCGACGGCAGCCGGGGCAGAGCAGGGCACGGCGGCCGGCCAGAGCAAGGCGCCTGCGCTCCGCATCTCTGTCCTCAGGCGGCGGCCGGGGCAGAGCAGGCACGGCGGCGGCCCGAGGCGGCGCCCTCCCGAGGCGCGGCGGCCAGCAGAGGCACGCCGGGGCGAGAAACGGCCGTGGCGGCCGCGACTCGAACGCGCCGGCATCAGCTTCCAGGCGCGAGAAGCTTCGATGGGGAAGTCAGTAGCGAGCGGCGGCAGCCTCCAGGCAGTAGCGGTGTGGCGGCGGCAGCGGGACAACCGGCAAGGATGCAGCGATTTCGATCGGGCAAGGATCGATTGATCCATCTAGTGCTCTGGATGCGATCTGTGAGGAATAGGAATTACTAATCCTCCGCTTTAGCCATTAATAATATTCTGTGACTGTGAGGAATAGGAATAGCGGTGCACAGCAGAATTACTAATATTATCGATCTGGTACTTTGGCAAGCATCGATTGATCATATCACTATGAAATTGCTTAATGGATTAATATTGGTTACCCATTTATTGCTTTAATAACAGATTATGCGTTAATTGCATATCTTATGAAATTGCTTTAGACCATTCCATTCCACCTCATTTTTTCTAACCAAACACCGGAACGGAATGGAACTGTGACATTCTATTTTAGTGGAATGGAACCGTTCCATTCCATTCCACCTCAACCAAAAACAAAACACATCCTAAATGTACTAGTACGTATGCATATCGCATTTTTGCATTTGTTTTGTACTACGTATCACGGATCGATCAATGTACTCGCCAAGTTCTATATTACTGAGGAGTTCGTGACTGCTTGTCAGCTTTAGATTATTTCAACCCTGGAAAGACCATGCAAGAAACGATGTTTCGGTTTCGCTCTCTGTAGACAGTAATGCTACACCTACGGGGAATATTTACGGGAAAAGGCTTACGGGCTGACGTGTTACGGTACGTGGAAGCTGATGGCCCACCGTTTTACTAAAAGAACAGCAAAGAAAACGGCGCTCTAATGCCCCCGCCGCCGTGCAGCTTCCGGTGGCGTCGCTGCTCACGTCGGCACCTCGTATTCCGCCTCCGGTCGTTGGGCCCGCCCTGTTCGCAGCCCCCAGGAGATGTGCTCGCGAGTATGACCAAAGTCTGGCCGCCATGTGATGAACGACGAGTTCCCAGTAGTTGAGATCGTCAAGCTTGCGCTGTGCGCACAGCTCACCTGACCGAAGCTCTCTCGTCATGCCTCCAACCGATCAGAACACTGAGGCGCATGCACGGGATGCACGAAAGCTGCAACATCAAGGAGCAGCCGACGCTGGACAGCGGCACCGACGAGAAGCTTCGTGGCCAATGATTAGCCGCTTGCCGGCGACCCAGATCTTTCGATCTTCCGTTTCATGCACATGGGAGCTTGCCTCGGAGGAGCCCGCCGCTGCCGCTTGTATCGCCGTCGGCCCTCGACTGGAGTCTGGAGAGAAGCGATGGGGAATTGGAGATATTTGCTTAATTCCTGGATTCCACGTGTACCGCCCCACGTCAGCCCGTAACCCTCTTTCCGTAAGTTTTCCCCGTAGATGTAGCATTACTGCTCTGTAGAGGTAATGCTCACCGACAGCACTATCCCGGAGGATGTATAGTAAATTCGATAAGATAATGTGTTCGTTTTAGCTCAGACTTATGCGTTTGATTGCTCATTTGAGGAGCCACTGAACTAGTGGGCAGCAAGTTTTTTTAGCAAAACGGTCAGCCAAGTTGTTTAGGCTTGGTCGCTTAGACAGAGTAAATATGGACTGTTGCGAGATTATCTTAACTGAAGAAAGAAACACATGCGCGATGCACGCAAGGAAGATTCAGACTGGAGATCACTTTTACCCAAAACACCGAGGCATTTTTAATTGTACCGTAGAGGCAGTAAACAAAACTGAGCTCGTGACACTCGGTTTTCACCATGAGTCAAGTACTCAACGCGATTCCCTACAGACGCGTACTCGTCACCGTTTCTACCACAAAACCACCGGCTGATTCTAGTCATGACACCATAACACGCCCTGGCGCCGTAAGTACCATATAAGAATGAGGCAACCCCTTATTGGTGCTGCCGAGCTACGAGGTAATCACGGTATAATCTTATACTGAGTTCCGTCAATAGCCCTACAACTCAGACTGGAGGGAGTACAATATATGTTGAACTCATGACAGCCTTTATGTTGACACGATCCATGGCCTTGACGCGTAGTTCGCGTCGTCGATCGAGAGCAACCTACTAATGCTGTGACAAAACACACAAGCTAAACGGTAGTTCGCGTCGTCGATCGAATCCGTCTATCTAACCAGCTCTGGACCAAGACGTCGTACCAGGGACCAAAAGTAATCAGGCAACCTCGATCACCGTCAGGTATGTACCTAGGCGAGAGTCTCGATGAGTTCAAGGACCTGCTGGTGCGCGGCAGATGAAAGGCAATAGAGGGATGACTATGTTGCAGAGCGGATCTTTGATTCTCTCTTGCAGCCATGGCCCGTCGTTCTTCACCTTACACAGATTCTGGGCGATAGTACGAGCTTCCGATGCCTTCCATTCCTATCGGTATTCACGCTTGCGCATTTCTCATGTTATTTAGTGTCTCCATTAACGGCCCTTGCAATTGCCTTGATTTTATTTTGGTGATGTGAAATTTGTTCTTGAGTTGTTCTATTGCTCCTTTATATCGGGATATGAGTATATACTAGCAAAATGCCCATGCAAATAAACCAATATGTGCTCATAACTATTTTACCATGAAAACATTTTAGGTATTGTCTAGAACTTGGTTTTATTGTAGTATTAGAAATATGTTGATTTTCATTTTAAATTTGTACCATTAGAAACATCTTAGGTTTCATAAGTATGGCAAGCAAAAATATGAAGATTAATATAACCAAAAATGAGCGTTCACAACATCATTTAAATTTCTCAAAGAAGGTGAGAGTGAAGATAGACTCAGCACTTTCCTAACCTAATGGCTCCATGCATCATTGAGATATTCGCCCTCTCTAACTGAGATATTTGTCAAAAGCATTAGCCATGTAATGTATTTACTCGTTCTAAAAAAGTGAAATGTATTTACCAACAGTCTTAAACATCAAGAAGTGCATGTATGAAGTGGCACATTTGAATTATAAAATCATGGAACAGCTGACCTCTATGCATTGGATTTTTGTGGATGTGTATTGCGGTATAATTTTTCCCGCGGAGACATGTGCATCCCTTCAAACATACACCAATAGAATAGAAGGAAAAGAAAAGGATATATATTCGCCGCCGCCATCGCTGGCTGGCATGGTCTCCGGGTGTTTTCAACTTTCATGGCGGTGGCTTGTTGCATCCGTGCGTCTCCGGCAGAGACTGGACCGAGGCTATCATTTTTGTCCCGGCGGCGATGCAGAGACCGGACCGATGCTCTCGTTTTTGTCCTGATGGTGATGCAGAGACCTGAGTAGCCTCCCAATGAACGGATCAAAAGCCATTTGATCTAGCCAAAGCTTGCGACATCGCGATGTCGATCTCCTTATCGTAGCGTCTGAAGCACTGGAGCGCCGCATGCTAGTGTGGCGGTTGGAGGCGTCGGTGGCCATGACCTGCGTGCACGGGTGGAGCCCGTCCATGAGCGCGAGTAGCTTTGACACAACGCGGTGCTCCACCTCGTTGTGTGATCTCCTCCTTGTTGAGCGCGATGGTGTCGATCTCATCCTTATACATAAGGACGTTGTCTCTCCTCTGCATTCGCTAACATCTTTCGCAGGTTGCCCTCGATCGCTCTGGCTAGCCATGGGGGACATGATCTTCCGACGCCGCGGGAGCGAATCCGGCGTCTGCGCTAAGAGACTGGGAGAGGTGGAGGTCCAGTGTAGTATATGGGCGCCGATTTGCGTGACACTTACTATACTTTTGGTTCCTACGTGATGCCAACTCGATGGAGAACTTGTACTCGTCTGGATCCCGCATGTTTTTGTTGATTGATTCGATTTGTCTAGCCCATACGTGAATTTCGTGTTGGTCTCGGACCTGTGGAACGTATGTCATGTTGGGCCTGTAAAGACTCAAAGCCCGTGGTGGCCTAGGACTTGGAACAAAACTCTGAGTTAGCTTTTTTAGTACACCTTGGCTAGTTCGTTCGCGTTGCACGGAGCGTCGGAGCGATTGACGAAATTCAACTCTCATCGTGCGACGTACGCGTACCATGTCGTTAACACAGATTATATAGTAGAGATGTGTGGTTTGTCACCAAGTCCAGTTTATGTAGGTGTGCGAGCCAATGACTCGAATCGTTATTGGTTCACCAACTTTGAAAGGATCTCCCAAGTTTGGTTTGCTTCTATTTATTGGACGAATCCGAATTTGGTTGGTTCAATATACTCGTACATTGTACTTAGCCCGTCTAGAAATATAGGCATGGTTATATGAGTGCGACCATATTTTTAAAGCTTGATCGTCACTACATGCAGAAGTACATGGAATTAGGATGCTAAAATAAATTATTGCGCCTGTTCAGATTGCTTTTATTAAAGACAGAAACATATTAGATGGTATTGCTCTTCTTCACGAAACTTTACATGAAGTAAAAGCTAGGAAGCTAGATGCAGTGTTTTTTAAAGTAGATTTCGAGAAGACATATGATACAACAAATTGGGATTTTGTTTTTGATATTCTTAGAATGAAAGGCTTCCCTGAAAGATTTATAGATTGGGTTAAAATGTCTATTGAGAATGGTAAAGTTGCTATAATGGTAAATGACAATATTGGCAAGTATTTCCCTACTAAGAAAGCTCGACAAGGTGATCCCTTTTCACCCATACTTTTTAATATAGCTGCTGATGTGGTTTCGGCCCTGGTAGAGAGAGGGAAAGATTGTGGTTTAATTAAGCCTCTATTCCTAACCTGGTAGATGATGGTTTAGCTATGCTACAGTATGCCGATGATACCATATTCATGTTTCAGGACGATTTAGACTCTGCTAGGAACCTTAAGAATTTACTTTGTATCTTTGAACCCCTGTCTGGGCTAAAGATTAATTTTCTAAAGAGTGAAGTGTTTTGCTGCGGGAAGGTGAAGGATAGAAGTAATGAGTACACTTTGATTTTTACTTGTGTGGATGGATTAATTCCTTTTAAGTACGTTGGAATGCCTATGCATAATAAACGGCTGAGATTAGTGGTGGAAGCCGTCAGAAAGTAAAGTAGAGAAAAAGGCAGGAGCGTGGATTTGGAAGTAAACGTCGTATGGGGATAGGCGGATTAGAAGATTCGTTGGAGACTTCTAATGGTGCTTCTCTTCACCTCTTCTCTGATGTACAAGATGAGGAAGAGCTGGAGATGATGTCTTTCTCTTAGCAGCTGTACTTGGTCTTCTACCAGATGTTCCTGCTGCAGTTTTGTTTTCCTTACTTTGGCAGTGCGTTTTGCTGCCTTCTGCCTGCGTGTGGAAATAGACCTCCAGAACCTGCTTTATTGTGGGCTTTTATTTTCTGTTCTTTACTTTCCTGTATCGAACGCAATGGTTTCGTTTATATATAAATGGAGTCGGGGCGAGTCCCTGTTATTCTAAAAAAAATGCCCATGAAGCAGAAATTATGTTTGTATGCAACAAATCATCAATTGTCCGCGTCAACCCGCCGAGAAGAATCATCTTTGGTACGCAAAACGGAAGCAAATAATTACAACATATGAATAAACGCTTGCAGTACGAAAGCAGCATTTACAACATATATCCAGAGTCATCGCCGTGCGTTTGTATTTTATCTTTTCTACACAATCCACAAAAAATGTCGGTTTTTCGTGAAACGACTTTGTGAACACATGGCATGTTAAAATCTATGTGCGAACATTTGTTTTCAACTTTTTTGACATTTCAAAATATGTCCAAAATGCATTTAAAATAAAAGAGTGCATATTCACCCGGGAGCCAGAACACCACTCTGGGTAGCGATGCATAAACTTAGTGAAGGATTTAGCTTTGCTTTGTGAGGTGGTCTTTTTATAATGTTTTTATAATGTTATGTGTCTACATTTTACACGCATACACGAATATCTCACGATTTTATGTTTACACGCGCGATAGATACGACGGAAAACAAAAAACTTAAGGGCCGTGGCAACGCATGGGCATTCAGCTAGTAATTGCAACATATGAATAAACGCTTGCAGTATGATAGCAGCCTGTACAACATATATCCAGAGTCATCCCCGTGCGTTTGTAACCAACAAAAACAAGGTTCTAACTTGTTGAAAGAATGTATGCAAACAATGAAAATTTCAAAATCACTAACAAGGTGCACCGATCTCGCCACCATGGGCTTGGCGGTGACAAATCTAGCCGACTTGGAGTCTTGTCAGTGCCATATCCGGTGACCTAGAACCATCTCCGTTCGTTCCTTTGTGCTGTAGAGTGATCCTAGTTACAGGGAGGATGCTTTGTCTAGTGGCCGCTTAAAAATCCCATATTTCTTTCTCAAATTGAACTGTTTATATAGGGATAAGAAAGGTCTCAACACGTTGCAGAGGTTATATTTGCCACTAGCAAAATGTAAATAACATTAACTTCGTTTGGAAAATACATGACCGTGTTTAGAGAAATTGGAGGAGTTTAAGCTAACTCCCGACAAATTGTTTCAACCTCGTGAATACTTAGTTTGAACCTCGTGAACAATTATTTTGAGCGTCGTAAATAATTCTTTGTACCATACGAACATGTTTTAAGCTTGTGAACAAATATTATAAATCTCCACAACAATTATTTTCTGAACCTCGTAAATTATTATTTTGTACTGTGTGAATACTTTTCTAAAATTTGTTTTCCCTGAACAATATTTTTTGGATTTAAGAACATTTTTTCTCAGATGATATTTTTTCCAACTTTGTACACAGTTCTAGAACACATTATGGAGACAAGGTAATCTCAGACAATTATGCAATCAGAAATTCCCATAGAAAATGTGTATATTGAAAAAAAATCCACATCATTTAGCTAAATAATGCAATCAGAAATTATCATAGAAAATGTATATATTGAAAAAAAAACACATCATTTAGCTAATTTTTTTTTACATATTTGAACAAAAAATCACGATGTTACAATTTTTTTTGTTTATTAGGATCTAGCCAGACGGCTAGATTTTTGAACTTTTTGAGAATTTCTAGCACATGTTCTTATTGTCGGTTGTATATTACATTTAAGCTTATAACAATTATCGCAAATTGAGTGCGACATACCTAAAGAAGATATCAAGATTAGATCGGATAACATGTAAATGTTTAGATCACACATGAGATCATATTGTGTACTAAGCATATAAATAAGCATGTAATATAGAAGTAGTGTGTATATATATAAAATAAGTATACATACATATAAATACAAATGGAAGAAACATAGATTGAACAAGGACATATTCAAAAAACATATATATATGATAAAGGAATATTTATTCATGTAAAAGTAATGAATATATCATAAATATTTGTTAAAAAATAATCCGTGTATTGTTATGGAAAATGGCATCAACATGGTAAAACAAAACATAAAAGGAAACGAGAAGGAAACGAAAACAAAAAAAAGAACAAGAAAATTAAAAATCCTAAGTAAAGAAAAAGTAAAAAGAAAAAGCACGTAGAAGAAACTAAAGAGAAAACACAAGTTTACAAGAAATGTATAAAAACACAAAAAAGAACTAGCTAAGAGCGGGTGTCCAAGAGAACGTATCCCGTGAAACAGCCGAATCGATGCAACTAGTGCACCCATCTCTTGTTTAGCACCAAAAAAAATTCAAAAATTGAATTTTTTTTGGACATTGACATAACATAAATATACATCGTCGCATCAATTTAAGTCTAAATTTTAGACACAACATCAGCACTGAAAATGATAAGTTTGTTATCAATATTGACAATGAGCCAAATTTCATAGCCCAACTAAAATTTGGCACTATTCATTGTCGGATTTGTTTATTTTATTTCATGATCAGTGTTACAAATTTTGATTCGAATTTTGTGACATGTTATATATGAGTACTACCAATGTCTTTTTGCGGATTTTTGTGAGAATATTTTAGATTTTCAACTAAAGTGGGGTGCGTCGTGCGCACATATCCTCCCGTTTGACAGGATATGTTCTCTGTTCTCTCTTACCTACCCTTTTTTTCTCATAAGGATTTACTCAGCCTACATAACGAAAAAGGCACTTCCAAGAAATAGGCCGTATCCCCGCTATATAAATATAGCAACCACCCGATACAACCAACGAGAGACACGGCTGGGGCGACAGCCAACAAGCACCCAAAGAAGGAAAAGAAGAAATAAAAGACGACATAGGCGGATTGACTAAGCGACGACGACCCGCACCCGCTGCGCCCTCTCCGAAGATGTACCACCACGCTCCTAGTACCGAATCGACGAGTACCAAGCAACACCTTCAAGAAGGAAAGTCATGTGGCTGCCGGACCAGATTTGGTCCTAGGGTTTCCCCCGGCACACAAGGAAGCAGATGAAGGGTAGCCACAACGCCCTTCAGGAAGGAAATATGTCACCCGAAGGCGGCACCGCGTCGGTGTCGGACGAACCAATAAGGGTTTCTCCCGAAAAACCCCATCCGCAATCCTGGACGATCCGTACCATAGGAGCCCGCGAGGCCGAACCCCGACACCGCCAGACTTACCACCGCCAACAAGCGCCACCACGGATGTGAAGCCACCATCGTCGTCTCCCCGAAGCCACCGTCACGAGGCTAGCACGACAGAGGCCAAGAGTAGATACACCAGGGTCAACAGAACCACAGCCAAAAATGTGAGCTGTGGAAACAAACGGCCCAGGCCCAGATAAGCGCATGGTATCGAAGCCTAATGCACACATTCAGCGTTCAATTTGCATCTACGCATCGGTTGGACTTTGGCTTTCTCTCGGTAAAAGGAAGAAAAATCAATCGTCCTAGGCCCCGGCGGGACGCACCAAGAGTCCAGACCATCGGACTCCGGCGATCGACCAAACAATCATGGACAGGACTAGGGAGCGGCGCCGCTAAATTGATCTCGCCAGCGGCGGTCAAACCCGCCAAAGACTTCCCTCGCGACCGTGCGACAGCGCGCAAGCGCGAGTCGTTCCTGTGCAACACAGAGAGTCCACTGGCAACTCCTTAGCCCAAAATTGCTAGATTTTCCCACAGCTTAGCCAAAACTATATTTCAAACAGACAGACCCACGACCTGATCTATCAGAACACAGAAAAAAATGGAATATTTCGGAAAAATAATCCATATCCAACAAACGTACACTGGATAAAACGCCAGAGCAAAGTACGAACTTTCTAACCTGCTAATTTTGTCTAATTTTCCTGGTTCAAAAACATCTAGATCATGCACCAAGTTACACAAAAACCATGAAGACATATGACATACGTACATGTACAAAAACTTGGAACACATCAGAATGTAGTAGTTCTTGTCTGACATAGTATTTGAACCAAGGTAGATCATGTTCACCACACACATGTAGCAAAACAAAACCACGTAGTTCCAGAAGGTTAAGAAACTTACATAATCTCAAATATGCTAAGAAAATAGTTTGAAATCAAACAGACATCTAGGAAACCATAACTTGATATCTTTAGTCACAGACTTTCACGTCATAACTTGATGTCTATTTTAGTCACAGCCTCGTACATCATGGAACTTGATTCACCCTGTTTCAAATAGAAACATTTGCAATTAGTAACCCTAATAAATTGTCCAATAGTGAAACTATTATTTATCTTCATGATAGCTACCATTTTAAAATCAAATACAACTGCCATGTTAATTCATGCTAACTATCAAGTTAATTCAATCAAGCTACCTGTTTCATTCAAGCTAACTATCAGGTTAAATTATTGATAGCCGATTAAAAAAATTTAGCTACCAGGTTAACTCATGCTAGCTATCAGGTTAATTGAATACAAATGCCATGTTGATACATGCTAGCTATCAGGTCAAATTCATTGTAGCTAAACAAACCAATTAAACTTGTTGACAGTGCTTACGTAGTTTACTAACAATTACCACATATTGGTTGAACAGTTACTTAAAACTCTTTTCCATGGCATGGACTACAGGGAATGCATCTGCCGAACATAATGGACAAGGTTTGGTGGTGGTGAGAGAAGCTACTATGGGTATGGAAATAACCCAGGGTGAATCAAGTGCGCAAACATCCAGAGCTGAAGGGGACAATATGAATGATGGCACAACAGAGGCTATTTCCACACCTCAACCCCCTTGCCGCGTTCGTCCATGAATTAATAGCGAATGATGTATTCTCTATTCCAGCACGAAATCATCGGTATTGATAGCGGTGATGTATCGCAACTATTCATGGAAAAATCAAAATGAATTAGGGCTACTAAGATTTGAGTACACAACTATCAGAATTTGAATACACAACAATTACGATTTTAATACACAACTACTATGATTTGAATACAAAAGCATACATTGGAGAGAGAAATGCAGCAACCATGTTTTACGTAGACAGCTACCACATTTTCCATACACAACTACCAGATTATGAATACGTAGCTACCAGGATTATAATACACAGCTACTAGAATTTGAATACAAAAGCGTACATTGGAGAGGAAAAATGCAGCCACCATGATTTGAGTACATGGATACCCGATTATAAATGCACAGCTAGCAGGATTTATTTGTAAAGCAATGATATAGAAAACAATGCACATGAACAAATCAAGAAAAACAAACAATAATCAGATGTGGGAGAGGCTAACCATCCAAACAAAGAGACAGGTTAATTCACATGGTGACCACATTACTTGATCTATATGTCACGAAAATGCTACTGCAATCTAAGCCATACTACAACTAAATGAGTACCTTTACACCCCTCCTTGACAACAACACTAGTATTGCACAAAAAAGGTAAGAGCCAACCAACTCACCTTGCACCTCTTCCTTACGCCTTTTGCTTCGCAATCACCGGCTGCTTTATTTCGGCTGCCCTTCCTCCTAGCCATCACATTAACCTTACCATGCAGAAAAACCTACGATACTAATTGTTACCATGTTATTCCCTCATGGCAACCATGTTATTCATGCTTAGCTATCATGTTATATACAATTAGTTTTCAGGTTTTCCACCAGCCGGTTAATGTGTTCTCTACTCCTAGCAGTTATCAGCTTATTCAGCCTTGGATACCATGCTATTTGCTTGTAGTTATCATTTATTTTGCTAGTGGTTAAAATATGAGGTAACTGCTAACTCCCACGCTATTCCTAGTTGGTTAATATATTATGTTGTGATAGCTACCAGTTTAATTCAAGGTAGTTAACAAATTCTTAACTCCTATGTGATACGTGCATTTTATATCATCATTTATATAACTTTTAGTATCATACTAGAATGTTATTTGCATGATTATATGATTGTTTGTACATGTTTTAGATGATTTTGGGGACTTTCATACAAAGTCCCTATTTTTGGTATTTAATTTCTGGGAGGCAGAAAACCTCCTTTTTCTTGTCTTTAATGTTTCAGGAGCTACAGGATCTCAAATAATAAAGGAAAAATACTGCGTCAGTTTTTCATCGGGAGAAAGGCAGAGGGAAGAAGACCGAAGAGAGGAGAGCCACGAGGGCCAAATGGGGGTGGCCCACGCGGCCCATGTACCTGGCCGCGTGGGACCCACCAAAAGGTGCCTCGGGCACCTCCTCGCCTGGGGCTTTTTAGCAACGCCTTCGTCTTGCCCGAAAAGTAACGCCCTAATTTTTCCAAGTCCATCCGAGGTCGCGGCGGCGGCGAAACTCCTGATCCCTTCCGAGGGGGGTCAGATCCTGCTGCTCCGGAACTCCGGAGAAGGGGGAAATCATCGTCATCGTCATCACCTCTCCTCCTTGGCGTGGGAGGAGGCCTCTACATCATCACCCCCATCAAGACCAGCACCATCACCATCATCATCACCGTGATCCACTCCGTTCCCCTCGCAGTTTGAGAGTTGCTATACCCTAGATACTTGTCTTGTGCTACTATTCATGTTTGTGATTGAGTACTTGTCATTATTTGGTGGTGAAGTTATAATTTCAGATTGTGTTGTACCACTTATGCCACTGATTATGATCATGTTCGCACGTTGTGAGTAGTTCCCGTATGTTCCTGAGGGCATAGGATGAATTGGCATTGATTTATATATGACATGTGTTGGTATTTTGTCAAGAGTTTATCTTTTATGTGATTCTATGATGGTGTTGTGCGAACGTCGACTGCACAACACTTCACCTATATGAGCTCATAGGAGAACACCGTAGTGTAATGAATTGATGGAGACTTGGGAGGACACGTAAACCTAAGACCGAGTCATGAAGTTATATTATGAGAGGTATTAGTATCGGGGAGCTTAGAGTGTAATGCTATGGTGGGACTTTAGGTCTTAATAATTCTTGTGCAGTCATTTGCTTGGCCACATGATCCATCATAAGGGGGTGTAGTTTATTTATTTAGCTATACCTAATTATGGCTCCGTCCAAAGAGGATTAAAACTTGACAAGATATTCAACGTGTTGTTTAATAAATCTCTATGCCTAGCATCACCATGCCGCCCTCGGAACGTTTGTCACATATAAGTTACACATCACTTGAGCTTGTCCTCTTGCCACATAAGAGGATTGGGCTTTCTCTCTTTGAGAGTTTTCACTTGCTACTATCTGTTATCTGCTTGCAATTGTACAACTGAAAATACCAAAAACACCTGCATCTTTTATTGTTTTATTTATCAATCTTACTAACCAATACCTTCAGCTCCCCGTGGGTTCGACAACCTTTTCTAATTGAAAGGTACTACAATTGATCTCCTGCACTTGGGAGCCATCAAGATACTTTTCTGGCGCCGTTGCCGGGGAGCGTAGCGCTATTGGTAAGAAGTTTGGTAAGGAAACTTGAAAGCTGTTTATCTCATTGTTACTATGGCATTTATGAATCGTGCTCGCTGCATCTTGCTCTATATGAAAGTGATTATGCCACTACTGCAAAGGTGGTTGAAACTACTGTCTGAGGTGCCTGAAGTGGATTTAAAATTCCCATTGGTCATGTTAAAAGAATTATGAAAATCTATTTACAGGAGATGGAACTAAGTCGGCACGCGAGCACATGGAAATAATTGAGGACATATGTGGCTTATTCAGACTACCTGGTATTTCAGAAGATCAGGTAAAAAGGAAGCTATTGTATTTGTCTTTATTTGGTAATGCTCGTGATTGGTACAGGTCTCTGGATGAAGAGGTCCAGAATGAATGGAGTATCTTGAGGAAGGTTTTCTTTCTTAAATATTTTACTCCTAAAGAAGCTTATGATAACCGCTGCTATATATTCAATTTCTGGCCACATCTGGGAGAGAGTATTACTCAAGCTTGGGGAGGTTAAAGGAACTCCTTCGCAAGAATCCATGTCATGATCTTACAAGGAAACTTATATTGATAAACTTTTATGTGAGACTACCTATGAAGCACAAGGAGATTCTGGATAATTCATCTGGTGGAAGTTTTACTAATAACACTGAAGAAGAAGCATGGAATTTATTGGAGACTATTTCTGAAAATACTAGCCACTGGATCTTGATAAAGGTAATGAGCCATATTTTGATTATGAATATTCATGTGTAGAGAATTTCTCTACTTCTATTCTGTTTAAAAATCTGAGTGATACTTTTGGTCTTGATCCTTATGTTATAATTGAAATAGCTAAAGGTTTTGCTGATCATATCTGTGTTCCAAAAAGTGGATTTGAAGTTTATGTTGAACCTGTTAAACAATCTATTGTTGTTCCTAAAGTTATTAAACAGGTTGAACCAATGTCATCTGTGACAATTGAGGAGTATGTTGAACCACCTCCATTTCCAAACCAAGTTAAGGAGAATTTACTTAAAGCTGTTACTAACAAGAGTAACAAAAGATGTTCTCAGCCTTATGAACAGGTGGAAGTCAACAGTCAAATTTCTGTTATCAAGCAACTAAATGAAGAAGACCCAGTGGATGTTTATCTATGTGAAGATGCTACCAAAGTCATCAAAGGTAATTCGGCCAAAGTTGGGAAACCTGTTATATCATGCTCTATTGGGACTTCAAGTTATCATGGTCTATGTGATATTGGAGCAAGTATTAGTGTCATTCCATATTCTCTTTATCTTGAGATCAAGCCTGATATTGATCCCATTGTTGTGGAAGAGACAGGTATGACAATTCAACTTGCTAATAAAGATTATATTAGTCCATTTGGATTTATTAGAGATGTTGAAGTGTTGATTGGCAAAATAAAATACCCTGCTGATTTTATTGTGCTTGGTTGTACTCAAGATTCATTTTGTCCTATCATTTTTGGTAGACCTTTCTTACATACTGTTGGTCCTGAAATTAATTTGCCTAAAGAGAAAGTGTTTATTAAATGTGTGATACGTCCATTTTGCATCACTATTTTATATCATAATTTACTGCTATTCATCGATATATTTCATATTTAGAAGTGTTACTTATGTTATTTTACCTATTTTGCATGTTTGATGAATAATGGAGAATTGGACACCGGAGTCAGGATTCTGCTGGAAAAAGCACCGTCGAGATGCACTATTTCTGAAGATCAATAAATCGAAGGAGACATATGGAAGTCCTATTTTACCAGAAGATGGAGGAGGCCAAAAGGGGAGCTGAGAAGGGCCAGGTGGGCCCTCCTCACCTGCTGGCGCGGGGGGCCCCCAGCCGCGCCGCAGGTGGTTTGGGGGCCCTGGCCCACCTCAGCCGTTCCCCCTTCGCGTACTTGACCCCCTCGGAACCCTAACACAGAGGAGGCCATCGAAATATTCCGCCGCCTCCACGAGGCGGAAAACACCAGAGAGCGAAAAGCTCCCCTGCAGGAAGAAATCTGCCGGGGGAAATTCCCTCCCGGAGGGGGAAATCGTCGCCATCATCACCGTCATCGAGCTGGACTTCATCGGGATCATCATCATCATCATCTCCACCGCCAACACCATCATCACCGCCGCTGCACCCGTCTCCGTGTAACATCTAGGGCTGAATCTTGTCTATTTCATAGGGGAAACTCTCCCGGTGTTGATTACTCTTGTTATTGATGCTATTGGGTGAAACCATTGGACTAAGGTTTATGTTCAGATTGTTATTCATCATCATATCACCTCTGATCATGTTCCGTATGATGTCTTGTGAGTAGTTCGTTTAGTTCTTGAGGACATGGGAGAAGTCTTGATGTTAGTAGTGAACTATGTTGAGTAATATTTAATGGTTTGATGCTTAAGTTGTGGTGTTATTCTTCTAGTGGTGTCATGTGAACGTCGACTACATGATACTTCACCTTTATGGGCCTAGGGGAATGCATTGTGTATTCGTTTGCCAATTGTGGGGTTGCCGGAGTGACAGAAACCTGAACACCCGTTGGTATATCGATGCATGAGGGATAGCAGGATCTCAAAGTTTAAGGCTGTGGTTAGTTTATCTTAATTACTTTCTTGTATTTGCGGATGCTTGCAAGGGGTATAATCACAAGTATGTATTAGTCCTAGGAAGGGCGGTGCATTAGCATAGGTTCACCCACACAACACTTATCAAAACAATGAAGATTAATCAACTATATGAAGCGAAAGCACTTGACAATATTCCCGTGTGTCCTCAAGAACGTTTGGTCATTATAAGTACAACAACCGGCTTGTCCTTTGCTGTAGAAAGGATTGGGCCACTCGCTGCAACTATTATTACTGCATTTTATTTACTTGTACTTTATTTATCTGTCATATCAAAAACTCCTAAAAACTTGTCTGAGCATTTACAGTGAATCCTTCATCAAAACCGCTTGTCAACACCTTCTGCTCCTCGTTGGGTTCGACACTCTTATTTATCGAAAGTACTACGATACACCCCCTATACTTGTGGGTATCAAGACTATTTTCTGGCGCCGTTGCCGGGGAGTGTAGCGCTATTGGTAAGTGGAATTGGTAAGGGAAACATTTATTGTACGTGCTGTTTTTATTTTTGCCTGCTGCTATATCTCATTATGGAGGGGTCTTCTCTTGAATTCCTATTTGGGAAAACAACTACCACTGCTAAGGTAGTAGAGGAGGGCCAGATGAGCAGGTAATACCGTTCAAAATTCCTATGAAAATTGTTGAACGTGTCACAAATAACCGCTATGCAGGAGATGGAACTGTCCATCCTGGAGATCATTTGTTATTTCTGCATGAATTGTGCGAGTTATTTAAGTGTGCAGGTATCTCGATGGGAGAAGTTAAGAAGAAATTATTCTCTCTATCACTGTCTGGTAAAGCTGCACATTGGTATAAACTGCTGAAGAATGGGTATTCTCTTGGATGGGAGGAAATTGTACCTCTCTTTTACTCCAAATTCTATCCTCCAAGTGAGATTCATAAGGATCGGAACCTCATATATAACTTCTGGCCCTATGATGGAGAGAGTATCGCTCAAGCGTGGGGGAGATTGAAGGCATTAATGCTCAAATGTCCCATTCATGAGCTTCCTGGTAATATTGTTATTGATAACTTTTATGCAAGACTCTCCTTTCAAGATAAAACTCTATTGGATACCACTTGTGCTGGATCGTTCACTCGTAATAAAGAAGAGTTTAAGTGGGACCTTCTTGATCGGATTCAGGAGAACACTGAAGGATGGGAGAATGACAAAGGTAGGGAGTCAGGTATAACTATGACTTTGAGTGTGTTAAAAATTTTATGGATACTGATGATTATCGCAAAATTAGCACTACTTATGGTCTTGACTCTCAAATTGTTGCAAACTTTTATAAAGCCTTTGCTTCCTATTTCGGTTTGCCGAAGGAGGGTTTTAAAAATTATCATGAACCATATAAAGATGAATCTGTTTCTCATATATCTAAAGGTGTTGAGGTTAATGTTGTGATCGCATTATTCCAGAACCTTATATTGAAAAAGTTCCTTTTCCTAATAAGATTAAGGAACATACTATCATAACTGGTGTTGTTAGTAAAAGTAATAAGAAAACTACCAAACCTGATGAGCAAATAACTGTTGAACCTGTTGTAGCATTGGTTAAAGATCTTGTCACTGAAAATTTAGAAGATAGACACATTATCTTTTGTGAGGATGCTTCTAATATTGTCTCACATCCTAAAAGTTCTAGGAAGTCTAGTGTTCCTGTGCTTTCTGTTAGGATAGGTGATCATTGCTATTATGGTTTATGTGATATTGGTGCAAGTTCTAGTGCTATTCCTTATGAGCTTTACAGGGAAATTATGCACGAAATTGCTCCTTGTAAACTTGAAGAGATTGATGTGGTTATTCAGCTTGCTAATAGGGAAACTATCTCTCCAATTGGTATCATTAGAGATGTCGAAGTCCTTTGTGGTAAGACTAAATACCCTGCTGATTTTCTTGTACTTGGGTCGGCTGCCAATGATAGTTGTCCTATTATTTTTGGTAGACCTTTTCTGAATACTTGTGGTGCTGTTATAGATGTAAGAAAGAGAAAATCTTTACTAAATTTGCTGGTGAATCTTATGAATTCAATTTCTCTAAATTTGCTAAAGCACCTTATGAAACTGAATTGCCTAGTGAGGATTTTGAAATTGCTCAACTTGCATCTATTGTTCTTGCTCCTAACAATGCTTTGCAGCAACATATGGAGAATCATGAAAGTGAGAACTTCAGGGAAGAAAGGAATGAGCTTGATGAAGTATTCCTTCGTCAACCTATGCTCAAACACAATTTACCTGTGGAAGATTTGGGTACCACAATGCCACCCAAGGAGGATCCTGTTTTTGATTTGAAACCTCTGCCTGATAATCTTAAATATGCTTATATTGATGATAAGAAAATATATCCTGTTATTATCAGCTCTAAACTTTCAGGTACAGAGGAGGAAAGGTTATTGGGAGTGTTGAGAAACACCGCGGAGCTATGGGATATACTCTTGATGACCTGAAGGGAATTTCTCCTACTATATGTCAGCACGCCATCAACATGGAACCTGATGCAAAGCCTGTTGTTGAGCATCAGCGTCGTTTAATACCCAAGATGAAAGAAGTGGTAAGAAATGAGGTATTAAAACTTCTTGAAGCTGGTATTATTTATCCTATTGCTGATAGTAGATGGGTAAGTCCTGTGCATTGTGTTCCTAAGAAAGGAGGAATTACCGTTGTTCCTAATGAAAATGATGAACTAATTCCTCAAAGAGTAGTAGTTGGTTATAGGATGTGCATTGATTTTAGAAAGGTTAACAAAGTAACTAAGAAAGATCATTATCCTTTGCCTTTTATTGATCAAATGCTTGAGAGGTTGTCCAAGAAAACTCACTTTTGTTTCCTTGATGGGTATTCTGGGTTTTCTCAAATTGCTGTGAGAGCGCAAGATCAAGAGAAAACTACTTTTACTTGTCCTTATGGAACTTATGCTTATAGACGTATGCCTTTTGGTTTATGTAATGCTCCTGCTACTTTTCAAAGATGCATGTCTGCTATTTTTCATGGCTTTTGTGAGGAAATTGTGGAAGTCTTCATGGACGATTTCTCCGTCTATGGAACTTCCTTTGATAATTGTTTGCACAACCTTGACAAAGTTTTGCAGAGATGTGAAGAAACTAGCCTTGTTCTTAATTGGGAGAAATGCCACTTTATGGTTAATGAAGGAATTGTTCTTGGACATAAAATTTCTGAAAGAGGTATTGAAGTTGATCGAGCTAAAGTGGAGGCAATTGAAAAGATGCCTTGTCCCAAAGATGTTAAAGGTATTCGTAGTATTCTTGGTCATGCTGGTTTTTATAGGAGGTTTATTAAAGATTTCTCTAAAATTTCCAAGCCTCTTACTAATCTTCTTCAAAAAGATGTACCTTTGTTTTTGATGATGATTGTAAGGAAGCTTTTGAAACTTTGAAAAAGGCTTTAATCACCGCTCCTGTAGTTGAACCACCTGATTGGAATTTACCTTTTGAAATTATGTGTGATGCTAGTGATTATGCTGTAGGCGCTGTTCTTGGGCAGCGAGTAGATAAAAAGTTAAATGTTATTCATTATGCTAGTAAAACTCTTGATTCTGCTCAAAAGAATTATGCCACTACTGAAAAAGAATTTCTAGCTGTAGTTTTTGCTTGTGACAAATTTCGACCCTACATAGTTGATTCGAAAGTCACTATTCATACTGATCATGCTGCAATTAGATACCTTATGGAAAAGAAAGATGCTAAGCCAAGGCTTATTAGATGGGTACTTCTTTTGCAAGAATTTGATTTGCATATCATAGATAGAAAAGGTGCTGAAAATCCTGTTGCTGATAATTTGTCTAGATTGGAAAGCATTCCTTATGATCCTATTCCTGTTAATGATAGCTTTCCAAATGAACAATTGGCTGCAATAAGTGTAAGTTCGCGAGATAGTCCTTGGTATGCTGATTATGCTAACTTTATTGTTTCCAAGTACTTGCCTCCAACCTTTTCAGCTCAGCAAAGAAGGAAATTCTTTTATGACTTGCGGCATTACTTTTGGGATGACCCACACTTATATAAAGAAGGAGTCGATGGTATTATGCGAAGATGTGTTCCTGAATATGAACAACAGGAAATACTGAGGAAATGCCATGGAAGTGCTTATGGAGGGCATCACGCTGGAGATAGAACTGCGCAGAAAGTTCTACAATCAGGTTTTTATTGGCCTACCCTCTTTAAGGATGCAAGAAAGTTTATTTTATCTTGTGATGAATGTCAAAGGGTTGGTAATATCTCTAGACGCAATGAAATGCCTATGAGTTATTCTCTTGTTATTGAACCATTTGATTGTTGGGGATTCGACTTCATGGGTCCTTTTCCTTCTTCACAAGGTAATACTCATATACTTGTTGCTGTTGATTATGTCACTAAATGGGTAGAAGCTATACCTACTAAAAGTGCTGATGGTGAGACCTCTTTAAAAATGCTTCAAGATGTCATTTTTCCTAGGTTTGGTGTACCTAGATATCTTATGACTGATGGAGGTTCTCATTTTATCCATGGTGGTTTTAGAAAGACTCTTGCTAAATATGGTGTTAATCATAGAATTGCTTCAGCCTATCATCCTCAAACTAGTGGACAAGTAGAATTGTCAAATAGGGAGATTAAATCTATCTTGCAAAAGACTGTTAATAAATCTAGAAAAAATTGGGCTAGTAAGTTAAATGATGCTTTATGGGCTTATAGAACTGCTTATAAGAACCCCATGGGCATGTCTCCTTATAAAATGGTTTATGGTAAAGCTTGTCACTTGCCTTTAGAATTAGAACACAAAGCTTATTGGGCAGTGAGAGAACTTAATAGAGATTTTAAACTTGCCGGTGAGAAAAGGTTGTTGCACTTAAGTTCTTTAGATGAATGGAGAAGTGAGGCTTATGAAAATGCTAGACTCTTTAAAGAAAAAGTTAAGAGATGGCATGATAGGAGAATTCTTAAAAGAGAATTTAATGTTGGTGAGAAAGTTCTATTGTATAGGTCTCGTCTCAGATTTTTTGCAGGAAAGTTACTCTCAAAATGGGAAGGACCATTTGTTATTGTGGAGGTGTATCGTTCAGGTGCAATAAAAATTGCTTCATTGAAAGATAACTCTACACAAGTGGTAAATGGTCAAAGACTCAAGCATTATATTTCTGGAGATTCTATTAATGAAGAGGTTGATACAATTAAAGTGGTGACTCCGGAAACTTTCATTGAAGAACATTTTTCTGGGACTGCAGAATTCGATTCGAATAGGTAACAGTTTCGGTAAGAAAAGTTTCGCGAATAACTTTCTAGAAGATATTTTCGTCGTTTTTATTAAATATGGAAAAATAAGAGACCGAACCGGATGGGAGATTATATTAGTCCATTTGGAATTGTTAGAGATGTTGAAGTGTTGATTGGCAAAATAAAATACCCTGCTGATTTTATTGTGCTTGGTTGTACTCAAGATTCATTTTGTCCTATCATTTTTGGTAGACCTTTCTTACATACTGTTGGTGCTGAAATTAATTTGCCTAAAGAGAAAGTGTTTATTAAATGTGTGATACGTCCATTTTGCATCACTATTTTATATCATAATTTACTGCTATTCATCGATATATTTCATATTTAGAGGTGTTACTTATGTTATTTTACCTATTTTGCATGTTTGATGAATAATGGAGAATTGGACACCGGAGTCAGGATTCTGCTGGAAAAAGCACCGTCGAGATGCACTATTTCTGAAGATCAATAAATCGAAGGAGACATATGGAAGTCCCTATTTCACCAGATGACGGAGGAGGCCAAAAGGGGAGGCTGAGAAGGGCCAAGGTGGGCCCTCCTCACCTGCTGGCGCGGCGGGCCCACCAGCCGCGCCGCCAGGTGGTTTGGGGGCCCTGGCCCACCTCAGCCGTTCCCCCTTCGTGTACTTGACCCCCTCGGAACCCTAACACACGGAGGACGGCCATCGAAATATTCCGCCGCCTCCACGAGGCGGAAAACACCAGAGAGCGAAAAGCTCCCCTGCAGAAGAAATCTGCCGGGGGAAATTCCCTCCCGAGGGGGAAATCGTCGCCATCATCACCGTCATCGAGCTGGACTTCATCGGGATCATCATCATCATCATCTCCACCGCCAACACCATCATCACCGCCGCTGCACCCCGTCTCCGTTGTAACATCTAGGGCTGAATCTTGTCTATTTCATAGGGAAACTCTCCCGGTGTTGATTACTCTTGTTATTGATGCTATTGGGTGAAACCATTGGATTAAGGTTCATGTTCAGATTGTTATTCATCATCATATCACCTCTGATCATGTTCCGTATGATGTCTTGTGAGTAGTTCGTTTAGTTCTTGAGGACATGGGAGAAGTCTTGATGTTAGTAGTGAACTATGTTGAGTAATATTTAATGGTTTGATGCTTAAGTTGTGGTGTTATTCTTCTAGTGGTGTCATGTGAACGTCGACTACATGATACTTCACCTTTATGGGCCTAGGGAATGCATTGTGTATTCGTTTGCCAATTGTGGGGTTGCCGGAGTGACAGAAACCTGAACACCCGTTGGTATATCGATGCATGAGGGATAGCAGGATCTCAAAGTTTAAGGCTGTGGTTAGTTTATCTTAATTACTTTCTTGTATTTGCGGATGCTTGCAAGGGGTATAATCACAAGTATGTATTAGTCCTAGGAAGGGCGGTGCATTAGCATAGGTTCACCCACACAACACTTATCAAAACAATGAAGATTAATCAACTATATGAAGCGAAAGCACTTGACAATATTCCCGTGTGTCCTCAAGAACGTTTGGTCATTATAAGTACAACAACCGGCTTGTCCTTTGCTGTAGAAAGGATTGGGCCACTCGCTGCAACTATTATTACTGCATTTTATTTACTTGTACTTTATTTATCTGTCATATCAAAAACTCCTAAAAACTTGTCTGAGAGCATTTACAGTGAATCCTTCATCAAAACCGCTTGTCAACACCTTCTGCTCCTCGTTGGGTTCGACACTCTTATTTATCGAAAGTACTATGATACACCCCCTATACTTGTGGGTCATCAATGTGCTGGTGAGAAACTTGAATTTAATTTTCAAATTTGCTGATAAACATGTTGAGAAAGAGCCAATTCTAATAATTTAATTGAAACTCTTGCTCATATAGCTGTAGCTTCAACTGATGTTGTAGAACGTTATATGCTTAATCAAGATGAACCATTTAATGATGAGGAAAAAGAGGCTTTGGAACAAATATTATGGCAACAACCACCACAATTACAATTGCATATCCCACCTGATAATTTAGGAGTGCTACCACCACCTAAAGGGGATCCTAGTTTTGAATTGAAACCTTTGCCTGCAAATCTGAAATATGCATATTTGGATGAGAAGAGCATATATCCTGTCATTATTAGTGCTAACCTTTCAGCTGAAGAGGAAGAGAAATTACTTGATGTGCTAAAAGCTCACCGACCAGCCATTGGATACTCTCTTGATGATCTTAAAGGTATAAGCCCCGCTCTATGTATGCATAAAATTAATCTGGAGGAAGATGCAAAACCTGTTGTTGATTTTCAACGCCGCCTCCATCCAAAAATGAAAGAAGTGGTAAGAAAAGAGGTAATAAGACTTATTGAAGCTGGTATCATTTATCCTATAGCTGACAGTAAGTGGGTTAGTCCTGTTCATTGTGTTCCTAAAAAGGGTGGAATGACTGTTGTTCCAAATGAAAAGGATGAACTTGTGGCTCAACGTACTGTAGTTGGTTATAGGATGGTTATTGATTTCAGAAAATTGAATAAAGCAACTCGAAAAGATCATTATCCATTGCCATTTATTGATCAAATGCTAGAAAGGTTATCTAAACACTCTCACTTTTGCTATCTAGATGGTTATTCAGGTTTCTCGCAAATTCCTGTCCATAAGGATGATCAAGAAAAGACCACTTTTACTTGCCCATATGGTACTTTTGCTTACAGGAGAATGCCATTCGGTTTATGTAATGCTCCTGCTACTTTTCAAAGATGCATGAATGCTATATTTGCTGATTATATTGAAAAGATAATGGAGGTTTTTATGGATGATTTTTCTGTGTATGGTACTTCCTTCGATAATTGCTTGTTCAACCTTAACAAAGTTTTACAGCGTTGTGAAGACCAACACTTGGTTCTTAATTGGGAGAAGTGTCACTTCATGGTTACTGAGGGTATAGTTCTTGGGCATAAGATTTCTGGAGAAGGAATAGAAGTTGATCCAGCAAAGATTGAAGCTATTGAAAAACTACCATATCCAAGGGACCTCAAAGGTATAAGAAGTTTTCTTGGGCATGCAGGTTTTTACCGTAGGTTCATTAAGGATTTCTCCAAAATATCAAAACCTCTAACCAATCTTCTGCAAAAGGATGTTCCTTTCTCTTTTAATGATGATTGCATTGAGTCCTTTAATATTTTGAAGAATGCTTTAATCACTGCTCCCATTATTCAACCTCCTGATTGGAACTTGCCTTTTGAAATTATGTGTGATGCTAGTGATTATGCAGTTGGGGCTGTTTTGGGCCAACGTGTTGATAAGAAACTGAATGTTATTTATTATGCTAGTAGAACACTTGATGCTGCTCAAAAGAATTATGCTACAACTGAGAAAGAATTTTTAGCAGTACTGTTTGCTTGTGACAAGTTTAGACCTTATATTACTGATTCAAAAGTCACAATACATACTGATCATTCTGCTATTAAATACTTGATGAATAAGAAAGATGCTAAGCCTAGACTAATAAGATGGGTACTTCTATTGCAAGAATTTGATTTACACATTGTTGATAGGAAAGGGGAGGATAATCAAGTTGCTGATCATCTCTCTAGGATGGAAAGCATACCTGATGATCCTATTCCTATTAATGATAGCTTTGTTAATGAACAACTTGCAATTGTTAATGTTTCTAGTGCTAAAGTTGCATCTCCTTGGTTTGCCAACTATGCAAATTTTATTGTTGGTAAAGTTTTGCCTCCACACTTCACTTCTCAACAAAGAAAGAAATTCTTTTATGATCTTAGACATTATTTTTGGGATGATCCTTTCCTCTATAAGAAAAGTGTGGATGGTATTATTAGACGTTGTGTACCTGAGCATGAACAACAGGCTATTATAAGAGATTGTCATGACAGTCCCTATGGAGGGCATCATGCAGGAGATCGCACAGGAGCAAAGGTATTACAATCTGGTTTCTATTGGCCTACTTTATTTAAGGACTGTGCTGAATATGTTAAATCTTGTGATAAATGTCAAAGAGTAGGAAACATTGGTAGGAGGAATGAAATGCCTATGAATTATTCATTGCCACTTGAACCATTTGATGTGTGGGGTTTTGACTTTATGGGTCCTTTCCCAGAATCAAAGACAAAGCATACTCACATTTTGGTTGCAGTTGACTATGTTACAAAGTGGGTGGAAGCAATTCCAACCAAAAGTGCAGATCATGCCACAGCAATGAAGATGCTCAAGGACATCATTTTCCCCAGGTTTGGTGTTCCTAGGTTCTTAATTACTGATGGTGGTTCTCATTTCTTGCATGGTGTTCTTAGAAAAACTTTGGCAAAATATGATGTTAACCATAGAATTGCATCTCCTTATCATCCTCAAACAAGTGGGCAAGTTGAATTAAGCAATAGGGAAATTAAACTCATTTTGGAAAAGACAGTGAATAAGTCTAGATCTGATTGGCCAATTAAGATTAATGATGCTTTGTGGGCTTATAGAACTGCTTTTAAAAATCCTATGGGAATGTCTCCTTATAAAATGGTTTATGGAAAAGCTTGTCACTTACCTGTTGAACTAGAACATAAAGCTAGATGGGCTATTAAACAACTGAACTTTGATTTTAAAACTGCGGGAGAAAAGAGAATTCTTGACCTAAACCTACTTGACGAATGGAGAAATGAAGCTTATGAAAGTGCCAGGATGTTTAAAGAAAAAGTTAAGATTTGGCATGACAAGAAAATTAAGAAAAAGGAATTCAAAGTAGGTGATCAAGTTTTATTGTACAACTCTCGTTTCAAGTTTTCTGCAGGGAAGCTAGCTTCAAAGTGGCAGGGACCATTAGTGATACAGGAGGTGTACCGTTCAGGAGCTATCCGTCTTCACGGTGACATGAAAGGTAAACCTCATGTAGTCAATGGACAACGCCTTAAACCTTATATTGCAGGAAAGAGCTTCATCGGAAGGGTGGAGGAGTTGAATTTACAAACACCGGAAGAGGTAATTGAGAGAAACCGTGCAGTTCAGAAACCCTAAATCAATAGAAGGTAACTTTTGTGTTGGAAAGTTTCTCGGAATTGCATAAAATTTTACGGAGGTCAATTTTTATGGAAATCATCGTATGGGACAAGAAAACTGGACGAAACGGAGACCCGAGGGAGAAAGAGAGGGGCCCACGCGGCCCAGTACCTGGCCGCGTGGGGCTATCCCTTTTCCACCTCGGAGTCCTTTTTCGTCTCGTTTTCGATCCCGACGCTTCCTTGACCCAAAAACCTCAATATATACCCCTCTCTGTCGATCTAATCTCGCACCGAGCGTTCTCGAGCGATTCTTTCTTTTGCTGTTTCTGCCTGTCAGGTTTTTAGCCATGTCTTCGGGAGACTCCTACCAATGCTCCTCCATGGACGACGATGATGATGAACTCGATGGGTACAGCCCCACGTCCATATGGAGGAGGAATAGGAAGAGGAAGGACTACTCGATGATGAAGACTACAAGCTTGACAAAGAGGAGGAGTGAGAAGAAGAAGCTGAAGAAGAGAGTACAAGCCCTCCGTCGACATCGCACCTTGGCGACAGCACCTCCTTCACCCATTGCTGTTGCCGGTGTGAGGGTGAACCACTCTCTTGGAAACAAGAGGCGGGGCGCGCATGAGCACCGGAGGGAAGGTTCCCAGGCGCGCACTTGCGAGCAAAAACGTTTCTACTCTTATTGACAGGGAATTCAGCGCCACCCAAGAGAACTATCCTGGTGAATGGGATCGCAAGATCCCAACAAGAAGGTACCAAGCCCGGAGTGGAAGCCTTGCAAAGACTGTGGAGAAGAATCTCATGCAAAAACTGGGAGAAGCGCAAAAGTTGAAAAGCCTACAATATGATGAGATCATTGGGATCTTGAAGAAATTATTATGAAGCAAGAAGAAAGAAGAGAGGAAGTTCTAGCAAAACGTCAAGCTTGGGGGAGTTCCATCTAGTCTTTTCTCACTTTTATCATATCTATCTAGTCATGGTGTGTTTTGCTTTTATCGTTTAGTTATCAATATCTCTTAGGCGTGTGTGAGCTCATGGAGCATTATCATGTATCCCTATCTTATGGTTTATCAATGAATATTAAAGTATGGTGTCATCCATGATTCTCTTGTTTGGAGATTTATGGGTAACACTCATGCAAATGAGCGTGGCATATTTAGAATTTCAATCACATCTTGCCTTGAAATTAATTAACTTGAGTATGTTGGACAATTATAGAATTATCTCAATATAGAAGAAGTAAAAAGACTTGTGAATTAATAGTTTGAGGTTAAGATATAGTCTTGTAGGATAAGAAGTTGAGAAGACTTAATGAAAAGGATATAAAACACTCTTGTTACAACCTAGTATCTTTTGAGCAAATTAATGATCATGGATATTTCAATACTTATGCTCTTGAATGTGAATGAAAGGAAGGCACCTGAAATTTCAGCTAGCCATGGAAAGTGTAAGAAAAGGGTTGTGTAGAGCATGGGAACTTGATTGAGATATCCATGACTAAAGTTTGCACTAGTTACTAGTCAAGCAAGAGTGATAACAATTTTTATATCTATCTGTCTTTTCATTTGTCTTCTTTTGAACTTGTTATCCAATGAGAGTTTATCTTGTCTTTGAATTTCAGCAAAGTATAAAAGATTATAATGCTTGCCATGAAGAGCAAAAGCATGTGAAAAACAATATGATTCGATTGTCCAACATACAATGGTTATTTGCTTTCAAAAGTAAGGGGTGATTGCTAGAGTTCTACTTATGTTGCCCTCATATGTATGAGTTTTAGATCATTAATCTTATCTTGCAATTGAATATGATGATGATACAATGCCCGTATTTATTTATCAACCATAAGTCCATTGATGCATGTAATGATCTATGTCCTTACTTACTCGAGGACGAGTAAAGGTTTAAGCTTGGGGGAGTTGATACGTGCATTTTATATCATCATTTATATAACTTTTAGTATCATACTAGAATGTTATTTGCATGATTATATGATTGTTTCTACATGTTTTAGATGATTTTGGGGACTTTCATACAAAGTCCCTATTTTTGGTATTTAATTTCTGGGAGGCAGAAAACCTCCTTTTTCTTGTCTTTAATGTTTCAGGAGCTACAGGACCTCAAATAATAAAAGGAAAAATACTGCGTCAGTTTTTCATCGGGAGAAAGGCAGAGGGAAGAAGACCGAAGAGAGGAGAGCCACGAGGGCCAAATGGGGGTGGCCCACGCGGCCCATGTACCTGGCCGCGTGGGACCCACCAAAAGGTGCCTCGGGCACCTCCTCGCCTGGGGCTTTTTAGCAACGCCTTCGTCTGCCCGAAAAGTAACGCCCTAATTTTTCCAAGTCCATCCGAGGTCGCGGCGGCGGCGAAACTCCTGATCCCTTCCGAGGGGGGTCAGATCCTGCTGCTCCGGAACTCCGGAGAAGGGGGAAATCATCGTCATCGTCATCACCTCTCCTCCTTGGCGTGGGAGGAGGCCTCTACATCATCACCCCCATCAAGACCAGCACCATCACCATCATCATCACCGTGATCCACTCCGTTCCCCTCGCAGTTTGAGAGTTGCTATACCCTAGATACTTGTCTTGTGCTACTATTCATGTTTGTGATTGAGTACTTGTCATTATTTGGTGGTGAAGTTATAATTTCAGATTGTGTTGTACCACTTATGCCACTGATTATGATCATGTTCGCACGTTGTGAGTAGTTCCCGTATGTTCCTGAGGGCATAGGATGAATTGGCATTGATTTATATATGACATGTGTTGGTATTTTGTCAAGAGTTTATCTTTTATGTGATTCTATGATGGTGTTGTGCGAACGTCGACTGCACAACACTTCACCTATATGGGCTCATAGGAGAACACCGTAGTGTAATGAATTGATGGAGACTTGGGAGGACACGTAAACCTGAGACCGAGTCATGAAGTTATATTATGAGGGTATTAGTATCGGGGACCTTAGAGTGTAATGCTATGGTGGGACTTTAGGTCTTAATAATTCTTGTGCAGTCATTTGCTTGGCCACATGATCCATCATAAGGGGTTGTAGTTTATTTATTTAGCTATACCTAATTATGGCTCCGTCCAAAGAGGATTAAAACTTGACAAGATATTCAACGTGTTGTTTAATAAATCTCTATGCCTAGCATCATCCATGCCGCCCTCGGGAACGTTTGCCACATATAAGTTACACATCACTTGAGCTTGTCCTCTTGCCACATAAGAGGATTGGGCTTTCTCTCTTTGAGAGCTTTCACTTGCTACTATCTGTTATCTGCTTGCAATTATACAACTGAAAATACCAAAAACACCTGCATCTTTTATTGTTTTATTTATCAATCTTACTAACCAATACCTTCAGCTCCTCGTGGGTTCGACAACCTTTTCTAATTGAAAGGTACTACAATTGATCTCCTGCACTTGGGAGCCATCACTATGTAAAAAAAAAATGTTCCAACAACAACACCAGTGCGCTTCGCTCTTGGCATCAACACTAGTATTGCACAAAAAAAGGTAAGACCAAGCAAAAAACAGTACACCTCTTTTTTATGCCCTTCCCCTTGACATTCACCACCTGCTTTATTCCAGTTTCCCTTCCTCCTAGCCATCGCACTAACCTTGGTTGGGGGAAAACATAATCACATTCACCATGTGTACAACTTGATGAAACTGAAAACAAGACGCGCAAACTAAGCCATCCTACAAAATACATTAGCCCAATAATTTGCTTCGAGAATTAGAAAAAAAAAAGAGTACCACCAACACCAGTAGCACAACCATCAACTATACCAAATAATACCCCCTGTCTACCCCAGGCCCCAAGGATCCAACATGAAAAACACAACCCTAACTAAATCGACCTCAAAAACCACATCACCGAAAACACAATCGACCTCAATGGTGTCCGGCATGTCGTGCTGATCTCAAACCCTCCTCCTATGTACCAACAAATCAACAAATCGCTAAAAAACCATTAGTGCAACATCAGAGTCCACCACCACTTCCTATCAAACTCCATCAACAGCAGCAACACACAGGAAAACATGATCCCCAAGTCCACCCCATGCCACAACGCCCAACCAACATCAAGCATCGCCCTATAAAGATGAACACAAGGCTACCAGACCAAATATATGGCCATCAGCGACTGGATTCGGCCACAGAACCCAGTCCCTAACACTGTCTATCTAGAATTCTTCTACACCAGCGACCAACAAAAACGACATGCTAGCAACAACGCCTACCCTACATCGTTGACGCCGACGACAATAGTGGTGAATCGGGACTGAACGAGCTCCCCATCGACGAATTCGACCACCCAAATATATCAAATCCAGAAGGTGCAGAGCTCAACATGAAGGGAACTGCGATGAAGAGCTTCTCCTCCGGTGTAAAGTACCCTACCAAGTTGACGCCAACGACAACGGTGGTCGAATCGGCACCAAACAAGCTCCGACCAATGAAATCGACCACGAATTCGAACAAACCAAGAGATGCGGACTAACAAGGACGGGCACTGCGGCGACCAACCTCTCTGTCGGCGAGGAACCGCCGGACTGCGGTCAGCGCGGCCATAAATGCGCAATCGCCGCCGAAATCGCCGGAGCCAAGCGGCGAGCGCGAGAGAGAAAGAGCAGGGAGAGAGCGGCTACACTTGGACGTCCTCGGTCTGGCTTATAAGTGGGCCCTACAAAAATCTTATCCAGAGAAAGGCACCGTGAGACAGAGTGACAGGACGCGCGCGCGATGCAATACACGCATCATAAAGCAGCCGCCGCTAGGGAGAGAGGCGGTGCGGCGCCTATGTGTAGCTTTTCCCAATAATCATTCATGTACGGGATCAATTTCTGCAGGATTGAATCGATCAAGCCACCGATCACCACCAGACCACGAGCACCGGCGTAAATGGTTCGTGTTTGCATCAACTACTCCCGAACTCTTGACCTCGTATGTATACTCATATGCTGTAAATGGTTCTTTATCGAAAAAATACTGCAAATGGTCCATGTTTATGAAGAATCCTAACGCTCAATCGACCTATACCAGGATATTCACATCCAAAGACCCGTACTAAACGAAATGAAATATAACATTCATATTGTAGTTTAATATGTACTAGGGGTCTATGCGCGGGCTTCGCCGCGCCCGTGGATTAGACTTTTTTTTTCGAATTTGTAATTTGGGTTTGGATGTTGAAATATGATTGCTTCTCCCCTGTATAAATGTAGGGTAATTTGAATTTTGGAAAGTTTGAGTGTAATTTGAAATTTTCAAGTTTTGCAATCATTTTGAAAAGGTTGGAGAGTGTATGTAATGGTTATTTTGGTTGTTGCGTAAATGTTAAATTTGGTTTGATTTGAATTTGAAATGAGTTTTGAAAGTTGTAAAAGTTTTAGAAATTAGGAAAAAAAGTGTGAACATTTTTAAATTAATAGTTTACATTACGTAGTTTACCATATCGAACCTCATATACCAACGTTACCGCCTGTCGTGGCAGAATTTTCTTCGGATTTTTCTGACGCGGTTGCTTCCTCATCTGTAACACCTCCTTCTACCGTGGCAGAATTTTCTTCCGATTCCTCTGCCGTGGCAGAAAAATATGAAAATAAAAATACGGCAAATGTAAATGTTAAATATTCTTTAAATGTAAACTTCCACCGGATTAGACTTTTTCCCAAAAGCATTATGTAGACTTGTTCCCAAAATTACATGGATGTCCGCGCCCGTGGGCTTATTAATATCGAAACAAATTATTATTAGGAGAGGAAATATTGGATGGTTGTCCGTGTTTTTTTTGCTTATGTTTTTCGTCAACAGATGTTTCAGCCGGTAGAAATGAACCGGTGCAACAATATAGTTTGTGTAAACAACAACAAATTTGTTGATCGTGATAAAATATTCGTCAAAATTAAGTGAAAGCGTTGCATCCGTTGTATTGAAGAAACAACAATAAATCTGTCGATTATAGGAAAAGAATCGACGAAATTAAGTGGAAGCGTCACATCTGTTGTATTTAAAAGCGCTGAAATCCATCTGAATTGATCGTGTAGGGTATCTTGAAATACTTAGAAATTTGTGATGATTAAATATGCTTGTATGTTGGAATGAATATGTTGGAATGAATGTGTAATTTTATTTCGTAAATTGAGCTGATCAGATACATTCATAATTTGTGATAAATGCGTAATTTAATTCCTTAGTTGGAGGAAATATTATGTGTTAACATTTATTAAATCTAATGGATATTTGGAGGACATGTTTTTTATTTAACAGCATAGCAGGAGGAAATGTATTATTGATATCTCTGCATATTAGCCTTTTTTAGCTTTTATTAAATTTAGCCGCATAATTAGAGAGAGTGCAGTTAAATTTATCTGTAAATATTAACCAGTTTGAGATGATATAAAAAGTCTATATTGTTGCCTTACAAATTTAGTTGAACTCCATAATCGTAGGAAACACATTATATGATCATACAATTAATTCAATCCATAAGTAGGGAAAATGGATTTGGAATTTCTCCAAAATTTCACTGAATTTAAATCTTGAAATATGCTTGCATTATGTCATAAATCGTTAGTTTTTTTTTTTGTGTTCAGTTTGATATTTTTTTCATTTTTTTCTGGTTGGTGGATCTAAAGATATGGATTTTGCAATTTTATTTATTTTCTGGCATTTAAAAAAAAACGCGAAAAAAAAACTGGCAGGCCGGGCCCACCGTGACGCCATGTTGGCGTCAGCGGCAGCCCAGGCCTGCCACGGCGTCGACGAAGGCGGGGTCGCCGGCGGCGCGCCAACGCCGTCCGGGACGCGCGCGCGGATGCAGCGGACGTACGCGGAGCCGCGGCGACCGTTGGTGGCGGCGCCGCCCGCTTTAGGTCGCCGGAGCTCCGTGGGCGGCCAGCGGACGCGGCGGCCGACGCCGAGGACGGCAACGGCGATTGCGACACGTCCGCGGCATCCCGGCGTCTGATTCGCGGCGAGGAGGGAGGGGCGGAGACGGCGGACCTCGTCGTGGCGAGCGATTCGTGTAGGGATGGCCGGAGCGGCGTCGCGGCGGCAGCGGAGACCCGCCGGTCGCGAGGGAGAGAGAAGGGAGAGGGAGGGATCTGCGCGCACTTTTGCATGCACGCCCCTGGGTTTCAGGCTATTTGCAAATAAGTCCTTCGCGGGGTGTTTTTTGCTAATTTGGCGCGCAAAAAATCGTGCGTGGGGCAACCGGCAGGCAACGGGTCGCACCGGCTGGTAACCGGGGGACGTGTCGTCCCCCTATTGGTAGAAATTCGTAGTACTGTAGCTAAGCTACAGTACGGGTCACGCGGGGCGACGTGGACGAACGTAGACCGTCCGATTACGCGATCGAACGGCCAGGGGAATCCAGCGACGTGGACGAATGACAGGAGGAGGATCCTTCGCCCTTTTATATAGTGTAATGAGTGAATATACAACATACGACTAGAATCTTTAAACTTTCTCTTGTTAAAAGTAAATAGAAAATAGTTTTAGTCGCTTAGATCCCATCATGCCTAGGCAAATTAATTGTCACCTCTTCGACGACTCTCGCCCTCTTCATTCACATGTCCCACCGTGACATTATGACCCGCATGCCAGCAACTACGTCCTGAAACCTGGTGTGGCCTATAACCATGAAGTAGGACTTCACTCAGCTTAGGTTGAAAGATCGAGTTTTCCCGTACATCGGGGTCATGAACCACTTCTTATCACATATGTTGGGCGAGAATACAAGCTTCTGATGCCTCTCGTTTCTATTGGAGTTCACAGCTCATTATTGCCCGTGTATATGTTTCTATTCTAGTCTTTCGCTACTTCCCTGATTTTATAGTGATGATGAGAAACTTGTTCTTCACTCCTCTCGTTGGTGTATTGCAAGTTTGGAGGCAAATATATATGTGTGTTTTACGACCTAATCAAGTGCGTGGAGTTTGCTCAAGCATTATTCAACTCATTATTGGTTCACCAACTTTCAAAGGATCACTAGAGCTTGCTTCTTTGGATAAATCATATATTTATTGGTTCAATGTATGACCATGTTAATTGTATGTAGGGATATGCACAGTCTTGAGTCTTGACTCGTTGCACGGAAAGTATTTGCTACCAGAAAAATGTAAAAGAACTTTAAGTTCGCCGAACAAAATGATGTTTTGGAGAAATATAGGATGTTTTTGGAGAACTCTAGGATGCAATCAGCATTAGTTGACTAGGATATAAAATAAATTGTTAGTAGCAACATTGGAGAACTTTAACATCATAAATTGTGTAATTTATTTTGCATTAGTTCTCCAAAACATCATTTTACAATGTACTCAGCATTAGTTGAGTAAGGTCTTAACACGTAATTTGAGAACTATTTCTTCAATTTATAATAATATTTATAGGAAAAGTATACTTAATTTTGTATTTTTCACAAAATATGAACCGGTGTATCGCATTTATGTCGTTCGTAGATTATACAAATAGTTGCGGCATCCCCAGTATATATTTATATCCTAGATTATCTACTGATTATGGTTCATTGTGAAAACAACTTTTGCATACTAACTTTTGACTATATATCCTATTTATTTCATGTATGTGTTGGGTTATCGTATGGAAATATAATTTCACCTTTCGGAACAACCAAGATCTATATATGAAGATACAAGGAAGATATGATCTAGTAATCGTACCAACACTCTGAAGTGGAAGTAGTGTTGGTGTAGATATTGTCGATGAAGCATTATAGAAAGATTCTCACGACCAAGCCTGGTGGTGAGAATGTCGCCGACTACCCGCGTCCAGCCTTCTGGATCCAACCCGAGAATGAGGATCAAAAGTGTGACTTAACACTTAAATCTCGCAGTCCATTTACACTTCCATAGAGAAATATAAGAAAAGAGCGATGTTCATATCCCCTCTTGCAACTCCTTATTTGAGAAAATTAACGTAGAACTAAATCTCCAGCTTCTTCAGTTTCATTAGAACCATTTCTCATGCTGACCATTTTCATATTGTATTACATGCTTCATGTTTCTTTACAAGGTCAATTTTTCATAGAGGGCAGAGGCCCGTTCGTGATGGATACCTGCTATCTCTAAGTAATTTACATTTGTTCATATTTATTGTATGGTTGCAACATGGGTCTCATGATGCTATATGGTTCTTATGGGTCGAAGTCAGTTCAACGGCGACAATATCTATATGTATTTGACAAGGAAATTGCAGGTTGATGTATTTTTATTCTTTGTCTGTAGTGTTTCACTAAGCCTATGTATATTATATTCCAATTTCCAATATTTAATCTGACTCATTCTTATATGTCGTGTGTAAGCTTTACCTTCATCGCTCCTTATCTTTTTGCTAGCTTAGAACTCACCCGGTGATCATGCTGTAACTTATCTTGGAAACCTGCCAGACATGATGAAGTTATCTGACACCTTATCAGAGGTATGACGATGACCAAATTGCAAGTTCTCTTTTGGAACCAATCTAGCAAATGCTTATTTGAGAAAACTAATGTAGAACCAAGTTTTCTAACTTGGTTCCTCTTCTATGCCAGGTGCAATCTGTATGGCACAAAGCTATGCGATCACTGATCATCAACCTGAAGTAAGTAATGTAGGATGCGAGTCTTGTAATGGTTGTGACCTTTTTTTTCTCCATGTTGAAAATTGTAGCCTCTTACTGGTCATGCTTTTAGAAGGGAAAAAAGATGAAGTCCCTGGGCTCATTTACTTTCATCCCGTGTGTGTTTGGTTTGAAGCAAAAGATGATTTGAAGGCGCACATGATGAGATCGAATGACATCATATGTTTTGATCTGACTCCATAAAGCTCCATCAGATATAACCATATCTAAATACGTAGTAATTCATGTGATGTTGTGCACATTGGCTGTTCTCAACATATAATGCACGCATGTGGGGTAGTAAATTGTCTTTGTATCATTATGTTTTTATTTGGTCAACACGTGTGTGGCAAGTTGTTCCCTAAAAAAAGGACATACAAGTTGTTTGTATTACATTTTGGGCCTTTTATGCTTAACTCCGAGCTTAGAGCATCTCCAAGCGGAGCCCCCAAATCCACCCCAAACGTCCGGGCGGACAGCCCGGACGGGGTTTGGCCCAAAAACCGCAACCCAACGATGGCCCCTATAGCGGCCCCAAACGACCGGACGGTCCGGCACACCCCAAACCCAGCACAAAACTGGGGCGGGTTTGGGGGCGCCCGGACGCGCCCGGACGCGTCCGCGCCCTCACTCGCTGACAGTGGGACCCTCCCTTGACCGGCCTACCGGAGCCTACCGGAGGGGAGGATCTAGCCTTTGACCGGCGCCGGCATTCATGGCGGAGCGGCCAGGGGCAGCGGCCAACCCCCAACTACCCGCATTCATGGCGGTCCGGACACCACTATATCTACCGGCAACGCCGGAACCCTAATCCACATCCACATCCGCCGCCGGAACCCTAGTTCATCCACATCCACCATGCCTCGCCACCTCCCCACCATCTTCGCCAGGATGACGGCGGAAAAGCTGAGGCAGCAGGCCCAAATCCGAGGTCAGGCTGAGGCGGATGCGGCGGCGGAGGCGGATTCGGAGTCGTCGGCCGTCGGATACTTCATGGTCTCCGACGACGTCGACATCACCGGCTCGGAGTTCATCCAGGCTGAGGATGAGAGGATGCGCGTCCGCGCGGAGGCGTAGCACGAAGCCCGACGCGCGGCGGCGGAGGCGGCGGTCGAACGGCAGGCGGCGGCCTGCGCGGCCGAAGCGCTTCACAGCCGGGCGGAGGCGGCGGCCGAAGCGCATCGCGCCCGGGTACGCGCTGCGACGGAGCGGTGGAGAGCTCAGGCGGAGGCGGAAGAGGGCCGGATCCGCGAGGAGGCGCTGCGCAACGACGATGCGGCGGAGCACCGTGCGGCGGAGGCGCAGCTGAAGGCGGAGGCGGCGGACCGCCTCTTCATGAGGCAGATGAGGAACCGCTCCGGGTAACATTTTGTAAACATTTTGTAACATCTGGAACATTTTTTGATTTCACATTTTTGTTAAGAATTAATAGAAAAAACCGCGATGTTTTTCCTGGAGCGGTGACAACAAATTGGGGAAACAATGAACGACATCGAACGAGCTTACGAGTGTGGCGTGCTAGGTACATAGGCCGGCCTATAGGGATTAGCGCATGAGCCGTTGTATAGGAGCTCCCATAAACTTTCTATTGGATTCGCTCCATAGCCTCTAGGTATAATCTACAATCC
Organism: Poa pratensis; assembly: GCA_947311845.1. Taxonomy (NCBI): domain Eukaryota; kingdom Viridiplantae; phylum Streptophyta; class Magnoliopsida; order Poales; family Poaceae; genus Poa; species Poa pratensis. The sequence goes on along the minus strand of CAMZMU010000089.1, from coordinate 17,377,099 downwards.
GCTCAACCGAATCTCACAAGAAAAATCCGCAATCAAAAAATGACACATACTAATCTTTAATTTTTTTATATGTAAATTATTATGGTTGATCTAGCTTCTTCCCTGCAAAAAGAAAAGAGTTCAAACTGTAGGAGTTTAGACTCTTCTAATTAAAGCCTCGTCGCTAGAGGTATAAGTAATGCCAAGACGCAAGAAACGGTGCTAGAGCTGACGACTTCGCAAAATGTTGACGTAAGTTTTTGTTTGATCAGATATATGTTGTTCGTTTCGGCTTCGATGACCGATTTATGTATTTCATTTTATAATTCATTAATGTTTAACGGTATGCTAGATAACTCTGTTTTCATAACACGTTGTATGCGCACATTTTGGGCTGGCCTAAAAAGTCTAAAATAATTTGTCTTCTTTTTCTTTTATATTTCTTTCCTTAAATGTTATTTACCCTATATGGATGGCAGCATAGTTTTTGGATCGTCCATGTATCTCCATAGGTTTCATATGAGTCTTGCACGACCATGTATCTTGCCTTTAATTATTTTCTATGATAGTTTGTTCATGCGGCTATGTGGGATATGCACGTGCCGGGTGCAAAGTCTTGCTTGTATCGTCTGTACGTACTTTTGAGTTACTAAAAGCTCCATTTATATATAAAAAAATATTTCATGGGCTTATGTAGTCACTAGGCGCATGAACACGTGTCATCTTGTATGGTTTGCAGCAATCGAAGATGTGGTTTACTCCTCTTACTTGTCCAGATTATACCAATTCCGGTCATTCCATCAAAACCCCTAAATGTAAAAAGAAAGAAGCACCAAGCTAGTGCGACCATGCACTTATTCCGGTTTTCGTATGCAGAGTACACCATGTCCGCCTGTCCTCCAAACGTTCCCATCAACCTATCAACTTGCTACGTACGACACTTCACCAATAGAGAAAAAACCGACGGCACAACAATTCAAAAACTCAGCATTATCTTCCTCGCTCCACCATCACGTACCCCTCCTCCTCCTCAAAATTGAGCTCCGCACGCTTCTCTCACACGTACTTCCCTTTCGAAACACCCGTCGGCGACGGCGAAATTTTCAGCGATACATATATTTGCATGCACGGCGACCACTGCCACTGTTTGTGATCGACGGAATTAGACGTCGCCGGCGATCGACGTGCGACAGAGAGAGCCTCGTCAGTCAGTCCAGGCCAGCTGCCTCCAGCTCGCCTCCAGAATACAGACGTAGGTACGTCCTTCTCATGATGGGTCTATATACGGTTTGTCATGCACGCGAATACTTCAGAAAGATAAGTAGAAGAAGAATACTAGCGCTTGAAGCATTCAAATGTGATCGACTTGAGAATTCAGGGTTCCAGACGCCGACACGCGACGTCGCAGCACCGGTAGGGTAGGCATGGTCTGGCGTTGGAGCCTAAACTTCAATCCCATCGATTTATTTGGTGTGACAGGTGCATCAACACAGCACGCCTTCTTTCAGTTCCTTCCTTCCTGACAGGTTTCAGCTCTGGTTGAACACGAAGTTCATGTGTGAGTTGATTGACCGAATGTGAAAAGCCATAATGAAATGCAAACTTTGGCACTGTTGATCGAGTAGAAATTGGAGATGGATAATTGCGAGGGCCTGCAAGATTGTGTTTGTTCCAGCCTAGAGAAGAAAGTGCAAGCGAGCACCACAAGCACCACAGAGGCTAAAAAGTTGATGTTGATGCATGTCCGCTTAGAAAAGGCCAAATACACAAGGAGACACACCGACCGTGGTATTCGCAGTTGTGGAAATAATTGACTGCGCACGAATGACCGGTGGCCCCGCCCTTCGCCCCATCGGCGGTCCATGCTCGGCCGATCTAAGCATCGTACAACAATTATTCTACTTCATCAAGTTTAAATTACCATAATGAGTTTTAGTTTAGGTCAAAAATAGATTTAAAAGATTGATCAAGTATTTTCGTGGTGTGTACATATAAAGAAATATATGTCTACGATATCCAATCAATATTATTAGAACCATCATGGAATATACTTCCATCGTATGCATTTGGTATTGTAGATGTTGACACTCTCTTTTATATAACTAGATGACGCCCCGCGCGTTGCTGCGGGACATTCTGGAGCCATAGGAATTTAGGATAAACGTGCATAATAAGAGGGCAGGGTGGATACTTTATGCAAAAAGAATAAAAGGTAGTTTAATACTTGCAGCTTATATCAAAGTGGTAACAGTACATTTTGATATTTCTTACCTTTCTTAGCCGAAAAATCATGTTTTTAAGTATAGGCTTAAAGGTGCTTCAAGAGCGATGAAGGTCTGGTCTATGACAATATTTCAAATCCGCATCAACCAAGCATCTTTCTAGCTATTAAAATTATTATTTTTCCACTGAAATATGATACAAACTGTTTTATATAACATCACAATAATAAGCATAGCGGAGTGTAATGATTAAGAATTTACATCCTTTTATATGGAAATGCCAACATAAACTAAAACAATTTGATAGCGTATCTAAACTTTACTTTTCACAGAATAAAAAAGCAAACATTTGGAACTAAATTTTCATCGGCTTATGTCCTGCTGGGGCATATCGAGCACCTAATAAATTATCAAGTGCATCTTTTCTTGTTGGACTAATATCTGGAAAATTCCTTCGGATGTCCTGCTACAATCAGAAGTTTTTGATGGCATGATTGGATAAGGTACAAAGATGTCAGCATTACCGATTACTCATGTATGAAACGCGGACTAAAATGTTGAGGAAACACCTTACCAGTGCGGTACTCATGGCACCAAGTCATTTTTGTACACCTATATATTGCCCTGTTTCCACAAGCTTTCCATATACTGTCATGGAGCATAATAAATCTGAAATACGGAGCATAGTGAAAATATACCACCAACTGCATAGATCAAAGTTGAGTGGTTACTGGTTAGTCAATTTGTAGGCACATGAGTCTAGTATGAACATAATCTACTGCAAATATACACCTTGTCGCAAGTCACAATAATTGCTAGGAATACCACCTAAGAACTGATGATGTACAATCTAAGAGGAGGAAGCTGTACCTGATCTGTGTGATACATATGATACCTCACTCGCAAAACCACCAAATCCTGTAACAACAGGGAAATTCTTTCCAAAATCGAGAACAACTCCAATGAATTAATGATGGAAGAAACTCTTGGAGAAAATGTACATCACTGAAAATTATTTGCGACTGAGAGAAACAAACTCTCTTACTTATCTTGGGAAGAATTACCTGCATGGTAGATCTGTGTGAGGGCACAACAAAAGAAACATGGCCGGGTAGATGGTGCTAAAAAAATCTGGAAAAAGAGAGAGAAATCCCAACTTCAAACTGAAATAGTTCCAGCATGGAGCGCCGAGACGTAGCTACCTTGACGTCGATTCGTGGTGAGATTCGGAAATACCTTGGTGACGCACCTCCCTGCTAGATATTGGTACATCGCTATGAAGTACCGTGGAGATTGATCTGAATGGTGCGTCTCACAGTGGAGCCTTTAAACGCCATCGACGTCCTTTGGCTGCCCTCCACGGCCATTTACTTCCATGAATGGAGACATGGAGTGGGCGTCTGCTTAAATTTTGGTAGACGAATAGGTATGTGCCAGTGGTATATCTTTTTTAGAGATTAATTGCGGCAGTTTCCAAAGAGGAACATGAATTTCACCCTAGAGAAACACTAACGGAAAGTACGTGTGGGTGATAAAGGGACACCATAATGGAGATGATTACGTGAAAATAATTGTGTGGTTGCAGCTTGGCATGTGGGCATTTTTTTTTTTGACGTGGCACACATTTGCTTAGGCTGGATGAGGTGGACAAATGAGAAACTTGCTGACTTGTATAGCTTGCATGTTGAGAGAAATCCCCCTAGTGGGTCATTCCTATTTAGATATAGAAGATTGGTTAAACTTTATAAATTTTGACTTTCACAAAAGTTAAAACCCAAAGTAGTTTGGAATGGAGTGAGTAAATTTCCAACGCATGCAAAGAATTCGATGAGATGGAGCAAGGCATAAGCGCACAAATTATTACTCTACCTTGCGCATCTAATTTTCAGAGTTGCTTCTCAAAACTCTAAAGCATCATGAGCCGTGAAATCAAGTGTTGTCTTCGGTGTTGGCAATCTCGTCTTCATTGTTTGGTTCGGAAAAAAAGATACTTCCTCTCCAGGGCAAAACTCTTAACTCGTATTCGTTGTTGGAATGACATACTTGTGTCATCCTCTTCTTCGAAACTTGTCTTGAAAGAGGAAATACCTCTAGAAGATCGATGGTGATGTGCGTGCATGCATGCTGATTACATGGCGGCGTTCCTTGGGATTTCTGCAGGGTGTAGCTTCCACACAGCGACATACATTGTCAACTATTTGATCACAGTTTCGGATATGGCGACGTGTCTGCATGACCCTATCCGAAGACTAATACAATGAGGCTGGCTGTGTATATTGGTGCTTGAATACTTGCAGTGAACATGCATACGATCCATGCGTGCTGCGAACGACGGAGATTCAAAAAAAAAATCGTCGTGAACATCAGCCCCTTACGTATCGGTGCTTAATTTGCACGGGCACGCGTGATTAACGATGGCAATTTTACCCATGGGTACCGTACCTACATGGGTATAGTATGGCAGAATTTTGTAACCATGGGTAGTACCTGTACCTGACTCGTTAAGTCACAGGTAGGGCACGGGTATAGCCTTATACCCACGGGTATACCCATATCCTACCCGTCTATACTAACATACCAACATTAGGAGATTGTGAACCTATGTTAAAATTGCCAATTGTTAATTTGAGTTAAAACAATTGTCATGTAAGTTGAGATAAATGTTTTTCTTTTGTGAAATGGGTTATGGATGAATGTAAAATTATAAATAACTTATAATATTAATCTACCCGTTGGGTACCCAATGGGTATGGGTACCCGTCGGGCATGGGTACGGGTAAAGTTTCATACCCATGGGTACGTACGGCCGTACGGGTATGGGTAGAACTTTTTACCCATTTACTACACGGGTATGGTTATGGTATTGCTCTACCGCCACATATCCTACCCATTACCATCCCTATTTGAGAATAGTGGAATATTATTTTGCGCCACATTAATTTATGCCACATTAATTTATGCCTAATTTCAGTTCTTAATGTGGAGCCAATCAATGCATGAAGAGGGATAACCATGCATGCTGCGTCAATATTCTTGGTCAAGCACTTATATTAGTTAGGCTCTCCGTTGTTTACAAACTGATCTTTGAGATGAGCCTAATATGAAAAACAGTGAATGTAATCAACATCAACAAAAATGCTGATATATGTCTAGTTTGTCACTCCTAATTAATGGCAGTAGATAACAATTAGGCACTCCGGCCCATTAATTTTCCTCAAGAGATGAGCATTAACGGCTGGCTCAAGCTAGCCGATACAGGACGTGTAAGCAACCTTACGTTCATGGAGCTAATTCATGTACACAAGCTAATTAAGCCACGGCTGCTGCAGTTGAGGTACCAAATTAATAGGTTGGCGCGAGACCCCCCGCCTTTCAAACGCGTGCGGCGCCAGTCGTCTTTCGACGCCATCATTTGTGAACCAAACAAAACCAAGGCCCAGAAGCAAACTGGCTAACTAAATCCGTCCGATTCTGAGTCGTGTCAACATCGTCAAGTTATTGACCGATCCAGCTCACGTCCAACCTTTCTTCTCCGGTCCAAACATCCTACCGGAAGGAATGAAGGGAGGATCATCTTGCCTCCTCCTTCCAGTGGCCTATAAAAACCACAGTTTGCACCCATTCGTTTCACACAAACTCACCATAACAAGAACAGTACCGAGTGCTAGCTGGAGATGATGGCGTCCAATCCCAAGGGAACATTCCTGCTGATTCTATGCTCCGTGCTCCTTGCCGGCGTGGCCCGCGTGGCCGGCAACTTCTACGAGGACGTCGACATCACGTGGGGCGATGGGCGCGGCAAGATCGTCGGCGACGGCAACCAACTGACGCTGTCCCTGGACAGGGCATCCGGCTCCGGGTTCCAGTCCAAGAACCAGTACCTCTACGGTCGCTTCGACGTGCAGCTCAAGCTCGTCCCCGGCGACTCCGCCGGCACCGTCGCCACTTTCTACGTAAGCACGCGGCTCCGAGACCGCTTTGTCCATGCGTACGCTGACATCGATCATGGCATGAGGAGGCGTGTACTGATTCGATCATGGCGTGAGGCGTGTACTGATTCGTGCATATCTGCATGTTTTGCAGCTGTCGTCGCAGGGGTCGGCGCACGACGAGATTGACTTCGAGTTCCTGGGGAACGCGAGCGGGCAGCCGTATACGGTGCACACCAACGTATACAGCCAGGGGAAGGGCGGGCGGGAGCAGCAGTTCCGCATGTGGTTCGACCCCACCGCCGACTTCCACACCTACTCCGTCCTCTGGAACCCCCAGCACATTCTGTACGCATGCAGCCACCACAATCTTCTTCTTCTTCCTCAAACCTCAATCCATCACGTGACGATCGACGTCCTACATCTTCTTATACAATCCTCCATCTGCTGCAGGTTCTACGTTGACGGTACGCCGATACGGGACTACCGGAACCGGCAGGCGACGACGGGGGTGCCGTTCCTGACGCAGCAGCCGATGAGGGTGTACGCGAGCATATGGGACGCGGAGTGGGCGACACAGGGCGGCCGCGTGAAGACGGACTGGTCGCAGGCGCCCTTCACGGCGTCCTACAAGGGGCTCGCGACAAGCGGGTGCACGTCGCAGGACGCGGCGGCGTGCGCCAGGTCCAACGGCGGGTGGATGAACCAGGAGCTAGAGGCCACTGCACAAGACCGCCTCCAGTGGGTGCAGAAGAACTACATGATCTACAACTACTGCACCGACCACTGGAGGTTCCCGCAGGGTGCCCCGCCAGAGTGCGCCGCCGCCAAATAGGATTTGGTCTACCAATTTGATTTTGTCGCAGGGTTTTGTGTTATAGAATGTGCGTACATATGATGTGATCGATACATAGAATGTGTCCTCGCGCTTATTGTTAAACAGCTTTTCTCTAGCTCCCGGACCGGTTGCATGTAGTTCTGGAAAAACTCAATCGCCTAAGCTTGCACACAAACAAAGCCAGCATCTTCGCCTGCAGGCTCCTTTACCGTGAACGTCTCCGCACGAAGAAACAACGTTCCACTCAGCCAGTCAGCCAGAATGACAATTGTCCATGTTGCGTGCCAGTTGCCACATATGGAAACTCATCGCCTGCCACAACACGCGTAAATGGGCAAGGATCAGCATCACCCCGGCCTCTAGCAGTCCACGATTACATTTACTCCGGTCGACCTCAGACACACCGAGTGTTCAAGTAGAACGAAGATTATTGTTATTTTGATCCTTTTGGGGGGAAATGGGTACTTAGGACTATTGCACGACTCTTACATATTGGTCACACCGGCTCAGTGGCATTGATTATTGGAAGCTGGTCGCCATGTCATTCCACGACTATCTTTCCTTGCGGTCCACCACAGATCTGTTGAGGAACGATATTTGGGTGAGGAAGGTCGGTCCTCCTCCCACACACGCTGGTTACTCAAAGGAACTAAGCTAAACATTGCACGTTTGCTATTTAGTGCAATTTTGTTGATGAGGGAATCTCTTACAAAAAAAGCAGATCAAACTAGCCACGCCCCTCCAAATGGCACCAGAAAATACCCACTAGAGAGGTGAAACCACACCTCTTTGGAAAACCACCGGATATCGTTGTATCGAGCACACCAAATTGTCGGTGGAGGGGCCACCTGACTCTCGCTCCAGGCCGTGTAGGGGACCCTGCCTGCGGATATAGAGAACCGAGAATGGTGACAACTCAGTCATGTCTATAATTAAGGAGACCGCCCCACGACACACCTGAAGGAAGTTTGAAACAGGATCTGAGCATGCTCGTTGATGATGATATGACGTGACTAGAAGGTACATAATCTCGGCAGCGACGCCCCCAAGAGGGTGATTACGCAGTACATCACGACCGTCGAGATCAACAATACGGTCATGGGTTTCACCCGGAGACCTGGCACCTGTAGATGGACAAAATGTCATCCCAATAGGGACACTACCCACATGCATCGCCGCCCGGCCAATAGTGCTAGACTTTCGCCCGGAGGTACACCTGCTCCACATCGAGGTACCAAAGTTACAGCCCACCTGAGAGCAAGCCCACCATCACAAAACATGCATTTAGATCATGATTTAGGAGCCGCCAATGTCGACTGTCAACACTAGGATCCCCCGCCGCCCGCTCCTCGCCATCCACACAGCAACCGCAAGGCCGCTCGCCGGAGGGTCGACCGCTAGACATGAAATTCAAGCAGAACCAAGTCGCTTAACTCGGCTCAACTCATTTAATCTCATTCAACCAACGGGCCATTTCAGCAAGACTCATCTAACTTACGAGTCCAAAACTCAAATCGTTGAGCTCAGTAAAAGTGTCAACATGCAATATCAGAGTTCCCATGCACAACTGTTTCTAATTATTTGGACATGTATGATACAATAAGGAAATTGGGGAAATCCTATATGACGTGTAACATGATTCGCAGAGCAACGCCGGTTTTGTTATACTTAGTATCTTCCAACGGTTCTGGAAAGTTTCTAGAAACTTTTGGCTGGCCAGTTACTTGCTTTTTTGGTTTTTTCTTTTCGCTTTCTCTGTCTGTCTCTTTTTTTTTCTTTTTTCCTTTTCTTTTTGTTTTCCTTTTATCTTATTTTTATTTTTTTAAATGTTAATGGTCTAAAAAAAATGTTTTCATGAGATTTAAAAAAATATTTTACCTGTTAAAAAATTGATTATGATGTAAACAAATTTGTTCATGATGTGTTAAAGATTATGATGTAAAAAAACATTTGTTCATTTGTTCATGATAGGTAAATAATTTTAGGAGATTTAAAGAAATGTTCACCGGTATAAGATATGTTCATGATTTTTTCTAATATTCACTATTCAAAATATATGTTTTACATCAATGAATTATTTTTTATTAATAAAATAGTATCTTTAAAAATAGTACCTTATTGTTGGGCCGCATTCCAAGCGTCCTATAAAGGGATCGCTTCAGGCCGGAGCGAATGGCAGTTGTGTGCCATTGTTCGGATGGGCCTGTTGCGCCGTCAGGTGCTCTGGCAAGCTACTACATTCTATCCCGCGATTAATAAAGCTCCTAAAAACTCCAAAAAAAAAAAATCGCCCGGGCGATACTCAACATTCTCCCTTTGCGTGTTGCGGTATCCATGGTCATGACCGTATATGGCCCAAACCAATTGAGCGCCACTGTATACCCTGAGCGGGCTATCTCCAAAAATGACACCTTTTTTTCTGGACAAACAGTTGAACTACACTGGCTACTCCGTGGCCGTACCCGACGTATCCTCGCTCCACCGCTCCTCGGCGTCAGCCTCTGCCCGTTCTGCCGTCGACATCGCGGGCGGCCAACAGTCAGCCACCACGCATCGACGTTTGCAAACCTGCAGCTGCACCACCGGCTGAGGCAGTGGCGGGTCGGCGCCGGCGGCGGTGCCGGTTCCTTTCAGCCTTTCTGCAATTGCAGGCCTGCAGTTGAACACGCCCTCGACGCCGCGGTTGCGTCCGACGAGTATTCGTCCCTATCCGTCCAGCGCAGCAGCAAGCTCCGTCACACACCAAGTCACCAATCATCGACGTAGACCGCGGCAGGGCGCACGTCGTATTATAAGCTGATATCGTGACGAGCAGAACTCTAGCTTGCACAAGTCATCAGATCAGAACCAGCCTGATCTCATTAGCTTGGTCGTTGACTCGAGCCAATCATGGCGTGCCCTGCAGGCTGTATACGCATTGCCTTTCTGGGCAGGAAGGAGAGTGGCAGGCGACCAAATTAAGCCCATGCGCTGTATTAGACAGCATGGGCAACTAGCTGGACCCCCAATCAATACGCGTAGTACTTTCGTCTTTCGACCTAATCCTCCAGCAGCTGGCGGAGCGGGAAGACGATCACAATTCACAAACCACTCCATCGACCATCGGCTGGCTGGCTACTGGCTAGGGCTCGTACCCAACGGCCAGTACGCCGTCAATTTTGCGTAGGCCCGCGGCAAGGCAATGGCGTCCGGCCGGCCGGCGTGCTCGCCCGTTGCCGGCGCGGTGGGCGCGCGCACCTACCTAATTAACACGGCGTTCTTCCTCTCCTCCCGGAATGGATTAGGTACCATGCATGCACACATGCGCGGATTAAAAACAAGGCTCCATGGTGATTAAACAAGAAGATGGGAGACCTCCTGCGCATGATTTGCGCTGCGAGTGATTGGGAACCTTGTCTCCGGGCAGAATCGAGAGCCGAGCCCCCACATAATATGGCTCGTGCGACCTTTGCTACTACTACTTGTCCGCGTCTATCCGTTCCTTTCCACTTCGACCACACACCTCCCTGTCTGCCATCATCGATCGAACGGAGCAATCATGTCCTCAAACCAGGGCAAAACATTGCCCTCAAAATATATCCAACATTGTTAGTACTACGATATCTTTTTTTTTGTTACCCGCAAAAAGTATGACAGTGTTCTTTTTTTTTTGGAACGTACATGGAAACATAGGTTCTGTTTTGCGCAGCATTTGAGTATAAGCAAGCTGCATCAATTCCAGCGGCCACGCTCAAACCAGAGCCCAATTTTCACGGTTCCTTCTCCAAACAAGCGACTAGAGTGGTGACCGTTTTGCTCCTCCATCGGCCGGCGAGTCCACGGGTTCTTGCCTCTTCTACCCGCCGTTCCGCCGTCAGAAGGGGTGGGACCTTGGCACTTCGACTTTAGACGAGTAGGTAGGGTTGGTGCCGTGTCGAACGAGGTTCCACGGTGCTATAATCAGCGACGATGTGGAGCGGATGGCTTTGTATTCTCCCCATTCTTTAGATCTCGCGAGATTAGTTTCGAAATGTGTAGCGCGTTTGTCATTATTCACGACATTGCTGGCGGACGAGGCAAGGTGAGTGCTCTGGAGAAAGGATGTTGATTATATGGTGATGGATCTGTCGTTCTTCTTCAGATTCATCAATGGGATGCGGTTGATCCTGGTCGAGGCAACACGCACCAACGTGCCACAACTAGATGTGTCTCGTTGTTTGCAACAGGTTGTTCATCGTTGTTCTCGCGATAGTGATTCTTTTGGATCCGACAACAGTGGAGGCTCGACTTCTATTCCGGTGTGCAGCTTGGCATCGTAGGAGTTGGGCGGTAGCCTATCGCTTGGGTGTGCAGAAAACTCTAGAGATCATTTGTAATTTATATTTCCTATGATTCTATCTGTAAATATTTTATGACAATTCTTTAGTCCAGCTGTCCAGGTCTATCTTTCAGTTTTCACTGGTGTTTGGTCATCTAACCTGATTTTCCATTTTATAAAATACTTTGGTCTAAAAAATCCGGGGCCACTTGCCACGAAAAAATACAGCAAATACTAGTTGGCACTTAATTAAGGTATTGCAACTTATGGGTTGGCTAAAGGTGCCACAATCTCATTGGCCTCGTACCAATGGACGACAAACATGCATGCTCATCATCATGCATCATGCAACCTTAATCACCGCCCTCCACTTCCCCCACGCTTGACCACAAACAACTTTTGTTTATCTGTTGAACCATCACTTTGTTAGGTAAATAAAATTCTCTCTCGCAAAAAAAATGGTAAAAACTTTTTCCTTACGAGTTGAGGAAGAACCAAAGCGCCAGAGAACCCAAATTGCAGCATGGAGGTTCCACGGAACTTTTCATGCCATGAAGGAGGGGGTCCAGGGAGGTCCAAAGCTGGTTGTCCTGTTGTTGTCTTTGAGAAGCAATCATGGCGAAAAGAAGAACGAAGCACTAGATGCTCACTTTCATCAAAGGAAAGGCACAAGTGCAGCACAACCAAAAGCTTGCAAAAGGAGCTGGATATGACAAAGACGGGGGGCGAGGAAGCTGATTGCTTGACCCCAGGAGAGGGATTTGCAGAATTCGAACAAAAGCTGGAACAAAGCCACCCTAGATTCGTTCCAGAGGAATTTAAGGCAGATAAAAGTGTGTCCGAATGTCACAAAATTCACATTTTGCAAGCTACAACGAGCACCAAGAATGGTGCTAGTATTCGAACCATGGTCGACCGCGAGGTTGCAGTCCCTTAAGTCTGCCGATAGGCCGGTCTAAATGAGATGTAAACTATTGCCAGTCAATTTTTCCTCTATTTTAATGAAAAGTAATCCAGAGATATTGTTGGTTGTAACTGCTCCTACTATGCAAACCGTTGGGCATATAATCATCTGCCACTCCGTTCATTTTTGCCGGCCATTGGTCCCTACTTTGTCTCCTCCTTAATTTGTTTACTTAGCAGTTAGCAGTTGTTTCGACACGCTTCAGAGACAAGGAATCGGGCGCACACGTTATGCAGACATGGATCTTTCCGGTTGGCAACGTTGCAAATGCGGGCGCACTTTCTTAAGTCATGTTTATTATACAAAAAAAATTGGACATGAACACGCTTGCATTGCTGATTTGGTCCAGCATTTGTTGATTTGTTCCACTGTTTGTGCATGAGCTACCTACTCCACATTTGATTTTCATTTTCTAAGTTGTGTCATTCACAATTGCAGTATATACCAACTCACCAGATCTTGATCAACTTAACACCTATTTTTTGATATCTTTGGAAGATGGACATACCCCATCCTTTTGATATCAACTCCCAATATCACTGTAGACATTATTTGAACAGGACGCCTCTGTGTTAGCTAGTCATATGTACAGCTGAACAGTTTAAATCGGGATGATGCCAATATTTAACCACCAATTAGCAGTTGGGCAGTTGGTACTTGGAGTACTATTCCTGGCCCATAGGGAAAAAAAAGGAAAGGAAACGAGTTAAGTTCTCACATCACCGGATCAGCAGTTACTTCCATCAAGTGATCACCTCCGGAAGTTGACAATAATCTCTGAGAAACCAGCACGGGGACAAAAAGGCAATGCCTCTTTTATGAACACAACCATAGATTACCATATATTATGAGGAAATATCACGATTAGTCCCCAAAAAATAGTCCTTGATATTTTCATCATACCAAATATACTTTTTTTTTATTGTTGTGTTTCTAGATATGCAAACTGAGCTTCAGTGTCAGAGAGCATTGGTGAGATTATCCATCTTATAACCCCCGTTAGACCGACAGATGATAGATTCCCTTCCAAGCCATTGAAACCTCGCTTTTCTTATCTAAATACAGGCGTTAGAATAGGGCAGCAGTGCACTCAGAAATTGGGAACACTTTGACCAGAGAGTTTAGATGCCAGAGGAGGAAATGGAAAGAGAGCCCCAATCTTGTTTACGTAACTTAGATGCAACTAAAAAAAAATGTAAAGATTGTGCTCTTCTTGAAATGTTATACAGGTCGAGTATTCTTTTATCTGCTTAATAGGGAAAAAAACATAAATAACATATTTATAAGTACAATTTGAAACCTGTCATATAACTCAGATGCATAATAGGTCAACGTCTGTACACGACTAATGAATGGAAGCAATGGAAGCGTTGACATGGTTTTGGAACAAATGGCTATAGCTTACAATCAAAGACTACTGGTTAGGTATGGTGGAACAGGGGCACAGAATGTGGAAGTGCTAGGGAACTTGTGATGCAAAAAAAGGGGCATAACCTAAAGAAAAAGGCAATGTGTGCATTGCTTGCCATACATGAACACCGTTCTCACTCCTCTCCAACAATAATATGCAATTGGTATTATTGCCCTGTTGTGTAGCCAACTTATATAAGTTTGAGTGCTTAATTATCTGTGTGAAACACACAATTTTGCTCCTACCTTGTAGTGAAAATTGCTTGTTGGATTGTCAAACTCGTAAAAGATCGCCATTTACATTTATGCGGGAAAGAGGACTAACTACGAAGTGCATGGGAGAACCCTAGCGCCGCCTCTGTCCCTTCCTCCCCTCACTGCTGGGCTAAGCCCACGTGGTGCTGGACGGCGGCGAGGTTATCCTCCTTCTCCCGCATGGATCGAGGGGTGGCACGGGGCGTCCCTCCGTGGCGTGGGATCCGTTGTGCCCTTTAGAGTCGGGGACGAGTTCTTTCGGTTGTGGCGGCATCGCAGGGAGGTGGTGATGCGGCGCGCCGGTGAGGCGTCCCGGATGGTAGTTCCTGGAGGCATGCGGTGGCGACCGAGGGCGGTGAGCCGCCTGCGCGGCGCCCTCTCCTTCGTCATTCCACTTGTGCGTCAGTTTGAGTTTGGCGCTGTCTCGATCCCCTGTCGGGCTTGCCTCCGGTCAATGGTTGTGTACCGCCAGGGGCTCGCCTATGCCTAGAAGGGGTAAGGTGGGGTCGGTAGTGCGGGCATTGGTCGTTGATTAGTGTGGGTGTCTCTCGGGCGTGGTGGCGTGAATGTTGTGGCGACTTGCCGCAAGCATTCAGTTGTGCATGATTATGTATTTTTAGCATTTTCGGCTAATTTTGTCGTGGCTTTGTGTTTGTTCAGCTCTCGAAAGCTTCCTCAACACGTTGTATCGTTTGGTTGTGGTAATATGGTCTTTTGGTGGTAACATAACGATCAAAAGGTGAAATGGCATACTGAGAAAATCATGATGAAAGAAATTGGAGTATTTTCGGCATTTCGTAGCAACGAAAACTGGAGGGCAACAAAAAATGAACACACACGTTCTTACAGGGATACGTTCAGGTTAAATCGATATTAACATTCAAGTCGCCCATATTTCATTTCAAAAAGAAGTAGCAACTCATCTTGTGTCAGCGCTGCCTGTTCATGGAGTGCCGGGTCACGCAAGAGATATGGCGGAAAATCTCTCGGTGGCAGGGATGCCAAGCTCTTGACCCGGTGGTCTGGAGTACTGCCGGATCAATCACGGACGCATGGCTTGCCTTGATCGACGCAACGGCCCCAGCGCTGCGAGGAGGGTACAAACTCTGATCATCTTGATCTGTCACTCGATCTAGAGTGAACGCAATAATCGCGTTTTCAGAGATCAAAGTCGCAACACGGAGGTCATCGTCCAATTTGTCAGGGACGAGGCACGCGAGTGGGCATTCGTTGGTGCCAAAAAGCTGAGAAAACTCACGTGGAAACCTCCCTGAACACCAAGTTTTTTAGGCTCATCATTTGGTTTTTTTTCTTTGATTTTCATTTCGGTTATGCATTGACCTAAGGGTCACTATGTAAATATTCTATCTACTATAAATGAAAAGCCAGCAATTGCTGGATCTTTCAAAAAAAAAAAAAAATCTTGTGTCACTCGTAGTCTCGTACCTATTTTTCTTTCTACCCAAGATTACCATACTTGAAAAGGTAGCAGCAACCCATCTTCGTTGAAGAATGTGACGTATAACACCTTTTCAGGTAAAAGAGAGCTATTATTTTACTTAGAATTAAAGTTACAGTTCAGAGCAAACCATTTGTTCAGTATGGGAAGGGTAGTAGCACACGTCATACAACTTCATGCTTGGTATTTTCGTCAAAAAAAAAAACGGTGCTTGGTAAGAGAAGTAAACTAATCAGAGAAATTACATGATCATAACTTCATAAGTAGCAAGAGAAGTATTGGTGTTGTTTCATTTAAAACAAAGAGTATCTGAGTGTGATCAAGAAGTCGTTGTGTACTCTGATTTTGTCTCCATTAATTATTATCATATGAGCAATTATTTCTGTTTATAGATAATGTATGTATGCTAGTAGAAACTATTGGCACAGACAACGCTCTAAAAAATATTTCTTTCAGCATCTCTCTTGGAAACAGAGCTATCTCTTTCAAATTAAGCTTCCTTTGCGGAGCAATATATTCCCTCCCTTATTTCTAAAAGGATATTGTGTCCTCTAATTTAATTCATGGATAATGATGGATGGATGAGTTGATAAACAATGGATGTAAGAGCTAGCCAAACAGATGGAAAAATGATGGGTACGCATTAGGGTGCTAGCACAATTTGGTCATGAAACAGCGGTAGCCACAAAACCTTTCTATATGCAGGGCATAACCAAAGTGCACATAATGTCATTTTTGTCTGCGTAGGCCACAGTGAAAATTCACCGAGTACACGATACACGAGGGAAGTTGAAGTGTGGAACCTTCCAGGCTTTATACTATGATCACATCTTCCATTTTTTCCTGGTTTAAAAAATGTTATTCAAGGTTTAACTTGCAGAACA
This sequence comes from Poa pratensis, assembly GCA_947311845.1. NCBI lineage: Eukaryota > Viridiplantae > Streptophyta > Magnoliopsida > Poales > Poaceae > Poa > Poa pratensis. The sequence goes on along the minus strand of CAMZMU010000089.1, from coordinate 17,360,862 downwards.
CTTATACCAAAATTAGGTTTTTCAAGGAGACCACCTCCTTTATAAATAGATAAGCCATATAGTTCGCAAACTCTTTTCAAAATATAAGGAGAGCATGTATGCGGCGATGACTTTTTCTCCATTATCTTCTTAGGTATTGTAGCCTCTTTTTATCGCTTATGGTCATCTCTCCTATTCTCAATAGAATAATATCGTGGCCATTTCACTCTATTACTAATGTTTCCTTTTCTATGAGAGGCAAAAGTACACCTTGCATTTTTAAGTGGAGAGAATACTTTATAATTGTGTTTGAAGGAATTTATAGCCTTTGAACTTCCGATGTTTTAATTTAGGGACCGGCATGCATTGTGCCACATGTGTAAGGAGGTGAGTGGACGAAGGAAGGAAATAAGAGAGAGAGAAAATCAGGGGAGGGGGTAGCCAACCATCGCGAGCAATAGGGTGGCGGAGGCGAATGACGCGAGGTGCTCAATGGGCAATGGATAATGATGGCCTCGACTGCTTTAGAGGGGGCCTTATCAAAACCCAATAACGTCCTGACTTATCAGTTCCGGAATCCAGAGACATCGAAGGCCAGATATGATACCGACAAATGTGAGAAATAAGGGTGACAAGATGTGAAAGCGGGAAGAAGCGCATAAACGGAGGGCGGTGCCCATGCCCTACGCCACAATTGTCTTTCTACGAATTTTGTAGTGAACTAACCAACATAGTGAAGCATGACTCACCACAATGAACCTTATAATTTACGTCTTCCATCTTAAGTGATAACCCAATTAACTGTAATTTATGTAAAGATCCAATTTTCGTGAAATCATCCAAAGAATCGCATGGCCTTTTTTTGTGAATAAAAATCATACACATGTTACGTTACATGCGTTCAGGTTCTGCCAGTGCCTACTGCCTTCTCCTTGCCGATTTGTTTTCTCCACAAAACCGGCGGCGCACGCTCACGCGGTCAAGCTCGCCGGCGGCATCCGGTTCCGCGTGCGCGCCACCACTGACGCACACACGGCACCCGCGACGCGTGCCCGGTCATGGCGCCACGTGTTCGTGACGGGGCTCCGTTAGCCAAACGCCTCCTCTTCCTCCGTGAACCCGACCCGCTAACCAAGGGCTAGCTGCTAAATAAATCGCCTCGGATCTGACCAAATCCTCCTCCGTCCGCACGCCGTCTCCTCCTCCGACTTCCATTTCGCGAGGACAGGAGAAGAAAACGAGGAGGGAGAAAAAGGGTGGGCTCCTCCTCCGCCGCCGCCGCCGCCGCTTCGACGAGGAGGTACGAAATGGATGTGCGCGCGCGCTTCCGGTTAGATTAGGCAGGGAAGCGAAGCAGAGGAGCTTGGGAACTCTGTTCCCTCGATCGTCTCTTCGTTTCGTGTGTGTAATGCGGGGATTTTGCGTGAGATGAGGGGTCTTCCGCCTGCGGTTTCTTCCCCTTTCTGCGCGCGTGTGGCTTATTTGGACTCTGGATTGGTTGATTTTGGCGCGGATTTCTTCTTCTCCATCATTTTGGAGTCTCTGACTGCAACCTGGTAACAGCGTGTATGATCGTTTTGATTCCAGATATATGTATACATGTATGTCGTAATCGTTTGTGTAAGCCGAGAGGAGGGATTTTGAAATTCTATTGGGCGCAGGATTCTCTCGTAATGATTCCGTGGGCAGATGAAATTTGGTAGTGTCAGCTTGTCTCTGATTCCTATTATTTGCAAAATTTCTTCGATTGTGGATATCGATTGGCAGTTTTGGCATGGGATGCTAGATAGAAGAATGATGTTTGCACATGTCGTAGTTTTCGATGACCCAAAGCGTTTTAATATGGTGTGTGGTCCCAGGCCGTCTTTTCTTTTAAGCAGGAAATTCAGCCTCTTTATATCACAATCTGGACTGTTATAGAGAGCTTTCGATCAGGACGTGTTATACGTCTGGTAATTTAAATTGGTTTGATCATGAGGGACAGATTATGGCAGTATAGCTAGTCGAAACATAAGGAACAAATGGCATCGGTCGAGGATGATAAATGGTCTTATTTTGTTCCCTTTTTGTTACAAATTCAGATTTATTAAGTTTTAGGATTTTTTTTGCTTAAAAGAAAAATGAAAATAGAAATGCAACCGTTAAACTTCTAGCACTATAAATTAAGAATTAATATGTTTTCTATAAACAAAGGTCGATACGCTTCTTGGAGTGGAGTTGAATTTCTTAACTAACAGTAGGTGCAAAGTTGGATTGTTTGGTGCTATTGGAGATTGGTACCATTATCTTCACATTTTCATGCGTGAACTGTATCATTTGTAGTTCTCTATCCTATTTTTTGTGGCAACATTTATTTCCCAAGTACTCCCTCCGGTCCGTCTTGTGGCTGGTTCTTGTTAGTTTCTAACTTTCATTAAATTGTGGTTGTAGAATTGTAGCTCGAGTTGCTATGGACGAGGACACTGGCAGATCCACCACAACAATTGGTTTTCTAAGAAGAGGTTCTGGCGTCTCCCTGAGAAATCAAAGCAACGAGGACAGGCCAAACCAGTACAACAATAAGCAGGGAACACAGCAAAGGTCAACCCACAAAAGCCAGATGGGCTGAAAATAAGGAAAAGCCGAGATATTTGCATGATTCGTTTCGTTCATCAGGCCCAAGTCTACATCTGCAAGCTCTTCAAAAGCTCCTGTCAGAAAGAATTATGAGGAAAAGCTAAGGCGCCCCTTTTCGGCAGAGTTAAACAATGCTGAAAGCAGTAACAGAAGAACTGTGGCCAACCGTCTGAAGAGTAGCAAGAAATCTATAGTTGATGAGGAGGATGGGCATCCATCTGCTCAGCAGATTGAATCAGAAGATTCATTGTCCACGTCATCCACTGAAGATCAGCCAACAGAGCTAGATCCTGAAGTACTAGACTCTTCTGTTTCTTCAGGGAGTTCTCCACATACAGTTGATTCTGTGGTCAGAAATACTGCATCGAGTACTAAACCACGAAGGCAGAAGGATAAAGAGGAATTCAGTTGGGTAGACCTCATACTGCATCTACTTTTGTTCACCAGCCTACTGGACCTCGCAATTTAGCCATTGGTGTGAAATCATCAAATGGTGCTGGTCCTGGGGCACAGAGACGTGGTATAAAAAACCTTGGTTGCACATCAATCTCTGATGTTTTGCCATCAGGCTGTTCTTCATCCAATTCTGTCCATAGTAAGGGGGCCGAGATTACAAGAAAGAGGACTTCTGATGCAGAGACTTCTTCAAGATTAAGGGGATTAAGTGGGCAGTCTAATTTAGGTCCTTCACCGTCCTTGTATCCTGGCATTACTGGTCCAAGAGTCAGAGCCTCTGAACAATCAGCTTCTCAACAAACAACAAGGACTAGCAGCAGAATTGTCCGGGATTCTGCAGATTCAGTAAGGAGTAGACGACCTTCTTCTACTCAGCATGCTAGGATGAGGAGGCCAGATGAAACAGAGCATGGCGTATTTGATCTGCATGAGACTGTTACAAGGGTTCGTCAACCAGATGGGCCCGATTTTCCATGGATGAAGCTCCCCCTCAGAGATCAGCAAGGCCTTTCCCTATGGAATTGCCTCATGCAATTTACTCATCTAGTCGTCAAGGCTCTAATGACCGTATAACAAGGGGCAGATCGACTTCTGGTCCTGAGGATAGCTCTCCACAAATGTTCCATAGTCTGCTAGGGGAGAGAGATATCTACAGACGCATCAACATGGATGGAATTGCAGAGGTTATTTTTCCAAATACTTGTCTGAGTTGTTATGATTTTATTATGCTTAGGTCTTGTTTGGGGATAAACTATATCAAACTATTATAGATTTACGGTGCAGTGTTTTTATTAACTGCTGGGATGCCTTGACTCGAGAAAGAAATTAGTCTTGATATATGGAATGCTTACTGTGTACAGGTGTTGCTAGCGCTGGACAGAATTGAACATGACGATGAATTGTCTTATGAGGTCAGTCCTGCACCCTTGTCTGCAATGTTCATTTCTCTCTTGTTGCCAACCTACCACTGAAATTTATTCGGGACAATATATTGGCAGCAACTGCTGGTGCTGGAAACTAATCTGTTCCTTGGTGGCCTTGGCTTGCATGATCATCATAGAGACATGAGAATGGATATTGACGACATGTCGTATGAGGTATTACTTGCATGATATTAATTTTGCCATTGTAGTTTGACTTAGACCAGTTATTTTCATTAAATAAATGTTACTTATTCCGTAATCATTCAGTCTTGTTTTTATGGATTTCAAATATATCCATTTGCTTTCTAGTTCAGACTCCAGAAGCTGATGTGTTTTGTCTTACTCAGGAATTATTACAACTGGAGGATAGAATTGGGTCAGTGAGCACTGCCCTTACTGAAGAGCAGTTCGCAAAGTGTCTCAGTACAAATGTGTATAAACGAACAGATCGGGTGCTTGAAGTGAACAGAGCTGTAGTAGATGACGTGAAATGCAGCATATGCCAGGTATTTCTACTACCCAAGGATGCTCTCATTTCTGTTCCACTCTTGTTGAAGATTGCACGTACAGATCTTCGTAAAATTGTGTTTTGTGCTACTTATGTATGTTTTTGACATTGACTACATTGTCACAGGAGGAGTACACTGAGGGTGAAGAAGTTGGTAGAATGAGATGTGAGCATCTGTACCATGTGTGCTGCATTCAGGAATGGCTTAGACAGAAGAACTGGTGCCCCATATGCAAAGCTCCGGCGATACCTTCGGACACGGACAAGGGGAACTCGTGAATCTTGGTTAAATAATAGTTTGAAATTACCATGAAACACTGTTAGACATTGTAGATGCCGTCTCAGTTCCCTGCCAACTTGTGAATATATGGTAAAACTGTTTCTCTCTTGCAACTTCTGGTTCTCCTCACGGAAATAGTATACGCCACACCACTCGCCATCAGATAAGAGAAAAAATGGCCGCCTTCTGAAATAAAAGTTCATCTTGATTGGACTACTGTCACAGTAATCAGAACTGCGCCTTAGTCGGATTTTAATAAAAAATCATCCACGGATTACTGAAAGAGGAGAATGTGTCAGCGTGATAGTGGTAAGTTTATGACAATTACCCTTTAGAGAAAGAAATTAAAAAATAAGAACATCTCCACCGAGGGCCTTCAAATATGTGTCCAGCACCCTCCAATTGAGCCTTGTTTGGAGGTACCGGACATGTGTCCGCTCAAAATTTAAGCAAATTTAAGCAGCGCTCCCAGCGGCACCCTCCAAACAACACCCCCTGTTCTCTATTTTTTTCGTAGTCTCCATCGGACACAACTCATCACATTCAGGTAACACAAATTCAGTTAAGCCAACACGCACATCAGACCGGATTTGGCACCGCAAAACATCAAGAAAAGAACAGATCAGATCAAAACGTAGCAGTACTAGTAGTACGGTCGCAACCAAGCTGCTTCTCTCCAGAGAAGATCGATCATTACAGTACTACGGTCGCAACCAAGCTGCTTTTCCCCAGAGAAGATCGATCATTACGGAGATAGGAAGAACGCCGTGAACAGCGCCGACGCACAGCACCGTGCGAGGTCGCACGCGTAGAGATCATGCCGACGAGCACGGGCGCCGGCGAGCACCGAGAAGAAGGGCATCACCGGGTCGTTCTCCTTCTTCAGCTCACCATCTCGGCTACCTCCTCCGCCACGGAGCTATCCTCACGGGTGCGCGAACGGTACCAGCAGGCCGAGGCTCACTGGCCGCTCGCCTTGTCGTTCGCCACTTCGGCAGCCTCGGCGCGGTGACGGCGCATGTGGCGTCCGGCCGGCGCTGGGGCGGCGCGACGCTGGGCTTGCCTCGAAGCGGGCGTCGAACGTGGTGTCACAAACGCGAGGCCGACACACAATGATTCGGCAAGCACCGCTGCAAAAGCGAATTCAGCTAACATGATTTCAGCTAGCACACACATAGCATAGCGGCAACAACACCTATATATTCAGCTAGCACACCTTGGCAAAAGGAGATCAGATGAAATACTATAGTACTAGTCGTGTGCACCAGGGGCTCCATTGCTGCTCCCGCTCGGTGCCGCACGCACGGGAGACCTCCACGGCCAGACGCCGAAGCAGCCGAGAGCACCAGCCTGAACCTCTTCCACACGCTGCTCGCCGCCGACCCCACGCTGCTCAACCTATTCCAAGGTACGGTTCCGGCCGAGGCACGAACAGCCACGGCGCGCCGGCCACTTGCGATGTTACGTAAGTTCAGGGTTTCCGATTTCTGAGTACAGCCATGACGCTGTGAGGAGGTTGTGGCTTTGGGAAGGCGGAGACGGCATCAGCCGGTGGTTGTGCACGGGCCCTCTTTGCGGTGTCGTCGAGCGCCTGCCCCATGTCGAACTTGAGCCCGCAGACAACTAGTCTGCATCGCGCTGAACCAGAAACTCGTCTCCGTCCCGGGCGACCTCGTCACCTTCCGGTTCCTTCCCTTGCGTTCTAGCTCGAATCCTTCCGGTTCCGGACGTAATCGACGACGGCGCACCTCCAGGACATGACGGTTTGGCTTGGAGACGTGTGGACTGACGGAGAAGATGACGCCGTGCGCCCAGCCGTAGGAGGAAGATGACCTTGTCAATAACGATCCCTTGCGTTCTATCTCGAATCCTTCTGGTTCCGGACATAGTCGATGACGCCGCACCTCCAGGACATGACGGCTTGGCTTGGAGAAGACCGGAAGACGATATCGTGCACCCGGCCGTAGGTTGAAGACGAGGTCGTCGCGGCGGCTTCCTTGCTCCTCCGGGCGCCGTGCTAGCAAGAGACGAATGAGGTCAACGTTGCGGTGCCCCTGGCGCGGAGGGCGAGCGGGAGATGGCCGGAGTTGGGTGTGCCGCTCGGTGGTTTGCCGTCGCCGCAGGGGAGATATCAAAGAAACAAAGAGAGGAAGAAAAGAAGAGAGGCTGCCAGGTGGGGCTGCATGCATGCTGCTGTGTCCGCCCCATGTCCGGCACCATCAGAGGGCCTCCAAATGTGCTCATATTTGGAGGCCTCTCGAGTGTGACGGACATATTTTTGGTCTAAGGATGACTCCAACGGGGCGACGCAAACGGACACCCCTTTTGGTCCGTTTGCGTCGCCGTCCGGCCGGGCGGACAGGGTGCGGACACGACGAATTCCGCAGTGCCCCCAACGGTGGTGCCGACCCATTTGAGCGGACAGCAGCAGAAAACGAAAACTGAAGAACAAGGAAGCAAGCAGGCGACCGGAAATCCATCAAAATCAGTTAGCAATCCATGAAAATTGCATGAATCGATGGGCAAAATTGGAGGAGCTAGTACTTCTCGCGCGGCGCTCGTCTCACGGCCCGCGTGACTGCCGCGTCCTCCGCATGGCCGCCGCAGCCGACGCGCACGGAAGGAGAACCCCACACGTCGTCACTGCCATGGCGCATCGGGTGAGGCCTCCATGGTCGTCGTCGAGGCTGACGCCGTCCTCCGCCTCTGGGGCCTCGCCATGGTCATCACCGATGGGTCGAGTTGGGAGGAGCTCGTGCGGTCCCAGACAGCATCCGTGAGGCCTCCATGGTCGTCGTCGTCGTCGAGACAGGGATCGCAGACAGCATCCGTGATGAAGCTACTTCAAAAACAATGAAACAGGTCAAACAATGCACAGCTTGCACCACTGATGGTGATAAACTGATTTAGATCAGATACTGAGACTAGTATTTCCATTGACCAAGCAGTAAGTAGCTCACCATGGTAAACCGAGCTGCGCCCTTGGTAGCTCGGCCTCCCAACCTCGAGCAGAGGAGCGAGCTCTCTGGCCGAGCCGCGACGGCCGCCGCCGCTGCCGGCCGTGGAGTACTCGCTGGCCATCTCCTTGACCACCACGACCTCCAGCTCGTCCTCCTCCAGCTCCGGAATGCCCTCCTCCTCCCGCACCTCCCGCGAGCTACGGCTCGGCGTGTACGCTGCAGCAGCCACACGTTTAGGAAGTCCCACGAGCTCTCCCTTGGCAGCGGAGGCGGGGCCGGAGGAGCAGCCCTCTGCTGTTGCTGCTGCGGCGGTGCGGCCGGCTCGCCGCCGTGGGCGTAGTACTGCGGCTGCGGGTAGCCGCCACCGCCACCCGCGGCGTCGAACGCGCTGGGGTGTCCTCTGCCTCTGGGGCGGCGCGGCCGTCTCTCGCACTCGATGCGGTGGGGATTTTTCTAGGAGAGAGAGTAGTGCGGTAGGTGGGAGAAGGAGAGAGGGGATTTGTTTGGCTGCCATGTGGGGCAGCACGCGGACAGGGGAGGACACGCGAGGACGCAGCGGACGTTGTTTTCTCTCCGTTTATGTCCGTCCTCGACGCATTCGTGACCCAAATTTGGGCCAGGGATGCGTCGGCCCGACGAAAGCGGACACAAAAACGGACCAGCCGGACGGATGCGTCGCCCCGTTGGGGCCTGATTTTTGCCATCCGGACACAAACGGACTCGATGCGTCGCGTGGTTGGAGTCATCCTAAGCCACCTTTTGGAGGGTGCGGTGGTAAGCATTTTTCGTGTCCGCCCACCCCAAAAAGTCTTTGAAGGGTCATTTGGAGACCCTGGTGAAGATGCTCTAATGCATCATGATGTGATGGTGAAAACTTAGAGCATTCCACATAGTTGGTCAAGTAGGATTGTAGTCCATTAATCATAGCAGGATCAGAAGCAAACTGCTTACAAAGAAAAGCATAGTTGGTCAAGATCCACCCTTGGTCAGGATCAGGATGAAACACTTGTCAGTGTCAGCGTTTGATATCAAGAACGCGTCATCCTCGATGAGCTATGTGAGTCCAGAGATCTTGACCGTTCCCCCGGATCCAAAGTTTCCGATGATGTTTCGCAGCGTTCAGCCAGGAAGTCTGCTGATCAAGAATGTACACATCACTCAACGTATCACATAATGCAACAATATGTGTGCCCCGTGCCCGCTCGGAGTAACGTTGTAAAGTTTGTTCTTTTTTGAAAGAAGGCGAGAGACAAAATTTGAATTACAAGTGAAAACATCAAGCATAGCAAGGAAAACAAAGGGATCAATCTCCGGGCATGAGATGGCTCAGATGTTCGACCTGGCTAAAGTGTTCCTAGTTTGTGCCTTCCCAGTTGTACTCCTACAGATTATGCATGCCATCTCTCTTTTTTATTCTTCTCCTTCGTTTCTTCCTATGTTGCTTCGGTTCTTTTTTAACCTGCTGTCCTAAACTTCCCTGTATGTGCTTTCAGCTTTCTGCGAAAAAAACTAAGAGCATGATCCGCATAGAGTGGATCCTTGTGGCTCGATTGTTCAGATGATGATGTGTGCATCACTTGATGGATACTCGAGCTTTTTCGAGTAAAAAAACTTGTTCGTGTTCTTGTTCTTCTCCTAACCTCTGAAATTTCTGTAACTAAAAAAAACCTGAAGTTTCCAGGTTTTCGTGGCAGTACTACTACTCTTTCAGAGATATTCCCAAGATTATTCCAAAGAGGAATTTCTGCAGCTTGGTAAGTGGGCTGATTCGTTGTAGGCCGTGCTGCAACATTTGGGCTTCCAAATTCTAATGCAGCCCGACATCAATATGTGAATCAGTAGCAATACTTCGTAAGTTCGTATGGTTCAGAAAGATAGACACCTATGTTTCGCAAAAAAAGAAAGACAGACACCTAACTTCCAAGTTCGGTTTTAGGAAGACACCCGATTGGGAAATGTATTTTTAGGGGAGCAATGTCCTGGACTCTTTGGAATTGTGGGATGCCTTGTCGGCCCGACAAGATTCCGTTAACTTTGCGGTTGTATCGGTCTTTTTTGTGACTTATTGCTGTTGTATCATCGTAATGTAACGACTGAGTCTGAATCTATAAATTTTCCTTCATGAAATAGGCACTGATTATCGGTTTGATCATTTATGTACTTGAACGACAAATGTTTTCAAGAAAACATAGTCCAGAAAATGATTGATTATTTGTTCATCTAGAGATTTGAGCAAAACGATGCAGTTTGAAAAGACGGAGAAGTCCCACCTTCTAGTATAAGTTGGCGGCTTGACGCGCATGTTCCGATCATAGCCCGTGTCTATTGCTAGTGTTTGTGCCATAAATTTCTCTAAGCAACTACTATTACAGGCTTGAACTTTTTTGCGTAGCTATGACAACCAGTTTTTTGTCACATTTTGATTCTATACTATTTGTAAGTCTTAAGTTAGCAATCATCGTACTAGTCACCAGATAATCAATCAATCATTTTCATGATAGACTAGCCAAAACAAATGCGAGAATTGAGTGGTACTGTTCCAACCATATTTCCTTATTTTTCTCCGTATCCCTGTACTGTATTTATCTTGCCATAATAATAACAAAATAAGTGGACAGTTTCTTATCACACAGGAAACATAACAATTCAATTATCATATTATTTTCTTAGGACATGGAACAGTTTGAGGAACCCACCATGATATCAGATTTATTTAAGGCACATACACTGCATTCAAATTGTGGTCGTATCCAGAGAATCTATGTCAAGTCATTCAATAAAATTATGTGGTAGTGCCATGGAACGTATTAAGACTTGGACCTACTTTGTCTGACCTTAATAGGTCACATCCTGACACATGACTTTCATAATAGCCACCCTCATGGGAGGATATTCACAATGTTTTATGAATGCTTTGTGCAGAGGTCATTTGCACCTTAGCTTACGACAGTAGTATTCAAACGCTACTAAGCCATCCTTTCGAAGGCTCATTGGACCTTATCCTCTCCCGTAACAGTACTGAGAGGCGATTTCTGAGCACACCCGTGCGTCCACCTTGCCGGCGGCGATTCAGCGGCTCTCCCATCCCTCCGGCGGCCGCTTCGGCGGCGGGAGGGTGGGGGAACCCCGGATCCCGCCGTGTACATAGTGTAGGGCGGCGTGGGTCTCCAGCCGGCGACGTCGGGAAGAAGGCGGCGTGGTCGGAGAGGATTTTGCTGGCGGAGATCTTCCTCTTCGGCGTCGGAGTTCTTGGTGGCTCCGCCGTGGATCTCCTGTCTAGGACTTGCTCGCAGTTCCTCGGAGCTGCTGTGCGAGGCCACCCCTCGCCGGAGTTCGAGTTGCGGCGACTCCGGTTGTTGCTAATCTGGAAGATTCTTCTGTTTTGCTGCAAGGTGGTGACGATGGCGGCGCAGGATGGAGGCTCCAATGGAGCTGAGCTTCGTCGACTTCCCGGCCATGGAGGGGCTCCTTCTGATCCAAGGCGTTCGCGTGAAAGGAGTGGTGGCGGCGCGCCGGCGATACGTGCTGCAGTTCGTCTTCAACACCGGGATCCTCTGGGCCTCGTTTGTATTTTCGTTTCTTTGCTGGATCTCTCTGTAAGAGCTTTGTAGCTTTATCAGTGTATCTTCCCCGCAAAAAAAAAAGACAGTAGTATTCAAACATATGCACAGGATAATGTTAAGAAAAAATTAGGGATGCAATCTTAGTAAGTAGGGGACAATGGCTTTTTCAGTATTCTGTAGCTTTGAGCAGAAAGAGTGAGACAAGATCAAATTGATTAGCAGCATCGTTTGGGTTGGTTCTTGGTGATGCTTAATGGGGGTCCAGAAGGTACGAATGGACACGAGAATGTTTCCTTTTCGTTGGATCAAATCATGTACGCATTAGGTGCTGGACAGAATATGCAGAGGATAAGTGTCTTTAGATGAATTCGGCATTGCTAGGTGAACCAAAAGGAGAAAGAGACAGGAACTACTGGTACCGGTTTTCGATTCACTTCGCTAAGTTTCCCTAGAGTGCAGGTTATCTTTGTTTAGTTTCCCTCAAGTGAAAAATGTGTTAATCTTGGTTGGAATTGGTATTTCTGAATGGAGGAGAAGAAGTTTGGAAAAGGAACTTCTTATCTGTATTTCAATCTTCGGGTCCAAGTGCTCACGCTGCATAGCTGAAATCCTGCAGCTTTTGATTACTACTCCTGCTTTCACAATTTACTACCAGCATCCATTTCATTTACCTCTCTTCAGTTAAGTTAGTTGCGAAAGGAAACAGATAAGTGAAGACGTTTTGACGATTGATTTTGCTTAAGAAAGAGACTGCGCATTTGCGCCACACCAAGGCACGAATGCAACCCGAAGTGATGCCAATGACTTGATTAATATGTCGACCAAGAAAAGCAGCGGTGCGTGGCAGGCAGGCAATTGTGGGCATCCTATACCTGTCAACGCTAAGCATTACTTCTCTTTTGTGTTTGTGGATTTGTGGTCTCGTATATCCATTCTTTCAGCCAACCATGGGGCCGAAAAAAAAGTAGTGTGTCAATCTACAGTTAACCGTTGTATACAGCTAAATCTCGTCAACATCTACTCCTAATAAAAAGTCGTAGTACAAGCTGGTATCTGCCTAGGTTGCACAACGATGACAGTGAAGTCGAGATTTGAAGGCTACCCGAATTTCTCGCAGAATCTATGAACCAAAAACAAGACCTGAAATAGTTAAATGACATGTGATTATGACATGACATAAGTGGCCATAGAAAGCCGGATGTGTTCTCTTAATCAGGACCAGAAAGGGACCTGACTAATGTGTGCCAAACCAATGCAATGTCAATGGCTTGAAACGGATCGTTTGGCCTGTAAAAGAAGTGGTTTATGGCCGGCACACTGGTGTTTACGGAAGAATCATATTCATTTCTTATCAAGGGACCAAAATTACTATCTCGATCTGTTGAAACAACATGGACATTATGTCCTTGTTGCGCTTGGCTGTTTGACTGAAAACATCACATGGTTTGGTTGCCTGCTGGAGCAATTCACAGCTCACGTTAGTCGATCGTATTTATGAGAACTTGGACCATGCGTGTTGAGTCCTCTGTCGACAGTCTGGAGCCACGAGGAGGGCGCCGTATGGTTCAGTGTATACTTGTATACAAGATCCATTCAACTTTGTATACTCATGGAGTATATCTGTAGCATGAATCACTTTTGAAAGAATAATGGGATATGGATATAGTACTTGATTAATAACTGGACCAATTTACATCGATGTAAGTTTACCTCCTGTCACATTGGCAGGCCCTGAAGATATCCTAATGTATGATGATGGCAAAACTATTGCTTATTACACCATGAAGAAAAGAATCGGGGAGCTAGGGAACAAATTTTGCTGTGATTTTCACCTTGCGAGCATACGGGGCAACGAGAAGAACAGAATCGGCCGATCCATTTACCATCTCTACCGAACTGAATGTACGAAGTTTGAGCTAGCCGAGTCGAGCACAGCAGCATTAGTTGACCTTGGTGCAGACCCGTCGGATCTCGCCGTCGTGGGAGCCGGCGGTCTTGACCCCGATGCGGCCGAGCTTGGCCATGGCGGCGACGAATGCATCAAAGAACGCCGTCTGGTTGGCGGCGAAGTGGTTGACGGTGGCCCGGGAGCGGCGGTCGGCGAAGAGCACCTGGTCCGAGGCCAGCAGGCCCTTCTGCTGCTGCAGCGTCTGGTAGTAGCCGTTGTCGAACCGGAGCGGCGTGGACGCGTCGAGCATCGCCACCGTGGTCGGGCTGTAGTTGAGCGGGCAGGTGCCCCGCATCTGCCGCAGGAAGGCCAGGTTCATCGGCGGGCTGTAGGCCGGCTTCGCGCCCTTGAACGGGTAGAGCCGGCGCACGAACTTGTCGCAGTGCGTCACCCCGATCGTGTGGCCCCCTGAGAGCGCGATCATGTCGGTCTGGGTGAGGCCGTTGAAGGCAAAGAGCTTGTTGAGCTGGTCGAGGTTGTTGCCGGGGCCGGGGAGGCTGTGCTTCACCACGGCGCGCGTCCCGACCTTGCCGTCCAGCCGACCCAGCTCCACCGGGTAGAACGGCCCTCCCGCCTGCATCCATCACCAACAAATTTTCACCATTAGAGTGAGCACGAGCTTACGAGTACATGAAAAGAGTTTCCAGCAGGATAATTAATGGATTAGTTCCGTAGCTGTACCGCTACCACAGTAAACCATACGGGGCTGACAGTGGTGTCGCCGTACGCGGTTCATTTTTAAGCGGCGCAACTGTGTATACGTATTATTCAAAACTCCGGCGACTTGTGCCGCCAAGAAACTGAATCGGGTCAGAGGAGGAGGCTGGTCGGAAGCGGACAGCGCAGTTAACTCGGTCCCGTCGCCTTCGTCTCCACGCCATATGCCCTATGGAGTCTGGAGTCTGGAGCTGGAAGACTGCTGGAGTATGAATAAATAAGGCAGTTGAATCCCGACCAGCTGGACTCAGCAGGGACCATGCCCGTATCGGACCAGGATTTAGCGCCTAAAGATCCGAACTTTTCGCGCTTTTTTACCCAAAACGAGCTAACGAAACACCAAGAATGTTGTACTCCCTCCAAAACGAGTATAGGATAATCTAGTGGAGTGCAAACGAAGTTCCTCAGATCACCTGTTTCTGAGCATAACTTAATCTAATGCCGCTGCTACTAGTAGTACGTACACTCTGTAGTACCATATGGGTAGTTGTTTGTTGGGCAGTGTCACCCGCTTCCGTCCTACCAGTAATGGCTTCGGCACCACCGAGGTTGCGGCGCGCGCAAATGAAACTCCAGGAGAGGGAGAGCTACAGGGCGGGCACGGCGCGTGGGGTACGAAGTGTACCTGTTCCCCGGCACAGCGAGCAGCATAATTGCGGCACAGGCTCACAGCTCAGCCAGAGTGGGCTCGCCGTGCCGGCTGCGCAGAGCAGAAGAACGCCAGTGAACCAGTGCGCGCACGCCGTGGGACATGTCCGCCCCATCATAGCTGTCTCCCGGCGGGGACGGGCGCGAGGCGGAAAGCCGAGCACGGTTAGCACTAATAAAACACGGACCGGCCGGGCTAAGTACGGCTATGGCCTGTGGGCGCAGGCTAATCACGCTCGCCCGTGCGTCGCCATCATCAATCAGAGCAATGGCATGGAATCGACGGGGGTTTATTATGACTCTGTAGTCTGTACCTGGGAGACGACGTCGCGGGTGGCGATGGCGAGGACGTCGGCGCAGGAGACCTTGTTGGAGCAGCTGGCTTCCACGGCGGCCTTGGCGCGAGTGATGAGGTCCAGCGCGTCCGGCGACAGCGTCGTGTCCGCGCCCGCGCTGTGCTCGTCGCCAGGGCCCGAGATCAGCACCGACGCGTCGCAACCCTGCACGCAGCCACGCGCCATGAAAGAATCCATCAGTCCACCGATGCTCCCAACAAATTGTTAGAATACTGTGCTGGTTTCGGTCGATTCTTACGTACCCTGACGAAGCAGTCGTGGAAGAAGAGGCGGAGCGTGCCGGGCGCGGCGTTGAAGGTCTTCTGCAGCTTCTGCGTGACCACGCCGCGGACCAGCGCCTCCACGTTGGGGCACGTCGACGCGTAGTAGTTCTGGCTCAGCCTCGCCTGCGCCGTCGTCGCTAGCGCCGCGAGCAGCACGCCGACCAGCGCGGCGACGAGCACGCTCTGCTGCTGCCTCGGCCGCAGCTGCGGTGACCCTCTCGACCTCATTGCTGCTATCTATCTAGCGGTATACGAGAAGAAGCACTAATGGCGCGGCTTGTCTCCCTCTCTTGGGCTTCAAGCTCTTGCTAACTCCTCACTCGGTCAGTCTGCCTGGCCTTAACTGCTTGCTTGCACTTGCCGCTGCTGTCACTCGCACTTCCCCTCTCTGGAGCCAAGCTAACACCCTCGGGGTGTCTTAATTGAGTGAGGAGAGATGCGGGCGCTCGCTTATATAGATGGGGAAGATGAGCTGAGCTGAGCTGAGCTCGCCGGGGAAGGAAGGAGACTCAGAGATGGAGTGTTACGAGTTGCAATCATCGGGATGAGGAAGGACAAAGAATATTAAGAGCATCTCCAACCGGAGGCCCCAAACCCACCCCAAACGTCCGGGCGGACAGCCCGGACAGGATTTGGCCCCAAAAACCTCCACCCAACGGAGGCCCCCATAGCCATCCCAAACGACCGGGCGGTCCGGCACACCCCAAACCCAGCCCATATCTGGGGCGGGTTTGGGGCGGCCCGGACGCGTCCGCCCCCCTGTCGCTGACATCGTGGACCTACATTTTCCACCATAAATCGGACGAACCCGGCCAGTAGATATTTTGCACACCCTTCTCCTAGCTCCGGCGCCGCCCCCTTCCTCCTCGCTCCCCAACACCCCCGCCGTCGTCCGGCGCCCTCCAAGCTCCGGCGCCGCCGCTTTTGGTCACGAACCTTCCCCGGCCAGTTTTGCAGATCTGTCGCGGCCATTGTCGCGACGGATTTGGCCGCATTTGCGAGGGATTTGACCGCATTTGCAGAGACGGATTTCCGCCGCCGCGTCCGTCCATCCCACAGCATTCGCATCTTCCACGCCTTCTCAGCCCGCTCGGCTCCCCGATCTGTAAGTTCGTCCGAACCCAAGCTCCGCCCTCTACGTCGTGGTCCATTCCGGTCTCGGACATGATTCAATGGGACCAAGAGTCGGCCGGCTCCTACCCTCTATACGAGGAGGACAGCTCCTCCGGCTCGGTATGTCCTAACTTTGAGCTCACATTTAGAGTTTTCCCCAATATTGTGCAATGTGGTTGATTTGAGTCGGAAATATTTCAATTGTAGGATTCAAAATCATGTAGTTACAATGTCCGTGGAGTGATATCCGAGTTGAACGAGTCCCTCCGAGGCAAGATGCGCATATTGGAGGATTTGAACTTCACAATTATGGAAAAGACTAAGATTGAAGAAAAGTTTGAAGAAGTTCATGCTACTAACCGGAAGTTGGAGGAGAAAATAAAGAGGATGAAAGAGGAGAAGAATAAGATGGAAGAAGAGATGAGCATGATGGAAGAAGAGAAGAACAAAATGAAAGAAATGAAGATGACTATGGAGTTGCAACTCGCGGACATCGTCGATGTTTACGAAAAAAAGATGGAGAAGGAGATGAAGAAGATGAAGAAATACAAACAACATGCCATCGAGAAGGAGATGCATCTCCATTATGCATTGGGAGCTATAACTATTTTAGTTATAATTATATTTGCCATGTATAGTATACACTAGATAGGTTTTACGTATGCAAAGAATGTAGCTGCATGTAATGCATGGATTTGGGGAGAGAAATATGAGGTTCATGATTGTAGAGCACCAATTTTGGAAGCTGTCCGGTTAGTGTCCGCGGACGCGGGGGCCGGATTTGGGGGCTCCGCTTGAAGATGCTCTGAGGCCCCGGCATGGGCCTCACTCCCTTGGGAGGACAAGCCCTGCTCGACTCGGCACTTAAACAAAGGCCGACGCCAACTAGCAACCGGCTGTGCTCCTCTTTGCTCGCTCACTCCTAGGCTCCTAGCTTGCTTCATTGCTTGCCTCGAGAGAAGAAAAAAAACGTGTGAGAGAGTGAGAGGAACATGAAGCAACCTGTTTGTTTAGCGTAATCTAATGCGGATGTAGTACGCCACGTACAGGCCTTTGTTTAATCCCTGAAGCCTGTCACCTGTGATCATGCTAGCTCCCAACGAACAACTTGATCACTGTTCCCGCCCGCGGCGAGCTCGTGTCCTTTGCACCTCGCGCACGCCATACGTGGCACAGCTCATGCATTTCGGCGGCACGGATAGGCATGCAGATGCTCGTCCGCCATGTTCGTTAGAGCAGTAGCGGCGAAAACGGGAGGAGCACAGGGGCGTGTCACGGGAAGGTTACTGACTGATCGGGAAAACGCTCACGAGCTCGTCGGCGACGCCGGTAGCTGCCGCCCCCGGGAACGGCCGGAGACATGGAAGAAGCGTGCACGTCGCTGCCTAGCTTGTCAGGGCTGTATCATACCGAGAATGTACGAAAGCTTCGCGGAAAAACACGAAGAGCGGTAGTGCAAAAGGAGGTGGCGTCGTCTAGATACGCCGCCTCGCTCGAGGCCGGCCCACACGCCACGGGCGCCGCGAGAGGAAGGAAAAAGGCGAGAGGAGAAGACGAGAAAGGGCAGAGAGCGGAGTCAAAAAGGCCGGCCGGCGTGTTCTCCCTTTGTTGCTTGCGCATATATTCCTTCCCCTGTAATTTTTTTTTGCCGGTTTTGTTAATAGATCCACTGATGAAGACGAGTGGTAGTGTGGTACTGCCCGTTATAGACTAGTGCACGAGACATGTTTCTGTAACCAACGCTCCCGAGGGAATATTCAAGTGCTGCTTAACAGAGGGTAGGTGTCATCGAGTGAGTGTTGCATCGGTATTTGGTAAGCTTTCATCGGAGTAAACTGGCTAGAGTGAAGAGATCATGTTGCCTGTTGGAGTGTTGGGTCTCGAATGCCAAGGTATGCGACAAACTTTTGCGCAGATCAGGTGCTGAGATGTCAGATGTGCTCTTCTTAAATTAGTGATTGTCTGACTGAATATGTACGAGCCGTTATTGCAGAATGCTCCATTTTTTTTGCAATTTTTCCCCACGTATATTCACAAGAAACCACATACAACGTACATAGTAGAAGTACAAGAACAAAATACGAAGAGGAAAAGGACCATGGATCGAAGACCGCGCCCTCGCCGGCGCCGGAGTCGCAGGCGCCCAACCGCCACCAAGCCGCAGTCAGGGAAAGCTTTTTCCCTATAGAAGACGCTGCCGTGCCCCTCCGCCGCGCCGCGCCGGAGTAGTAGACGATGAACGACCGGGGCAGCGCCCCCCGGACCCAACCATTCCTCCTTGCCGCAGACGCCGTCGATGCCGCCGCCGGGAGAGGTCGCAGAGCTCGATCCGTCCGCCGCCAGATCCACCGTCACCTCAGATCTGGCGGAAAGAAGAGGATCCCGAGCGCCACGCCGGGCCTCGGGATCCAGCCAGTCCAGCGCGAGGGGGAGGAGCTCCGAAGACCTCCGCCGCCGGAGAAGCACGCGCCGGCACCAAAACCTCCCGCCCGCAGCACCACCTCCTCCAGAGCGCCGCCGGCGAGACATCCATCCTAACCTCCCGTATGTACAGGCCGGAGGCGGGGATCCCTCACCCTCCCGCCGCCGAAGCGGCCGGCGGAGGAGAGGAATCGCCCGCCTCAGCGGCACGGACGCGGTGGCTCGACGGACCTCGTCCAAAAATCGCCTTCTTCGCCTCAGAACAGTGACGGGGAGGGAAGGGATCGACCGCAATCAGAACGACACCCAGAATGCTCCATTGCTACACCAAGTTATTTACAGCTTTGCCGTGCTACGCGTTAGAAGCAAAAAAAAGAGAAATCCATCGCCAAGAAAGTTCTCATTCTCGCATTTCCAACTCTGTTTCGTACACGGCCGTGAAAGAACCAGAGTGCCAAACAGGTTCTCCTTCTCATGTTGGCCGGACGGATCAACGTACTGATGTTCGATTTTCAAAACTGAAAAACAGTTTCTCTTGGATAGAAGAGGGTTCTCAAGAGCTGAAAACACTAACTTTTATTTGTGCCACGTGGTTGGCTACTTGGTACAGAAGAAAAGTGAGAAGGTTCGATGGAAGTGGTGGGGGGAAAGCATCAACGCATGCAGGCGGTGCTCTAGGTCGACCGGATTAAGAGACTGCGTCTGATTGGAAATCCACTGAATCTCCTTGGAATATTTGTCTCGTGTGGCTGCAGCTTAAAGAACGGCAATAGCTTTCATGCTTTAGCAAGCACGAGTGGTTTATCCTCGGAGATTTGATATTGTGCACTAAGCATATATGCAAAGATTATTATTACTACCTTGCAATGGAGGGAACATAACTCGAGTCCGTGAGCACATTTTATTCCCGTTGCTTTCGGCGTGTATACTTCGGGGTTTCTACTTTCGCGTTACTGTACGTTATCTTGAACAGAAGTGTGTAATGTTGGACACGTATATACTATGGCTATATCAGTAAGGATCCCACATCCCAGGGAACAAAACGTGCTCCTGTGAGGCACATCTGATTCATCTCTCTGAACTTCACTTGCTTGAGTGTGGTGTTTTAGAGCTCGAGCTACATTGAGCTCACTATTTTGAAATTTGGAAAAACACTATTTCAAAGGTTAAAAAAATTCTTAAAAAATTTCTCGATGTGGTCAATGATGTGTACCACATGAAAATCTACTTTATATTCTATGCTACACAAAAAGACAAAAGTGTGGTTTCAGTATGTAGTGAATAATAGAGATTTTCATCCTGAAGTCCACTTTGGCTCCCAGATACATATGCACCCGTATTTAAATTTCGCAGATACATCTTAACATACTATGTGTTCATAAAGTCTTTCCACGAGCATCTATTTTGTCTTTTTACACAAGTCACAAAAAATGACGGTTCGGGAAATGACTTTGTGAACATATAGAATGAAGTTCTACGCACGGACTTTTTTATTTTGCAATTTTTTTGACGTTTCAAAATGCGTGTAAAATATGTTTTGAATAAAGTGTGCATATGCACGCAGGAGGGCAAAAAACACGTCTCCTTTTTCAAACATGCAAAATTTATCTGATTTTGTCATTTTTAGCTGATAATACAAAGTATTTCACTTTGAGATTTTGCACGACGACATCCATTATTTTATTCAGATTCTTATAAACTTCAAATTCCGGTTTGTTTTTCCCATAAAAAAGGGGCTATAGGTAGCCCGATCTCTAAAGTAATTCTGCTACAGGTGGCTTTGGAATATGCGTCTTCCAACCAATGAAGGAACGTTAGTTAATCTTCGGTCTGGGTTCCAGACCAGACATGACGTGTTTTTTGAGACCACTGATGAAGCGACTGCAATTCTGAGACCGGCCGGTAGGACAATCTAACGCTTTAACGGTAACTGCCTTGGAAAAAAGTTTGACGGTTGCAACTTAAAGCGCGTCACTTTACCGCGCTTCCAGAACCAAAAAGAAGTAGTTTTCGAGCTAAAATTCCTGGTGGCACGCACGGTGGAGCAATAATCTTGCGGATATATGTGTGCTAAGAAGAAAGCGCGACGGTAATCACCACTGGCCGACTGACGTAACTTGGACGGCAAATGGTCAAGTAAGAGATGATTAACAACAGGGTTTAGGCGATGATTACAAGATCCCCCACCACATGCTGACTCGATCGTCTATACTTAAATTTCTTTTGGCTTTTCGAGAGAACTGATCGGCGTCAGTTTCCATGTCTGAAGATAAGAAACCAGCCGTGTGTGCTAATTTTCCGTTGCTATTTCGGGAAGCGATCGGTGCCGCCTTTCATAGAAGCGCGCAGCCCCTGGCATTCATGCGCGCGCGCGATCCTCGTGGACGTGCGCGATACCTGAACTCCTAGCCAGCCACGTGAAGCCGTGACGAGTGTCAAGGCCATAAATGTTGGGCGCGTCGCGGCATTCAGGGCTGTCGAGATCAGGAGGCGGCGCGATCGTGTTTCCCGATGATCCCCGGCCGGAGTCCCGTTTAGCTGGCTGGCGGCTGTTCCTGCACAGCTGCAGTGACGTACGGTTCAGTTCAGCAGCCCGGGTACGCTGACGAGGGCATGCGCAGGATTCCGGTGGAGCGCGGCCGCGGTTTCGGTTCCGATCGGCATGGGTCGAGGCGTAGTACGCACGTACTGTACGCTGTGTGATTCCCTGTTCGATGCAGCAGTTGACGCCATTAACTCTGTCCATGGTGGCGAACAACAGTGCCGGGGGCAGAGGATGATCGGAGGAAGATGAGGAAGTCGCCGTCCGATCTTCTTTCGCTCCCATGTCGACCACACGTCCTTCTCGCAGCGGATTCTATCGCACCCGGCGCTGCTAGGTGTTATCGTAGTGGATGGATGTATCCTTCTTCCTCGGAGGTTCTGCGCCCACCGAGAACGGTCCTATCCTTTTTGCAGTCAGATATCCATTCGTGTATCCATCCGGCCGGCTCTTGAATCATTCGCCGGATATATACAGTACGTACGAGCAATTCTTGCGACGCATCGAGCTGACCCGCCCGTGAACTTTTAGTCAGCTGAACTCATTCGCGTTACGCGCGCACTGTACATCAGGCAGCTGGCTGCTGGCTACGCCCGTGAGAGAGCAAGACCAGGCCACCACCTCAATGATGATTCCTTTTTCAAAGACAAACGAATCATTCCGAGGAGTCTGTGCGTGCATGATCCAGCCTTTTCAGCAAGAGGCGTCCGTCTAGTAGGGACTTTTTGCTCCGGTGAACCTCCAATTTAAAAAATTCAAAAATCATATTTATGAGTTTCAAAAAATTCTGAAAAAAACTCCGGGTGTAGCAAATAGTATATTCCATGAACATGTAAAATATCAACTCCAAATACTTTGTATTTTGAGCTATACAAAAATGATAAATTGTAGATCTAAATATGCCTATTTTCAAATCTCTAATTTTTACCAGATTTTGTTATTTTTGTATAGCCCATAATATAAAGTATTTCAAACTGAAATTTTACACGTTTATGGGATACACCATTAGCTACACCCATGATGTTTTTCAGAATTTTTTAAAAATCACAAATATAATTTTCGATTTTTTTTTACTGGAGGGAGCACTGGAGCTCGGGAGCAAATAACACTTTCCGGTAATGTTGTACATGTATACACTGTCGGCTATATCGAGTTATCGATAAGGATCCCAAACAAACCGTGCTCCTGTGAAGCACATCTGATTTCTTTTTCTGAACTTCACTTGCATGGAATGCTATGTATGGACTATACACGAAGTAAACCCTTTACTTGGAGTGCGACGTTTTAGACCTCGAGCTATACTGAGCTTGGGATTTCAAATATTTAAAAACTCAATTTTAAAGGTTTTTGCGTTACACTGAGCTTGTCAGATTTATCATTTTTAGTGTAGCCTAGAATACAGAGTAATTTGCGTTGAGATTTTACACGACTACGTTTATGTATCTCCCAGTTCTTTTTGTAGCTTTGAAATACTGGCTTCGATTTTTTTTACTGTATTAAACAAGCATATGTGTTTCCCGGGCTCTACAACGATTTTCTGCCATGTTTGGAGAAGAAAAGTATAATATGAGAAGCAAAGTAATTCTGCTAGCTACACAGGTTGGTTTGGAATATGCTAGGACATGATATAAAACAAGCCTTGGCACAAAGAAAGATTGCCACGTTTAGTCAAAAAAAAAAAAAAGATTGCCACGTCAGGGTGTCGTCAAGTCGATCGAATAGAAGTAAGTGCAAGGCGAATGACTAAAAGAGAAGATGAACTGTACGAAGAGACTGCATTCATTCCGAGACCGGTCAGTAGGACAATCTAACGCTTTAACGGTAACTGCTTAGGAAAAGTTTGACAGTTGCAGCATCGCTTTACCGCCCTTCCAGAACGGAAAAAGAAAGAACAGTTCTTGAGGGGAAAAAAAGGGATGCAGTGCAGTGGGACGCGCGGTGGAGGAGGATATTGTATTAGACTGAGCAATGATCTTGCGGGTATATGCGCTTAGAAAGCGCGACAGTAATCACCACAGACGTAACTTGGACGCGGCAGAGTCAGGTAGGACATGGACATGATTAACAACAGTGTTATAGACGATTATTACAAGATCACCACCCCCACCACATGCTGACTGACTCGATCGATCATCTCCATTTATATAGTAATTTCTTTTCCCCTTTCGAGAGAACTGAATAACTGATCGGCATCAGTTTCCATGTCTGAAGATAAGAAAGCAGTGCTTGTTTATTTCCGTTGCGATTTCAGGGAAGCGATGCGTGCCGTCTTTCATAGAAGCGCGCAGCCCCGGCATTCATGCGCTTGATCCTCGTGGACGTGCGTGATGCCTGAAATCGTAGCTAGCTCACTACAGGAATGGCCACCTATGCCGACGGGCACATGTCTTTTTACCGTCGGCATAGGCTATGCCGACGGCGACCGTCGGCATAGGTCCGTCGGCATAGGTGCCCGTAGGCATAGCCTAGAAACCCGTCGGCACAAGTCTAACCGTCGGCATATGTTTTCAAAATTATTTTTTTCATTTTTTTATTTTTTTAAATAATTTTTTTATCTTTTTTAAATTTTTAATTTATGTTTTTTTAATTTTGAAATTTCCAACTTAGCCACACACAATTTCTAATTACATATTAGACACTTAATTTCAGGTCAAAGTACTTATCTCGGTCAAACTTCCAGTTCGGTCACCCATCCTCAGATTGCTCCTGTCCAAGCAGGCTTAACTTTTGAGTTCCTTCTAAATTAGGTTCCAAATGAGATGTTAGAACTTACTGATGTTATTATTCTATCGAACATATTAACCCCTGGGTCATGATGTTACACTTTTATTGTCTAAATTTTGAAAATTTATTTGAATAAATAACAATGATTATGTAATAATAATATTTGAATAAATAACAATAAAATTTATTTTACTTTATTTTCTCCTTTTTACATTTAATATGCAATATTTCATATCTTCAAATCCGTAAATCAAAATTTAATAAATAAAATGTCTAAATCGATCAGAAAAATGAGAGGAATCCAAATATGACATCCATAACATCTTTTTCATCATGCATATGACTTTTTGTAACATATTTTTGGTATTTTCTTAATAAAAAAAGTTATTTTTACACTTAAAAAATGAAAAATGATGTTTTTAAAATTATTTTTGGCAACAATGTTTGTCATACCAAGACACACCTATGTGTCAAATATTGGCACATTATCACAAACTATGGTACATAGATGATCATATCTAGGTCATTTGACTCGAAACTTATACAAGTTTATAGATGATTGACCTTTTTGTGAAGAAGTTTTATGAAAATTTTGTCAAAACTCAAGTTTATCATTTTTCCTATCAACTAGTACACATATAAGGAGTCCATGCCAAAGGATTTGTTTTGTTGAGTATTTTTTCACTTTCTTTTAATTTTTCGAAAAAAACGATCAAAATGGTCGTCATGTGTATTCATTCAAAGGTGTCGCATTTTTTAAAACCATCAATGGTTCTGTGATATAACCACTATTGTTGTATCTTAAAATGATTTTTGTAAAATTTTCAGAGTAAACTATCACACACTTGTAGTTCAAAATTAAATTACTTTCGGAAAATAGACATAAAGTCATTTAAGTAGGCGAAATTAGTTAGAAACCGAGAAAATTCATAATATTTCTGGATTGTCCATCAAATATGATCTACTTTGTGTGGAAATTGGATGGGTGCCAGTTTGCACCATATTTGTTGTACTTGCTTCACAAAAAATGTTATTTTTACAATTAAGAAATGAAAAATGATATTTATAAACATAATTTGAGAAAACTTAGTTCTGTAACATTGTTTGTCATAACAAGACAAACCTATGTGTCAAATATGGGCACATTATCACAAACAATAGTACATTGATGATCATATCTAGGTCATTTGACTCGAAACTTATACATGTTTATAGATGATTGACCTTTTTGTGAAGAAGTTTTATGGAAATTTTGTCAAAACACAAGTTTATCATTTTTCCTAGCAACTAGTACACATATAAGGAGTCCATGCCAAAGGATTTGTTTTGTTGAGTATTTTTTCACTTTCTTTTAATTTTTCGAAAAAACGATCAAAATGGCCGTCGTGTGTATTCATTCAAAGGGGTCGCATTTTTTAAAACCATCGATGGTTCTGTGATATAACCACTATTGTTGTATCTTAAAATGATTTTTGTAAAATTTTCAGAATAAACTATCACACACTTGTAGTTCAAAATTGAATTACTTTCGGAAAATAGACATAAAGTTATTTAAGTAGGCGAAATTAGTTAGAAACCGAGAAAATTCATAATATTTCTAGATTGTCCATCAAATATGATCTACTTGTAGAAATTGGATGGGTGCCAGTTTGCACCATATTTGTTGTACTTGCTTCACAAAAAATGTCATTTTTTACAATTATGAAATAAAAAATGATATTTATAAACATAATTTGAAAAAACTTAGTTCTGCAACATTGTTTGTCATAACAAGACAAACCTATGTGTCAAATATGGGCACATTATCACAAACTATGGTACATAGATGATCATATCTAGGTCATTTGACTCGAAACTTATACATGTTTATAAATGATTGATCTTTTTGTGATTTTTTTTTTCAAAACTCAAGTTTATCATTTTCCCTATCAACTAGTACACATATGAGGAGTCCATGCCAAAGGATTTATTTTTTTGGGTATTTTTTCACATTCTTTTATTTTTTTGAAAAAATGGTCAAAATAGACCCGTGGCATAATTTGTTGCAAAAAGTCATATGCATAATGAAAAAGATGATATGGATGTCATATTTGGATTCCTCTCATTTTTCTAATCAATTTAGACATTTTATTTGTTAAATTTTGATTTATAGATTTAAAGATATGAATTATTTCATATTAAACGAAAACAGAAAAAAAAAACATAGCTATGCCTAGGGCTTTGCCGTCGGCATAGCCTTTTGAACCTATGCCTACGGCTTTGCCGTCGGCATAGACCCTGTGCCGACGGCTAAACCTGTGCCGACGGCCGCGTCGATGGACATTCCTCGTCGGAGCCTATGCCGACGGCCCCGACAAAAAGCCGTCGGCATAGAGTCCGGCCGTCGGCATAGCTCGCCATTCCTGTAGTGGCTTGCCGATCTACTAGCACGTGCTATAGTACCACGTGAAAACCGTAATAACGAGTTGCAAGGCCATTAATGTTGGGCGCGTCGCGGCATTCATCAATCATATCATGGACGTCGTCGATCGCCGAATTCCGGAGGTTTCGGTTCCGATCGGCATGGGTCGAGACGTAGTGTACGCACATACTGTACGCTGTGTGATTCCCCGTTCGATGCAGCTGTTGACAGCTGTTGACGCCATTAACTCTGGCGGAGATTAAGGCCGGGGGCTTATAGGAGGAAGAGGAAGTCGCCGTCCGTCCGATGGTCTTTGGCCTACCATGTCGACCACACGTCGTCCTCGCAGCGGATCCTATCGTGGTGGTGGTGGATGGATGTATCCTTCTTCCTCGGATGTTGTGCACCCACCGTGAAGGATCCTATATCCTTTTTCGAGTCAGATATCCGTTCGTGTATAATAAATACTAGGTAAATGTGGCGCGTCGTCACGCCGCGCATTTAGTGAGAAAGAGTAGTGATATTTTTGGTAGAAGTTAAATTATGTTGGAAGCAAATCTATATATAAAAAAAAAATCATTGTTCATTACAGTTAACGTAGGTAGTATAGCACTGTCGGAGCTGGATTAGAAAGAGCCACTGAATTCAGACTTTTCGTGATAAAGTTCACTAATAGCTTTTATCTCCCATTGAACTATTGAAGCTTTAAGCTATTATTATCTCCAGCTAGTTTTGTATCCACTATCAAGTATTGATTATGCAACGAAAAAGAATAATGGTTTATACAAACAGTAGAGAAATATTCGGAGTATTGTAGAGCGTGTTGGATTGAAGGAGGCAGGAGGCAGCGAGGTCTCTTCCTCAAGTTGAAGAAAAAAGTATGCTAGTGAATTGCAAGCAATTTCATATAACAAATGATGGATGTTTGAGAGAACACAAAGAATTAGAAGCTTATTTGCATGTTTAGATATGGTTACCAATTAATTCTGCAATCGTCGGGATTCGAAATGTTGAAATTTGCTGGAATTTGTCATGCAGAGTATCTTTAAATATTTAGCGATTTGAGATGTTAAAATTCTTTTCTTCATTAATATTTAATTTGTATCTATAATAAGTGGAAATGCACATTTATTGAATTGAGTTTCATAATTGGAGTTAGTTCATTTGAATTTTATCCAAATAATTACCAAATCGAAATGTTTAATTTGAGTCTGTAATTACACGAAATGGATTTTTTGAGCATCTAATAAATTTACCATCATATATTTAGAGGGGGTGCATTTGATTTTTATTGAAATATTTACCAAATTGAAATAGAGTTTCGTAATTCGAGTTAGTTTATTTGGCTTTCATCCAAATAATTACCAAATCAAAAATGTTCAATTTGAGGCCGTAATTAGACGAAATGGAATTTTTGAACATCTAATAAATTTAACACCATATATTTAGAGGGAGTGCATTTGAATTTTCTTGAATTATTTACCAAATTGGAATATTAAAACATGTTTATTGTTTGACATAAACAGCTAATATTTTTTTCCTGACCGTTTGGATATGTTATTAATATTTTCCGAAAACATGTTTTTTTTTCATAAATAGTTAGCATTTATTTTTCTGACCATCTGGATATGTTATGCATATTTTTACGATGGATAGATTCATTTTTTTTACACTTTCTATTATATGAAATTGTAATAAACATGGTTAAAGTTTGTTATACATGCATGAAGTTGATATAAATAGACAGATTACATTTTCTATCATATATTCAGAGGATGTGCATTTGGATTTTATTGAAATATTTACCAAATTGGATATTAAAACATGTTTGTTGTTTAACATAAACAGCTAGCATTTATTTTCCGACCGTTTGGATATTACTCGAAAACATGTTTTTTTTCATAATTAGCTAGAATTTAATTTTTTTACCATTTGGATATGTTATGCATATTTTTTCCGATGGATAGATTAAAAATTATTGATTTTTGTATTTTTTTATTGTATGGAAATTTAAATAAACATGGTTAAAATTTGTTAAACATGTATGAAATTGATATAAATAGACAGATTACATTTTTATGCACATTTTGGTATATTAATGATATTTTCTGATTTTAAATAAATTAGTTATGAATTTCCAAAGTTTAAATCGAAATATGGAATTCTGGAAAATATTAAACTACTGACAACCGGGCCCACTGTCAGCGATTTAATATTTATCAAAATAAGTTTCAAGATATATTTTTAAGCTACATACTATGTTTTATGTTTGTATTTTGCATTAAGCATTTGAAATGATATAATATGTTTTTATGTTGCCTTAAATAGTTAATTGAGCTACCTAATTAGAAGAAATATAGTATATATTTATTTTTTTGGAATTCAACTTCATTTAATTAGAGGAAGTGTATTTGGATTTTCTCTAAATATTTACCGATTTAAAAACGTCCAAAAATATTTGTATTATACTAAAAATAATTAGAATTTATTTTTTGATCATTTTGATATATTTGTCATATTTTTCTGATAGATAGATTTTAAACTATTGATTTTGTAGTATTATTCATTTTTTATAAATTGTTTATGTTAATTGGGCCCAATTTAAAAATGTCCAAAAATATTTGTATTATGCTACAAATAATTAGAATTTATTTTTCTGATTATTTTGATATATTTTTTATTTATTTTTGGTAGATAGATTTTAAACAATTAATTTTGTAGTATTAATGTATTATTCATTTTATGCAAATTGTTAGAGTGAAATGGTCCCACATGTCAGTTTTTTAAGCATTTTTTTAGAAGAGTAAGTCGCTGACTAACCGGGCCCACCGCCACGTCGAGGTGACGTAAGCAGTGGACACGGCGGCGGACGCGGCCGCGCTGCCGAGCTCGCGCTCGAGCAGCTGCGCGCGCCGGTCTGGGTCTGCGCGGAGCCGCACGAGGGCGTCGAGGGGAGCTGGGTGGGCGGCGTGCTAGACCATATGGTCGCCGGAATCGCCGGCGGCAAGGAATTTTGCGGCGGCGGACGGCGAGGATGATTCCGGCGAGCTCGCGATGTTACAGTAGACGATGCTCCGCGAGGATGGAGAGGAGGAGGCGGCGGAGCTCGCTATGTTCCGCGATTTGTCCGGGGAGGAGCGCAGTGGCGGCGGTGAACGTCGGCGGCGCCGGCGAGCTCGGGCGTCGCGCGTGAGAGAGAAGGAGGAGGGGGATCTGTGGAATGTTTTGCAAAAAAATCCTTGGTGTTTTCCGTAATTACAAATAGGTCCATCTATGTGGGGAGGTTTGGGCTGCGGAGTAAATTCGGGCTTCGCGAGGTTGTTTTTTGTAAAATGGCGCGGTGAACGTCACGGGGACCGTCCGATGCAGGTCGAACGGCGCGGACGTGGCCACACACTGTAGAAGCACGGGGTTACTGTGGGTGAATAGTGCCGCGTCGACATGGGCGTTGCGAGCGATCGCTGAAACGCACAGGTTTTATATATAGATAGACTAGAAGGATATGGCGCGCTTTGCTGCGCCCGTTGTTGCTGCATGCGTCATGTTGTTTTGTTTTCGGTTTGTTGATGGGTTTTCTCTGTGCTGTAAAACTAAGTGTTTTTTCGCAGTCAATTGGAATGTTTTGATGCAGGGTATATTAGCCACCTCATTGGGCGTTGTACATTTTTTTCTTTAGAAAGACAGTTGGATAAAACTTGAAGTGTAAATAATGTATTGGCTACAACAGTGCATATTGTTATTGCAATTATGAATACCTTAGCAATGAAAATGATCGAATATTTCTGAAAATGTTAATTACAGCCACAATATCACTCAATAGCTGACAAAAGTAACTTAAAAACATGTAATTATATGACGTAACATCACAATATTCATACACATTTTTATTAGAACTTACCCTTAAATCAAAAACTTCATTAGCATTTGATTATAAAAACTTCAGAAGATAATGATGTCATGCTTACCCTTGAAGGCCAAATGGAAAAGCAACATTTTATCAAACTTAGGACGATAATGGGACTTAGTAAATCGTTCGACACAACCAAACCGACCAAGGAAACGCCCCGAAAAGTGCCCACCCAACATAGTTACTCTTAGCACCAAGAACCCCCAACCCGGTGCTGAGAAAAATCAGAAGTACTCCCCAAGGGATGCGACCACCCCAAAGCATCTCTCTGCTGAGTAAGAAACATTCATTATCAATCTGCTGCTGCCTTTTGGAACCGTCTTTCCGTCAGCATCTGTTGCATGAGGATCATGCTCACGACTGCATTCTTTTCTGCTTTAGACAGTGCGATCTTCTTCTGAGTTTCTGCTTATTTCTCTGCCACCTTTTGCCTTTCGATGGCAATCAGCGCCTGTAGATTGAAGATACAACAATAAGTATACAAGACATTTTCCAAACCTCAATAGTTACTAAAACAAGGATATTTCATAATTATACTAAAACTTGGAGCAATACGCCAATGCAAGTAATCATTCCTGTAAGTACAGAACTATGCATATCTCACAAACTGAGTCACTGACCTGTGGGCCCAAAACGTGGATGAACCACCGGCCAGAAATATTAGGGAGCTTAGTTATCCTAGAGATATCCATATCCGGCTCCCTCCGAGAGTGTTGATCCTTCTCCACCCCACGCACGCTAATAAATGGAAGCATTCGCCGGATGCGTACGGGCAAATCCTGCAATGCATCGAGCTGGCCCGTGAACTTTTAGGCAGCTGGCCGCTGCTTTCGCCCGTGAGAGAACAAGAGGCGTCTCGCGAAAGACGAAGCCGAAAGCAAGTGCCCAATAATGACGACCAATACTGTACGCACGTTGCGTACCCACGTGTCTGTCTTGTGGACGTCGACGCTACCGCCTTTGTTTGTTTCTTTGCGCAAAACGCTCGGGCACATGGCCGCGCGCACTGACTCACAATGGCTGGACCGCGAGTGGCGACACATGCATCATTGTGCCTTTCGATCTCATCATTCGGTGCTGATCTTGGATTCGTGTACGGCACTCCTGCTGCACGCACGTAGTACATGCATGCCCAACAATTCGCCCCTGCCCTACGTATAAGGTTTCAAGTGGCGCGGGCCGTCCCACTGAACCGCTGCAAAGCCCCGCAATTTAGGCCCGCAGAACGTTCGTTGGGCCTACCGCATCATTGCTAGCGGGCCGAAGCGGTACGCCGCATCGTCCACTGAGTGTCCCGCAGAAACGCCTAACCCGCATCTCTCCCTACGCAAAGGAAAAAAACCTCGTCTCTCCCCGAATTAGGTTGCAAGATGGCGATGGGGAAAGATCTCCCGACGGTGGCGCTAGATCCGGTGAGCCTGAGCCGGTGGCGCTTCAAGGACGCGCGGCGCGCCGCCATCCTTGCCCGGGGCGCCAACGCGCGGTGCGTCGCCGACCGGAACGAGATGATGCGGTCCAGTGCCGCGCCGCGGAAACCGGAGGCGTCGGCGAGGTGATCTGCGCCGCCGTTGCCACGACCGGGCCGTCGTCGTCGGCCGTGCGCACGTTCTCCAGCAGCGCCGTGGCGGACGCCGGATCCGGAGGTGACGCCCCGGTCCGCAGAGCATGCTGGTGTGCCGCGTCGTCGCCGGCCGCGTCCGGCGCGCTGCCGACCCTTATGCTATCCCGGCTCCCCTGCTTTCTCGTCAGCCGCGCCGTGCTCCCCTGCTTTCTCGTCATCTACTAATCAAGCTAGCGAGCTCTCCTGCCGCTCCAGAGCTGACCCGTTGACCAGCTCAGGCTCACCGGCTCTGGGTCTGGACGGTGTATGCGGGCTGATTGGGCCGCCGCACTATCCAGCTTCGAGTCTAGCGATGTGTTGCACCCGGCCGCACAGGCCCGCAACTGACGCAAAAATCCCACTAGCTAGGTAGCGGCTGGCCACATCCCGCCCCGCTTGAAACCTGACCTACGTACATGATGCATTGCTTTACGGGTGTCATTCTCCGGAAGTCTGAACATTATGTATGCAGAAAAACATACAATTTTTTTTGCGAACTACTAGTACAAAACATACAACTAGATGGCTAGATAAACGTACTGATGGCAGGAATGAATTCAATTGTTTATGCCGCCGAATGCCAGGCTAGCTAGTATGGTTCGATATGTGAGCGAGCATGCACGGCTGGATGGATTGCCACGAAGACAAAGTGCTCGCAGGGCGTGCTGCGTGCATGCCATGGAACCACGGACAGCTAGCGAGCTACGGGAAAACGTTACTGAGCCGGACAAGGACGTCACACCTGCCGCCGCCGTAGCGGTACACACAGCTAGCCTACAGGCGACGCCGATGCGATACACGCGGGTGCACGCTGGATTCATGCAGTTTAGCAGGTGCACATCCACGTCCAGTACTATATATCTAAACTCGTCACGAGCCGGCTAATGCTCTGTTAGAGCATATCCACGTCCAGTTAGAACATAGTCCGGACAACTCCAAACGTGGACCTGTACAATCAACCTCTAATTTTCAGTCCTTAAAATCCATGCAACTACATCTACATGCATATGGTTTTGCATACAAACATATAACAACGTTTATCTAGTGCAACAAGATAAACCATACATCTCAACTATAGTACAGATACATCCATATTTAGACAGATACAATTCATCTGGTTTGGAACGGAGGGAGTATAACTATACCTCCTAATGTGTAGTGGAGACGCATCTCCTTCTCAATAGCATGTTTTTTGATATTTTTCATCTTCGATCATTTGAGTTGCATCCATCTTCATCTTGTGATTATCGACGATATCAGCAAGACGTAAGTACTACTCCATCTTATTTTGTTCAAGTATCTTCTTCTTTTCTCTTCTATCTTCTTCTTTATCGAGGTTTCCCCTTCCTCGGTCTTCTTCATGTCCTCCTCCACCTTCAAGTTCTATCAATTGTGGCAAATATATTTTCTTCGACCTTTTTTTTTTGCAATTGTGAAGTTCAAATAATATAAAATGAGCATCTTGACTTTGAGACTCATGTTCAACTTGGATCTCACACCCCCTGACGTTGCAACTACTTGTTTCTTCATCCTAAATGACACGAATATGCAACTCAAATCAAGGTCAATTGGTATATTTCGGAATAAGCACATAGCAAACCTTAGGACATACGGCGGGATCAGATGAGGTGCTATTCCCGTAGCCCGGGAAGGAGGAAGCCGAGTCCTCGTTGGTGTCCCAGGAAACCATGGTGCGGCGGCGATGGGCGGACAACTTCGGGGACGTCTCGAAATAGGAGGAGAGAACCCGGGACGGGGGCGACTGAACTCTCACATATCTGGCGAAATGTGGCGGCCACGGAGCTCTTGACCAGCCCAAAATCTGGTCGGAAAGGTGAGGCGGGAGTGCAGACGGCTGCGGTAGTGCAGGCGAGCGACGGGGAGGCTGAATCGTCGACGGAGCTATGGAGGGAGACGGGGGATGAGTGTGAGATTTCAGAGGGTTTGGTCCTATTTGTTTCCGTTTGAGTTCCCAGGCTGTCACGTCTGGGACGCTTGGATACCTATTTTATGTCCGGACCGTGTTCAAACTGTCTTGAGGGAGATGGACACTTGAGGGAGGTATGGGGTGTCTGGTTAAAGATGCCCTTACACTGCCGAGATTAGCTGATGATGCCTGATGATATCGGTCAGTGTATCTCGTGTGAGAGCAGAATCGGCAGGTCCTGCCAGTGCACACTTTGATCCTAATCGCGTGGGAAGCGAACATGCGGTCGTGCCCGCGCGCGCAGGGTGCGCGCCGAGCCAACATTTCCTGGACCCGGCCAGCCAGGCTAGCTGGTCCCGCGGGGGCTCCCAGAGACGATACGCGACTCTGACTGTAGTCGGCACTCGGCACCCATGGATGGATCGGCGTGCGGCTGTCTCCCTGCGCAAAACCAATCTGGGTTTTGGAATGTTCCGCACTTGCCAGCCAGCCAAGTCCGGAAGAGTGACTGCGCCTAGATTTTGCATCACTCATGGATATGGCCTTTCTCATCTCTCATCGAAGGGCAAAGTTTTTGTTTTTAAAAACTCAAGTTGGCAAACTGTTGACGTATCTTGATTATGAAAAATAAACTTGTGGTCCATAGGGCTGACAGCCACAGCAGCCAGATAATCTTACACTGGGCTGCATATCAGTTGATGCCAACAATCTCTACGGGCCTAGCGCATGTAGGAATTAGGATGAACTCGGAAGACTGGCCTGGCCTGCCATCATGGCCTGAAACGGGTCCATGGAATGGATCCACGTGTTTTCTTTTATTTCTTCAGGTATCTTGTGGATTTTTTGTATGGTTTGTCTTTTTTCTGTTTTTCGGTTTGCTTTCTTCCTTGTTTCATCTTTTTCCCTTTTCCCTTTAAAAATATATTTTTGGAATTACATAATTTTTACGCTTTCATATACAATGAACATTTTTCTTTATTTATAATTTTTTTGTACTGTTTTTTTTTCGATATAAAATTTTATAGTACAAATCAAAAAACTTCTATAAATCATGAACATTTTAGTAGCCAAATAGGAATATTTATAAATGCACGGATGGACACCTATTTTGACATATGTGAACATTTTGCTTCTTACAGTACATTTTATAATACATATAAAAAACTTCTCTACAAAAATGCATTTTAACCTTTATTGGGAAGACAAAGTGACTATGAATTTGTGCAAACAAACATAAGTTCCATAGGTTTCACTTGCAACTTAACGAAGCTCCTATTTATTGAATTCAATATAAGTTTGCGTAATTTCCGTAGCCTTTTTTGCCATGAGAACTACCGTGGGTGTGGTTAGGAAATCTTATGGCGCCCCCGAGCTTTTCAAGATTGCACAGAGGAATAATCGTTATCCAAATGACAATTGGATCCGCGAAGTTGGTCGCCTATCCAACATGGCCCAGTTGGACCAATTTGCCGGCATTTGGACTTGCATTTCCTAGATCACCTTGGTCCATGACTAGCAATGAAACCATCACTTGTAAATTAACTCACAATGACATCTATTCTTCTGCTTCCGCCTACACCGCTCAATTCATGGGAGCCTAAAGTTCGAATCCAGCAAGATTTGGTCTACCCATGGTGAGCCGAAGTTCAAATTTTTGGTTGACCTGTCGTTCATGGCCGTATTCTATTGCCGACATGCTTGTCATCAAAGGATGGTCGTACGATCCTAGTTGCCAACTTTGCATCAAAGAGTCAGAATCATCCACCCATATGTTCAAGGATTGCCCTTTCTCGGCGACTCTCTGGAACCATGTGAAGAACTGGAATAGTGAAGCCACCCTATGGGCCACTTACCTTCTGGAGCCTACTGGGTTTCAGATTGGATAAGATGGTGTCTAGAGGGTCGATTCTTGATAAGCGCCTCCATAGTTGTCACCTCCTCTACACTTTTTGGAACGTCTGGAAAGAGTGAAACTGGAGTATTTTCAATGGTGTATGCACAACACATTTTGAGGTGGCAAGCCTCGCCTTCGAAGACATCAGGCGACGTGCCCTCGAGTTTGGGACTGCTCTCATGCCAGTGGCCATTGGTTAGGTTTTTTTCCTTCACCTGTTTCCCGTTAGGTGTCGCTATTGGTTTTGGGTTCTGGCACGTCCCTACAAAACATGACACTCGTACATATTCGGTCTTATTCTTCCTAATGAAAAGATAGTGCTCCTGCCGTTTGCCCCCCCCCCCCCCCCCACACACACACACCCCAAAAAAATATAGTGACTGCCATAAAAAACACTACAGGAATGGGGATCTATGCCGACGGCCAAACCCTGTGCCGACGGCTTTTTATCGGGGCCGTCGGCATAGGTCCCGAAGAGGCCAGCCCGTCCACAAAGCCGTCGGCATAGGATATGCCGTCGGCATAGATTTGGCACAGGGGCTATGCTGACGGCTTTGCCCTCGGCATAGGTAAGTCGTAGGCATAGCTCTTTTTCCCTATTTTTCATTTAATATGGAATAATTCATATCTTTAAATCTATAAATTGAAATTTAACAAATAAAATGTCTAAATCGATTAGAAAAAATAGAGGAATCCAAATATGACATCCATTTTATCTTTTTTTCATGTATATGAATTTTTGCAACATATTTGTGGTACTTTCTTGTTTAAAAAGTTGTTTTTGGCACTTAAAAATAAAAAAAAGTGAAAAATACTCAAAAAATGAAATCCTTTGGCATGGAATCCTT
The DNA here is from genome assembly GCA_947311845.1 of Poa pratensis. Classification (NCBI taxonomy): domain Eukaryota; kingdom Viridiplantae; phylum Streptophyta; class Magnoliopsida; order Poales; family Poaceae; genus Poa; species Poa pratensis. Next base: position 17,324,268 of record CAMZMU010000089.1, on the reverse strand, counting down.
TTATGTGTACTAGTTGATAGAAAAAATGATAAACATGATTTTTGACAATGTTTCCAAAAAACTTCTTCACAAAAAGGTCTATCATCTATAAACATGTATAAGTTTCGAATCAAATGACCTAGATATGAGCATCCCTGTGCCATAGTTTGTGATAATGTGGCCATATTTGACACATAGGTGTGTCTTGTTATGACAAACAATGTTGCAGAACTGAATTTTTTCAAATTAGTTTTATAAATATCATTTTTCATTTTTTAATTGTCAAAAATGATATTTTTTGTGAAACAAGTACAACAAATATGGTGGAAAATGATAACCATCTAATTTCCACACAAATTAGACCATATTTGATGGATAATCTGGAAATATTAGGAATTTTGTCGGTTTCTATCTAATTTTGCCTAATTAAATGACTTTATGCCTATTTTCCGAAACTAATTCAATTTTGAACGACAAGTGTGTAATAGTTTGCTCTAATTTTTTTTAAAAATCATTTTAAGGTACACCAGTAGTGGTTATATAACAGAAACGTCGATAATTTTGAAAAATGAGACTCCTTTCAATGAATATGTATGACAGTCATTTTGACCGTTTTTCAAAAAAATCAACGAAAGTGAAAAAATACTCAAAAAATGAAATCCTTTGGCATGGAATCCTTTTATGTGTACTAGTTGATAGAAAAAATGATAAACATGATTTTTGACAATGTTTCAAAAAACTTCTTCATCAAAAGGTCAATCATCTATGAACATGTATAAGTTTTGAGTCAAATGACCTAGATATGGTCATCCCTATGCCATAGTTTATGATAATGTGCCCATATTTGACACATAGGTGTGTCTTATTATGACAAACAATGTTGCAGAACTGAGTTTTTCAAATTAGTTTTATAAATATCATTTTTCATTTTTAATTGTCAAAAATGACATTTTTTGTGAAGCAAGTACAAAAAATATGGTGGAAAATAGCACCCATCTAATTTACACACAAATTAGACCATATTTGATGGATAATCTGGAAATATTAGGAATTTTCTCGGTTTCTACCCAATTTCGACTATTTAAATGACTTTATGCCTATTTTCTGAAAATAATTCAATTTTGAACTACAAGTGTATGATAGTTTGCTCTGAAAGTTTTACAAAAATCATTTTAAGATACACCAGTAGTGGTTATATCACGGAACAATCGATGGTTTTGAAAAATGCGACCCCTTTGGATGAATAGTTACGGCGGCCATTTTGACCGTTTTTTCAAAAAAAATAAAAGAAAGTGAAAAATCTATACCTAATAATAAAAGTATTAAGGTTTCTTGTGGTACGTCATTTTTCTTTCCAAATTTACCCCTACATGTTAGAAAGTATTACGTAATCTGCCACCGCTTGAGACATACCGGTTCGTTGTTGCGTATCGAATCGAATCCGGATGCGTTTCCTTGCTCAGCCGTAGTTCCCTATATACATGCACGTGAGATCGAGATACACGTACGTAATTAGATTGAGGTGTCGCCCGATCGGTTTAGGCGATTGTTTCCGCCTCGCGTACGTGCCCTGTTACGCCGGCTTCTGGGCAGATCGACCGTGATGTCCACGGCGCCCTGCCCTCGGCAAGGAGGCCATGGCGTTCGGCTGCTGGAAGAGAGGATCGATGCAACTACGTGAGGAGCTGCAGTTCTCGCTGCAGAGAACGTGTGGCGCATGGACCTCGCCCGCGTCGCCGACCCGAAGTACGGTGCGCTCCAGGAGATCGCCCCGGAGCGTCAACTCATTGTTCACCTACCGTACTTCTGCTGTACATTGATTTCATTAAGATCTGGTCTATAAAATAGAAAGAATATGAAATCTAGATATAGGAAGTATGATTTAGTTACATGATGAAGGAAAGTTATTTAATTATATATATATTAGTAAGTGAAATTTAGGCATGGCAATACCGGTAAGTTTTCCTCCCGGAACGATCGAACCAAGTATGTCTTATCTGCTCTCTTAAGTCGTTCTCTTTTATTTTAAGATCTTGCTTCCCAATATTTCGCTTGTAGGGTGCATTAGGAAACTTGCATTTTTTCTTTTAGCAATTAGATATGCTTTTTTTTGAAACGAAGCAATTAGATATGCGTCTGCGCCTAAACAAGCTATCCGATTGATACGTAAGGTCGGGCTTCCTGTCAAAATATGGACTTAACTTAATGCTTGGATGTCAAGGTGGATATTGAGCTTACGTAAATTAGAGAACTGAACTTAGGCTTAATTTCCTTTTTCTGAAAAAAATGCAGCCATGTTGGACATGAGGAGGAAGGTGGGCTTTGTTCCAGTGAGCACAATATGATTAACCAGGTAGCGAATTAGATTGAAAAAAATCAAACATATTAGATCATTCTTATTTTGTAGTCCGCATAATTTGTCTATTTTTTCTTAGTCTGCGAGAAAAGATGGCAATGAAGCGAATTAGGATTATTTGTATGATATCTATTAAGACCTAAAATTTTCTTAGTGTTTAGCTCATGTATATGACAATTGACAACTCCAGTATATGAAAAATAAAAATATACATGGTTTAAAATTAACCCGTGGCAACGCACGGGCATTGTTGCTATATACAAAAAATGAAATGTTTTTGTATGGAGTCCTTTTATGTGTACCATTTGCATATTTGATGAATAATCTTCATATTTACCAAGCGTTTTGTGAAATTGCAATGAGAAGAATCATGCAATACACATAAATCTGAACGATTCAATCTGAAGCGTTGAGAGAAAACACACAATCCATGTCACTCAAAATGCTGCATTCTGATTGGTCGTAGATGTACTTTCTCTCTCCTGGACCTATTCACGCACACAATCCCTTCCCGCAGGCCGCAGCCACCCGTCCCTTATCCCCTTTCTTATCCCTTCTCCTCCACCACGTCCTGCTCAAGGCCACCTCCGCTGTGCTCCAGGCCGAGGCCGCCACCGCCTCCTCCATGCTCGCCTCCAGCCTCGACCGGATCGCCGCCAAGGCCTCCCGCTCCCATGGCGACCTCACCGCTCCACACGACGGAACCAGGACGGCTCGGCCAGCTTGCTCGCCGGCGCCGGCGCCGGCGCCGGCGTGCATCGCGGTGTTGCCCGACGGCAGTGACGTGAGCCTAGTCTACCGCAACGACCACGACGCCCTCGACCGCATCCAGCCACTACTCCGTCGACGACGACACGGCTTCCTCGACTACGGCCACGACGCATCAACCGCGACGACCACGACGCATCAACCGCGATGTTCACGGCGCCCTCGATCGCCTCCAGCCACTGCTCCGTCCACGCTGCAAGGCTTCGTGCCGCCGCGGCCGCCCCATCCCTCGACGACGCCCTCGCGTTCCCCATCCTCGTCGCGCCGGCAACCGCGAGCCGCGATGTCCACGGCGCCCTCGACCGCCTCCAGCCACTGCTCCGTCCACGCTGCAAGGCTTCGTGCCGCCGCGGCCGCCCCATCCCTCGACGACGCCCTCGCGTTCCCCATCCTCGTCGCGCCGGCAACCGCGAGCCGCGATGTCCACGGCGCCCTCGACCGCCTCCAGCCACTGCTCCGTCCACGCTGCAAGGCTTCGTGCCGCCGCGGCCGCCCCATCCCTCGACGACGCCCTCGCGTTCCCCATCCTCGTCGCGCCGGCAACCGCGAGCCGCGATGTCCACGGCGCCCTCGACCGCCTCCAGCCACTGCTCCGTCCACGCTGCAAGGCTTCGTGCCGCCGCGGCGCCCCATCTCTCGACGACGCCCTCGCGTTCCCCATCCTCGTCGCGCCGGCAACCGCGAGCCAGGACCAGCGCCGCCGTCCTCTCTGCGTCGGACACCGGGGCGAGCCCCCATCCCGTTCCCAGCTCGTCCCCACCGAGGGACGGCAGGACGGGATTTTTTTTGTGACCTGTGTCAAACCTGTGCCGACGGCAATGCCGTCGGCATAGGTGCTGCTAGCGCCCCTCGGCCACCGTGGGACCCACCCACTCTGTGCCGACGTACTTAGTCCCGACGGCCTGTTTCTGACCGTCGGCAGAGCCTGTGCCGACGGTTTTCGCATATGCCGACGGCCAGCTGGCCTGTGCCTACGGGCATCTATCCCGACGACACTGTGCCGACGGTGGCCGTCGGCATAGGTATCTGCCGACGGCTCTGTGACCTGTGCCGACGGTTACAGGCCGTCGGCATAGCTGGCTGTTCCTGTAGTGAAAGTACAAAAGGGAATAAAAAAAGGTACTGCTAAATCTTCTACACAGAATTTGATAAATTTAAGTCACTTTTTTCTCAATAGTATTTCGTGCCCTTTTAAAAAGTTGTATTTGATTTAGTTTCAGTCGTTACGATTGTATTTTCTTTTTCGCAATCACACTTTAGTGGTGGGCACAAAAGGTGAAACATGAGAAATCTTCACACATCTGCATTACTTTTTGTGAATTGCACTTCAATGAGGGCACAAAAGTGACCGGAACCTAAGAATTTGCACAGAGTAAGAAAAACGAGTGAACGTGCAACCTGAACATGATCAGGCAGATCGCGCTGTTACGTATCCAGTTGAAATGGTTAGTTAATGCATGCTGCACTTACGTAACTTGGGCACCCACGGTGGAGCAATAATCTTGCGGATATATGTGTGCTAAGAAAGCGCGACAGTAATCACCACTGGCCGACTGACGTAACTTTGACGGCAAAAGGTCATGTAAGACATGATTAACAGCAGGGTTTAGGCGATGATTACCTTACAAAATCCCCACCCCCACCACACGCTGACTCGATCGTCTACAGTTGTAATTTCTTTTGCATTTTCGAGAGAACTGATCGGCATCAGTTTCCATGTCTGATGATAAGAAACCAGCTGGGCGCGTGTGCAAATTTTCCGTTGCGATTTCAGGACGCGATCGGTGCCGTCTTTCATAGAAGCGCGCAGCCGCCGGCATTCATGCGCGCGCTTAATCCTCGTGGACGTGCGCCTGAACTCTAGCTAGCCACGTGAAACCGTAACGAGTTGCAAGGTCATGCATTAATGTTGGCGCGTCGCGGCATTGATCAGGGCTGTCGATCCGGAGGCGGCGCAATCGTGTTTCCCGATGATCCCCGGCCGATTTCCCGATGAGCTGGCGCCTGGCTGGCGGTTGCCATGACGTACGGTTCAGTTCAGCAGCCGGATACGCTGACGAGGCGATGGAAGCACGCACGTGGCAATGCGCCGGATTCCGGTGGAGCGCCGCCGCGGTTTCGGTGGATCGGCACATGAAGAAGATGAAGAGGAAGTCGCCGTCCGTTGGATCGTCTTTGGCTCCCATGTCGACCACACGTCGTCCTCGCAGCGCTGCGGATCCTATCTCACCCGGTCCGTGGCCGTGGGTGGATGTGTCCTTCTTCCTCGGAGGTTGTGCGCCCACAGAGAAGGATCCTATCGTTTTTCCAGTCAGATATCCATTCGTGTATGTATCTATATATCCGGCTCGCCCAGAGCCGAGAATGTTGATGGCCACGCACGCTACTTTTAATCATGGAACCACTCGCCGGATGCGTACGGGCAAATCTTGCGAATGCATCGAGCTGGCCCGTGAAGTTTTAGGCAGCTGATCGAACTCATTCGCGTTACGCGCGCACTGTACACCCGGCAGCTGGCTACGTCGCCCGTGAGAGAGCAAGACCAGGCCACCACCTCAATGATGCTTTCCTTTTTCAAAGACAAACGAATGATTCCGAGGAGTCTGTGCATGCGTGCATGATCCAGCCTTTTAAGCAAGAGGCGCCGTCTCGTGGAAGACGAAGACGAAAGCAAGTGTCGTCGTCGTCGTAGACGCGCGATCATCATGACGACTAATAATCTACGGCATTGCGTACCCACGTGTCTCCCTCCGTTCAGTCGACGCTACCGCCTTCTTGGGCACTGACACACAATGGCTACCCCGCGAATGGCGACACATTATCATCGGCTGGCAAGGCGACAGGGCCACGGACGGAAGGCTATACTTATCCAGGTGTATGTGTCTTTCGATCGACCTCATCATTCGGTGCTCATCTTGGATTCGTGTACGGCACTCCTGCTGCACGCACGTACTCCTACATGCCCAACAATTCGGCCCTGCCCTACATACATGATGCACTGCTTTACGGGTGTCATTCTCCGCAAGTCTGAACTTTATGAAATGCAGAAAAAGCCAAGTTCGTGGCATGCAACTACAAAACAATGTGGTGTAACTTTATCTTCAGACTTGAAGGGTAAGCAAAGATCTCTCGACGTATCGAATGGCGCCCGTCAAAAGTTGTATACAAAACATACAAACTAGGTGGTCGAAACGATAGGCTAGATAAACTACTGATAGCACGAGTGAATTCAATTGCTTATGCGCCGAATGCCAGGCTACATAGTATGGTTAGATGATACGTCAGCCAGCGTGCACGGCTGGATGAGGCTGGGAGCCTGGGATTGCCACGCGGACAAAGTGCTCCCTGCAGGGCGTGCCATGCAACCACGGACAGTCTGCCGGACAAGGACGTCACACAGCGACGCCGATGGGATGCACTTCCAGACCCGCTGCTATCTAAATTGTCTTGTTTGTATGCTGCCTGCAGAGTGCGTACCTTGTTCGCATGTCCAAGCTTGCTCTCGATCGTTCACGGCAGCAGTGCAGACTTGGTGCAGCACATGCACAGCCGTCCGTACAGTTGCAAGATTAAACCCGTAACGAGATGATATCGGTCAGTGTATGTCGTGAGAGCAGAATGGGCAGGTCGATCCTAATCTCGCGGGAAGCGAACATGCGGTCGTGCCCGCGCGCGCCGAACCAACATTTCCTAGCAGCCGGGCTAGCTGGTCCCAGAGACGAGACGACCGGTACACGATACCCCTGTCACCTGTCTCGGCCGCGACTCTGACTGTAGTCGGCACCCATCCCATGGATCGGCGTGCGGAGCGGTGGTCGCCTTGCCTGACTGTCCCCGCGCGAAACCAATCTGGGTTTTGGAATGTTCCGCCGGTAATGCTACACATACGGGCAAATCCTACGGAAAAATCTTACGCACTGACGTGGAAGTCCCACGTGGAAGCCACCTCATTAATCTCCCTCCCTTGAGAAATTGAGGAAACTGCTACCGCAAATCTTGGAAGGGCGGCGCCCGGTGTCGCCATGCCGGCCGTCCCAAAGGGGAATTGGGAGCACCAGCGTGACACGCTCTTGCTCGAGCCTTCTCCGCCGTCGGCGACCGCCGACGTTGCCAATGCCATCGGGGCAGGTGTCGACCACGGCCGTACGCGTCGAGCGCGGACATCATGGCGCTGTTGCTGGAGGCCGTATGTGTCCCTGGAGCAGCAGCAAAGGGCTGGAGTGGTGCATGGGTCGACGTTGTTCACGACGGCGACGACGCACTAGCTGCTGCAGTGCAGGAGAGCATGACGCCCGCGGCGACACCGCCTGTGCGGCCGCGGCACAGATGCCCGGCGGATGGACCAAGACGAGCAAGCTGGCCCACGCCGGCGACCCGCCAACGTTCTCAGCTCGTGCTGCTGCAGGTGTACGAGTTCGACTCGCCGTCGTCCCGTAGCAGAGAGAGAAGGGACGGGAAGTTCCAAGATTGGACATGCCCTTTTGCTAGGGGAGGGCGGCGGATGGTTTCTCGGGAGGAAGGAGACTAGTATCGTGGCTTCCACGTCAGCCCGTAGTTTTTTTGCCGTAAGAGATTTCCCGTAGGTCTAGCATTATTGATGTTCCGCGGTGGCCAGCCAGACAGCAAGGTCCGGAAGAGCGAGAGCGCCTAGATTTTGCATGACCTTTCTCATCTCTCATCGGATGCCAAAGTTTTTTGTTTTTCAAAAACTGAACTTGGCAAAGTGTTCATGTATCTTGAATTCTTGATTATGACAAATAAACTACTGGTGATGTATGTCCATCGGGCCTGACGCAGCAGCCAGATAATCTTGCACTGGGCTGCATATCATACATCTCTATAGGCCTAGCGCATGTACGAATTAGGATGGGCTTCAGGAAAGGAAGGGCCATACGTAACTCGTAAGGCTGGCCTGGCCTGCTATTATGGCGTGAAACGGGTCCATGGACTGGATCCAAGGCTGCCAAGAGCCCAAGACTGTCTCAGAAAACAAAAAGATACAGAGACAAAGTGTTTTCTTTTATTTCTTCAGTTTTCTATTGCTTTTATATTATTTTCACAGATTTCTTGTGATTTTATTTCTACGGTTTGTCTATTTTCTTTGTTTTTCAGTTTTATTTTTTTTGGAATTACATATTTTTTAAGCTCTATGTATAATGGACATTTTTCTTTATTTTTAATTTTTTTCAGGAATTTATTTCTATGTAATTTTTATAATACATAGAAAGAACTTCTCTAAATCATGAACATCTTAGTAGGAACATATAAATATTTATAATACACGGATGTCCATCTATTTTTGAAATATGTGAATTTTACTTCTAATATATTTTATAAAGCATATAAAAAGTTCTCTAAAACATGCATTTGAACCTTTATTGGGAAGACGAAGTGACCATGAATTTGCGCAAACAAACATAAGTTCTGTAGGTTTTACTTGCAAATTAAGAAAGCTCCTGTTTATTGAATACAATATGAGTTTGCGTAGTTTCCGTAGCCTTTTTGACATGACAACTGCCGTGCGCGTGGTCAGGTTAAATTTATGGCGCCACGAGCTTTTCAAGATTGCACCGAGGAAGAATCGCTTATTTCCATCGTGTTCCAAAATGACAATTGGATCCACAAAGTTGCTCGCCTATCCAACATGACCCAATTGGGCCACTTTGTCGGCATTTTGACTTGTATTTCCCAGATTACCTTGGTCCATGACTAGCAAGAAACCATCACTTGTAACTTAACTCCCACTCGCATCTATTCTTCCGCTTCCGACTACACCGCTCAATTTATGGGAGCCTAAAGTTCGAATGCAGCAAGATTTTGTCTGCCCATTGAAAGGACAAGGATGTCGCCTAGAGGGGGGGGGGGGGTGAATAGGCGATTTTTTTTCTGGTTTAGGCTTGCTTATTGCGGAATAAAACTAGGTGATTAAAATAACAAGCCAACAACTTAAATAAACTAGGCTCACCTATGAGCACCAACAACTTATGCTAAGCAAGACAAGTAACAAGGTGATAACAATAAAGAATACTTCAAGCACGAAGGTTATCACAATGTAAAGTGCATAAGTAAAGAGCTCGGGTATAGAAATAACCGAGGCACGCGGAGACGAGGATGTCTTCCCGAGTTCCTTCCTTTTAGGGGAGTACGTCTCGTTGGAGAGGTGTGAGCCACAACAACAGGTCGGTGTCAATGCCACAAAGGCTTCACCTTCTTCTCCGATGAACCGCACCACATAAGGTTTGGTTCACCTTCCACTATCGGAATCCTTCGAGGCGGAATCCGGAGCCTTTACAACAACAACTCGGGGCACAACCCACAACTGGATTGGGGGCTCCCGGATGGCTACAAGTGACCACAAAAGGTCTCAACCACCACAATGGCGTCTAGGGTCCAAAGACCCAAGAGTAACAAGTTCACAAGCTTTCAACTTCCACGAATCCTCGTGGAGAGCACAAACCGATGCACAAAGCAATGGCAAGAACACAAGAAGTGCTCAAGTCCTTCACTCTCAAATTCCAACAAAGCAACAAATGCTTATGGGGAATAAGAGAGGAAGAACAACGAAGGAGAAACACCAAGAACTCCAAGATCAAGATCTACTAGGTTCCCCTCACTTAGAGGAGAGATGGATTGGTGGAAATGTAGATCTAGATCTCCTCTCTCTTTTCCCTCAAAGATATGCAAGAATCATGGGAGGAATTGAGAGAGGGCAAGCTTTCCAAGGTCAACAATGGTGGGGGGAGAGAGAGAAAAACGTGTTGCTGAAAAGCTTAGGCTCTTTGGGGAAGAAGGGGCTTTTTATAGGTCTCCCAAAAAAAGAGCCGTTGCAGGAAATCTTGCACCGGAGACTCCGGCCAATGTGACCGAGACTCCGGCCTACACCGGATACTCCGGGCAGATTCCGGCAACTCTCCGGACTAGGTCCAGGGAGTGAACCACATCGAGTTTGGAGCCGAACTTCCTCAAACAAACTCCAAATAAGGTCAACAATGGAAATATTAAGAATCATAAATAGAGTTAAGTTGCCACACATGGGGAGGTGTGGAACTTTCCTCAAGGATAAGCCGATAATATTTCCAACACGAAAACACAACAAGTTTTCCATCCAAAAACCGTTTTCGAAGAACTTTGGGCTTGTCATGAGGATCACGACAAGCACCAAACCCAACTAGGAGAAAAGCCAAATAAGAACCAAGAAAGATGATATGCCAAGTATGCAAAGGTTTGAGCTCTCCACAAGATGCGATCAAGTTACTCACTTGAGAGCCCGTCTTGGTAGTACGCCGTCTATCCTATAACCCGGTCTCCGAACTAACACCAAAAGACCGGTAAAATAGAAAACCCTATCAAGATCATACCTTTGCCTTGCGCATTCCACTTGAGCTAGATGATAATGATCTTAACTCTCTCAAGTTGGAACACCTTTCTTGATTGTGCTTGCTAGCACATGCTTGATGAAGACTTTTCCAAATACTCCCCATACACCACGATGGGAGAGCCTTGCTAAGCTCCATCTTCATGAATCCTCTTGCACTTCATCTTCTTATCTTGATATATATGATGGCTTGGAGATAACATGAATGTTCACTCAATCTTCTTTTTCAAGCCATGCTTGCAATAAGCTCAACTCTTCACATGACCATTCTTCATATAAACTCTTGGATAGAACCTTGGTCATCATGTAATCTTCTAGAGTTCAACACTTGAACTCCAAACATTTCCGATGGACAAGATCTACAAAAATATCTCAATGCAAACATTAGTATAAGGATTGTCATTAATTACCAAAACCACACATGGGGCAACACATGCACTTTTACCATGGTGAGCCGAAGTGCAAACTTTTTGAATGGCTTGTGCTTCTTGGCCGTATTCTGATTGCCGACATGCTTATCATCAGAGGATGACCGTACGATCCTAGTCACCAACTTTGCATCCAGAAGTCGGAATCAGCCACACCCATATGTGCAAGGATTGCCCTTTCTCTGCGACTCTCTGGAACCATGTGAAGAACTGACTGGTGAAGTCGCCCCATCGGCCCCTTACCTTCTGGAGCCTAGTGGGTATCAGATTGGATAACATAGTGTCTAGAGGATCGATTTTTAATACACGCCTCCATAGTGGTCACCTCCTCTACACTTTTTGAAAAGTCTGGAAAGAGTGAAACTAGCGTATTTTCAATGGTGTATGCACAACGCACCTTGAGGTGGCAAACCTCGCCTTCAAAGACATCATGCAACGTGCCCTCGAGTTTGGGACTGCTCTCATGCCAGTGGCCATTGGTCAGGTTTTTTCCTTCACCTGTTTCCCGTTGGGTGTCGTATTGGTTTTGGGTTCTGCCACGGCCCTACAAAACATGCCACTTGTACATATTCGGTATTCTTCTTCCTAGATGAAAAGACAGTCCTCCTGTATTTTGCCCCCCCCCCCCCAAATAAAATAAAATATAATGACTACCATAAAGTACAAAAGGGAAGAAAAAAGAGAACTGCTAAATCGCCGACATGGAGATAAATTTAAGTCACTTTTTAGTCAATCTTATTTCGTCCCCTCTAAAAAATTATATTTGATTTAGTTTTATTTGTTACGATTGTATTTTCTTTTGAGCAATCACACTTTAATGGTGGGCACAAAAGGTGAAACATGAGAAATCTACAGACATATGCATTACTTTTTGTGAATTGCACTTCAATGGGGCACAAAAGTGACCGGAACCTAAGAATTTGCACAGAGTGAGAAAAACAAGTAAATGTGCTAGCGTGCAACCTGGATATGATCAGGCAGATCGTGCTGTTACGTATCCAGTTGAAATGGTTAGTTAATGCATGCTGCACTTATTTGCACTAGCCATAATGCTCTCTTTCAACGATTAGAGCAAGTGCAGACCATGTTGATATGCCATTTGACGTTGATAAATTTAGGTATTACTCCCTTCGTATCTAAATAAGCGTATTTTTAGTTTTATCCTAAGTCAGAAAAGTTTAATGTTGGGTTTGGCAGCTCAGTATTTCTGAAATTAGAGTATTGTAAAACTGAAATATTTCATCACCGGGCTAACAAATACTTCAATTTAGTAAAAAAAAAGGTCCAGACTAAAGTTTCCTTTTAAACAAAAATCACAGTTTTGGAGAATACTTCAATTTTTAAACTTACACGTGCATCCAAACACGTCAAAGTATTCAATACTTCAGTATTTTGTAAACCAAGCTATTCACAAAATACTTAAAAAACGACGCTCCCAAACGGGCCCTAAGTTTGACCCTCTTCATATAAAAATATATGGTAATATTTACAACATCAAGTTAATATCACTAGCTGTATATTGTAATGTAGTTTCCAGTGTCATAACTAGTGCTATAATGTTTATAAAGTTGGCCAAACCTTAAAAAATTGGCTTAACAAAAAACTAGACATACACTTATTTAGTGACAGGGGAAGAAGTGCCAATCAGCCATAGAGCCTGCCCACAAGGTAATTTGTGTTGGAGGCTGACTCAGGTCACATATGCAAGAAATAATCTGCATCCTATTTCTTCCCTGGATGATCAATCAACATATCCAACGGTAATGCATGGACTCAATCGGCTACCACGTCCAAAAGTAATCATAACACATCTTAATTAGGATCGATCAGTTACATGCATGGCTTGGCTCCATGTTTTTCAAATCAAAGTCCATAGAAACCCGATCGACATTATTAGTATTATATAATCCCAGTCGAACGTCATGGACAGTACGAGTCTTCTAGCTAATTTGGGTACCGGCAGTCGCGGCGTATCTCGCCATTGGCTGCCGTCTTGACCCCGACCCTGCCGAGCTTGGTCATGGCGTTTGCGAAGTCGTAGAAGAAGGTGGCCTGGTTGGACGCGTAGTAGTTCACCGTGCCGCGGGACCTCTTGTCCGTGTACAACACCTGGTCGGAGCCCAGGAGGCCCCTGCCGGCCTGCAGGTTCTTGTAGTAGGAGTTGTCGAACCCGGACGGCGTTGCGCCATCGAGGAACACGGAGCTTTGGTTGGCGCAGATCCCCCGGATCTGCGCGGCGAAGCCCGAGTCCATGGTAGTGTCGGTGCCGATCCTGCTCTGGAAGAAGGTGCAGTCCGCCGCGCCCAAGGTGTGGCCACCTGGATTCACGTAACTTGCAACTTGCAAATGGAGTCCACGGGAAATGAGATTGTGCATGATCAGAAGCTGACAAGTTCAGTTACCTGATAGGGCGACCATGTCTGTCTGGGAGAGGCCTAAGGTGGAGAAGAAGGCGTTGAGCTTGTCGAGGTTGAAGTCGACGTGCGGCAGCACGACGCTGCTCTTCGTCGAGATCCTCCCGTCGTACCGGCCCAGCTCCACCTGATAGTTCGGTCCTCCGCTCTGCAATTTACCATGCATGCACAGTTGCACACAGTTTGCATGTCACGCTCAGATTTTGGAAGCCATCATCCATGGACGTTTCATCATGGCAAATTTAATTTATAGTTTTGAGCAGGTACCTGGGAAACGGATTCCCTGGCTGCGAGGGCGAGTATGTCGGCGCAGGAAACCTTGTAGCGGCACTGGGAGTCGTTGTCCACGGCAGCCTTGGCGTCCAGGATCGTCTGGAAGCCCTGCTGCTTCAGCGACTGATCGTCCGGGTTGTGCCACTCGTCGCTGTTTGAGTTTACGATCATGATCGATGCATCACAGCCCTGCACAGCCAATATATGTCTGCGTGTCAGAGAATTACTAGATGGTACATGCGTGGGAAGAAAAGGTTCGTGCGTATATACGTACCCTGACGGCGCAGTCGTGGAAGAAGAGTCTGAGCGCGGCAGGCCCAGAGATCCGGGACTGAGCCATGGACTGCTTGACTGAGCTTCGGACAATGGTCTCCAGGTTGGGGCAGATGCTGGCGTAGTAGCCCGTCCTCAGCTACGCGGCAGCGAACGGCGAGAGGCCTTGGAGCACCAGCTGCACCACGACGGCGACGGCAAGGATGGATAACCCAAGGATCTCCATCGATGCTTCAGTTGCTTGAAGAAGACTGTTGCCTCGATCGCATGCTCGTCCAGAAGTGTGGCTGGCCGCGAGCTAGCTAGCTAGTGCCGCCTTACTGATTTAGCTGATCGAGGAGGTCTGAAAGTGATGGGAGATATCGGATATATATGGAGATTACAGCAGGTGCGGTTATATAGCTCAGATCCTCAGGTCCCCAGATCAGGTGTGGCTTCTGCACTAATCAAATCGATCTCGTCTATTGGAGTGTGAGTGGAACTCCAGACAAACAAAGTTATCGAGCGGGTCTTGTTGTGGCGTGTTTCTATCGTAGTGTTCAATTTTTTGCCATTCTCTGTTATGTAGGCAGCGACCCACCGAAAAAGCAATTCTAACGGAGCCGCGCCCTACCGGGGTCGCTAGCTGCTGCCACGTGCGGCCGGTGCGGCCGAATACGTATGCATGCACTGTATTTCTCCCGTATTTCTCCTGTATTCTAACGTATAAAAATATTTTTTCATCAGAAAATAATAATTATTAATAAATTCTAAATATTTTTAAATAGATTTCCACAAAATATGTTTTATAAATGATTCAAAATTTCATTTTTTAATCAGTTTCTTATAATTCTTGGCGACATGTTGTTGTTACGAAATCTTTTTGAAATTAAAAATTTTTGCAACGCAAATTTTAGTTATTTCAGAAACATTGGACATATTTTTGGATTATTTCAGTTATGTTTCAAGAAATTATGGTATTTACAAAAGACTTGCGTGAAACATTTATGAAATTTGTTTGGTCTCGCAAGAAAGCACAATGAAATATGCATGAAATCCTTATTATACTCATACGTATGTCATATCGGAATGAAAACGTCGATTTTGATAATTTAATTTCATGTATATTTCAATTCAATTTCACAGTCGATTTTTAAAACTTTTCAAAATGTGTCCAATATTGATCTTGTTTTGAAGATCTCGTCATCAAGAACTCAAATATCAAAAAATATCATAAATTGGACATTCAGTTTAAAAGATATTATCGATACAATATTGAGAATAAATCTGAAAAGTAAGGGTGGGTGGATAAAATAATTGTAATTTTTACTGGATATGTACCCACCATTCACTTACGCGTGGGACACAAATGTGTTGTACCCCACCTGTCGAGTGAAAAAGTATGTGGATATGTAGGTTGTATTTAGCATGTATAAGATACCCTCCAATTTCGTATTAAAATAACAATAAAGCGCATGCATACTACCCGGCGGCACGTGGCAGCAGCTGGAGGCCCCGGTAGGGCGCGGCTCCGTTAGAAAAAAACGTTTTGAGCGACCCACACCTAATCCCCAAGGTGGTGTGGTGTACGTTTGCCAACAAGGCTTCGGGCAGCGTCTCATCGCTGGTGCGCGTCTCGCGCGATTGCCCGGAACAGTGGAAGAGGGGAATGGTGTTCAGGGTGGTGCTGCATTTGGAGAGGATCGAAGAGTACACGGGTGCGCCAGTTCTGGACGGTGGCGCGCCGATCAGCGACTTCCGGCCTTCATCGCGCACACTTCCCGTGTGGCACCTTGGCGTCATCGACGGGGCGGGCTCCAGCCAAGGATTTGGATTTCGTCCGAGAGAACCAAAATTCGGCCGAATTTCGGCCATTTCGGTCATGACCGGTATAAGAATTTACCGGACGAAAAGTTATGAATTTAAGGGAGCTTTGGTAAAATAAATTCAGAAATTCGAAGTTTAGTTGAATTTTGCTCGAAAACTCAATTTTCGGTAAGATTTCGGTTATTTTTTGTTCTAAGTTTCAAATTTTGGTTCTCTCCATTCGTCCGAGATTTCACTGAAATTTCCGAAATTCACGAAATTCGCCCATTCCGGCTAGGACCGGTAAATTTGCAAAACCGAAATCCAAATCCTTGGCTCCAGCTCGGCGCGGCAGGCCACGATTCCTCCGCTTGATAAGGAACAGACGAGCCGTGCTCGTCGTTCCAGCAGCGGGAGGCGCCGGCACGAGGAAGCAAGCGACGAGGAGGCTCGCACGGAGCGCCATCGCGGTGATCGTGATCAACGTCGCAGCAAATCGCGGCAAGGGTCCAGGTGCGATGACCGTGCGCCGCGGCGCACGGGCCCACGGCAAAGACGACGAGGACGACAACGACAAACGGCGGGCGACGGCGGTCACCGCCGTAGCACATCTAGGCGCCCGAGCGCCGGCCCGAGCACGCGGGACCGCGTCCGTGAACGCTCTCCGCGCCGCCGCTCGCCGAGTCGCGGACATGACCGACATCGCCAACTCATGGACTCCACCGCGCGTTCCACACCGCGCCTTCTCTCCACCGTCGTCGTGCCGGAGCCCGTGCTGCAGCCCGAGCAGGTCGCGCCTCGCCCGGCTCCTCGCCTCCTCTCCATCGTCATCGCGCCGGAGCCCGTGCAGCCGGCTACGCCGGCTCGCACAGATGAGGAGGTCACGTCCAAGCTGCAGGAGCTGATGCACACGGGCCTCATAGCTGCGCGGGACGCCATGCCCTCCTTCCTCGGCGTCGTCTCGCCCTCACCTCCTGCCCGCGCCCCCTGCGCTGCAAACTCCTACGCCATTCAGCCTCACGTGCAGGGACTGGCTGCAAAGCATCCGCTCGTCGCCGCCGGGTCTAACAGCTACGTCCTCCCGCCTCGCCTCACCGATCCTCTCCATCACCGCTGCCACCACGGTGGAGGACGGCGCGCGGACGGCACTCTGCGCGCGCCCGGAGCTCAGTGCTTGGGGCGCCGAGGATGCCGACGGGCCGGCTGCTCCCAAGACGCTTTCCCCCGACCTTGCCGCGCGCAAGGTGCCCTCAAGCTGGGAAGATGAGCAGGAGGAGAACGACGACCAGGTCACGGCCGTGGGCGTGGCGCGCCTCGACGCGACGGCCGTGATTCCACACGGGATTGAAGCCTGGAACGAAGACGGTACAAACGAGACGCCACCCGCGTCCGATGACGCGAATGACGACGGTCCTCTGCTGCCTATTCAGGCCGTGCACGCTGCGGGATCGGAGCTTCTTCTTTATCCTGGGGAGGACCTGATCTTGGAGGGCATTGCGGCCTTGTTTGACGATGCCGGGGAGAGCTCTGAGCCTGCTGGCCCGATGATGAGGCTGTTTGACACACCACCTGTGCCACTGCTGCCACGACCTGCTCCAGCGATTCTGGAGATGATCCCTGATGCACCGGTGCGTCGCAGCACTCGCCTAGAAGTGAAGCCAAAGATGCCAGCGGTTGACAAAGCTATACGCGTGTTGCACATCAAACTGGGATTGCAGACAAGTGAAGATATCCCAATTGCCACTGCTCGCAAGCAGTTCGTGGAGCTGTACAAAGATCAGCTTCCTGATGGTGCCGTTGGTGCAATTAACCGTCTTCTCAAGCTGAAGATGCCCTGCCTCATCGCCGCCGCCGACGCTCTCGCGGCCATGGCAGGGCCGGGAGGTGTGGAGCTCATCCCCACGATTGAGGAGGAGGCTCATGCATAGTGTTACGCCTGTTTCGTCGTCGCCTCTTCTCTGCACTGCTATGTCGTCATTCACAAAACTTTATTTAGTTAAGCTTATTCTGAGGTGGGCTTGTGACCTCTCGATGATGTTCTACAACTTCGACGGCTTCGGCACCGTCATTTCAACCTCTACGGTTTTTCGTCGCACACCTCATCCCAACCATGACTGACCCAAACCTCGACATCGCAAATTGGAACGTCCGGGGGCTTAACGACCAAGCGAGAAAGGACACTGTGCACACTACCTTCGCTAACACGCCATGTCATATCGCCTGCCTGCAAGAGACAAAGCTGGACTTCATCGACCAAAACACGGCTTCTTATATCGGGGGCTATCGTCTTCGCTCTTTTGCCCACAGGCCCGCCACGGGAACCAGAGGGGGGATCCTCCTACTGTGGAATGACGACCACGTCTCCATGTCCAATATTACCATTGGGACCCACATGATCTCGGCCGAGGTGTGCATCTTGGCATGCGGCACCACCTTCATGCTCACCACGGTTTATGGTCCTTCAACTGACGTCGACAAAAGGGCTTTCCTTGATGAAGCTATTGCCTCAACGCCTGCAAATAATGAGAAGTGGTTGATTATCGGGGATTTCAACCTCATCTACCAGGCGGCTGACAAGAATAACTCCAACCTGGATTTGAGGTTGATGGGTCAATTCCGTCAAGCCCTCAACACTTGCCAGCTCAAAGAGATCAAGCTGCAGAACAGGAAATTTACTTAGAGCAACGAGCGTGACGCCCCCACTTTGGTCAGACTGGACCGTGCTTTCTGCAATGCTTCCTCAGACCTGGCTTTCGGAAATCACGTGCTTAATGCCCTGTCTTCATCACTCTCCGATCACTGCCGCTAATGCTCTCGAATCAGAGTGGTCCGCGGCGACCACCAACTTTCCGTTTTGAGAATTTCTGGACTAAGATGCCGGGCTTCCAGGAGGTTGTGAAATGTGCTTGGGAGGAGCTGACCACTCACACTCAGCCTGTTCACATACTGAACCACAAGTTGAAGCACACTGCGAGGAAACTGCGCACTTGGAGTAAGAGTCTTTTCTCAGACCACAAGCTGCAATTCATAACGGCTCTTGATGTCATTCTTCAGCTGGACATCGCTCAGGACTTTCGCACGCTTTCTACAACGGAGAAGACTCTACGGGCTACACTCAAAAGACGGGTTATGGGCCTGGCCGTTCTGGAACGCACACGGAAACGGCAAGCCTCGAGGATCACAAACCTACGGGTGGGCGACGCCAACACTAAGTACTTTCATATGCGCGTGAATTCCCGCCGACGGAAGAATCACATTCAGAAACTCAAGCACAATGGCGGTTGGGTTACATCTCATGAGGACAAGGCCAAGCTGATTTTCGACCACTTCTCACAGACTCTTGGGCAGCCGCCTCCCCGGCAAATGGACCTCAACAGGGCTGCAATTAATCTAGCTGCACACGACCTGGAAGATCTGGCTCTCCCTTTTTCCATTGACGAGGTTAAAACCGCCATTGAGAGCATGCCGGCCGACAAAGCCCCTGGACCGGATGGATACACCACGGCCTTCTTCACCTCATGCTGGTACATCATCAGCCCAGACCTCATGCGTGTCATGGATGCTTTCTCCGAGCTCTCGGTCAACAACTTCCATGTAATCAACTCGGCCAATGTGGCGCTGCTGCCCAAGAAGGACGGACCGAGTCTATCTCAGACTATCGCCCCATTAGCCTGATCCACATTATTCCCAAGATCATCGCAAAAGCTATGGCGACCCGGCTTGCTCCCATAATGAATGACATCGTCTCCCACTGCCAAAGTGCTTTTATCAAGACAAGGAGCATCCATGACAACTTTATGTACGTGCGCAACACTGCTAGACGCCTTCATCGAAGCCACTCGCCTACCTTGCTCCTGAAGCTGGACATCGCCAAGGCTTTTGACTCTATGAGATGGGACTACCTCCTTGACATCATGCAAAGCAAGGGCTTCCCACCTCGTTGGAAGCCTGGATGGTCATCCTTTTCACTACGGCTTCCTCGCGTGTTCTGCTAAATGGCATCCCGGGATTGGATATTCTGCATGGTAGAGGGCTTCGTCAAGGGGACTGATACGTCTCAAACGTATCTATAATTTTTG
Source organism: Poa pratensis (assembly GCA_947311845.1). Classification (NCBI taxonomy): domain Eukaryota; kingdom Viridiplantae; phylum Streptophyta; class Magnoliopsida; order Poales; family Poaceae; genus Poa; species Poa pratensis. The sequence continues at coordinate 17,304,538 of CAMZMU010000089.1, read as the reverse complement.
ATGTTCCATGCATGTTTTATATACACTTCATATCATTTTTATGCATTTTCTGGGACTAACCTATTAACAAGATGACACAGTGCCAGTTCCTGTTTTCTGTAGTCTTTTTGTTTCAGAAAAGCTAGTCAGGAAATATTCTCGGAATTGGACGAAAATCAACGGGGATGAGTTTTACACCACACGAAGACGAAGTCCGAAGGGCGAACAAAGAAGCGACCCAGGGGGCCCAGACGCCACCTCGGCGCGACAGAAGGTGGGGCTGCGCCGGGGGTCGTTTGGCCACCTCGGGTGGCCCCTTGCGCCGCCCTTTCGCCTATATATTTACCTCCTCCCGAAAACCCTAAACACCCGAGCATTATTCCACGAAAAGTTCCGTCGCCGCCGCCGTCGTCAACCCTAGTTCGAGAGGGTTCTGAAGCTCTTCCCGGCACCCTGCCGGAGGAGAAGATCATCGCCGGAGGGCTCTACACCACCATGCCCGCCTCCGGACAGATGCGTGACTAGTTCATCCTTGGACTACGGGTCCATAGCAGTAGCTAGATGGTTGTCTCTCCACTTTGTACTATCATGTTTAGATCTTGTGAGCTGCCTAACATGATCAAGATCATCTTATTGTAATGCTACATGTTGTGTTTGCTGGATTCGATGAATTGTGAAGTTATGATCAAGTTGTTTGTCTATTTATCTACTGTTTTATTTATGTTCTTGCATGCTCTCCGATGCTAGTAGATGATTTTGCCAAGTAGATGCTAGTGTCTCCAAGAGGGAGTATTTATGCTAGATAGTGGGTTCATGCTTCAGTAATCTGGGCTCGAGCGACAGAAACGACTAAGGTTGTGGATGTGATGTTGCCACTAAGGAGAAAATAACTTTGTTTTGCTTATATGCGTTGCTTATATGTCTCATGCATTGTTTACATTACACACCATGCTTAATGCAATTATCCGTTGCTTGCAATTTAATACTCGCGAGAGACACGGACGTTATCTCGGGAGTGGATTATTAGTCATAGATGCAGCTGGTAAGCGGTCTATGTAAAATGTTGTAATGCCCAATAAATACTACGTTGAACATCTTTTCATAATATGCATTGTCATGCTTTTGCCATTTGTCAATTGCCCAGCTGTAATTTGTTTACCCAACATGCTTGCTATCTTTTATGGAGAGACACCACTAGTGAAATGTGGACCCCGGTCCATTCTTTTACACTGATAAAACCACCATTTCCACCACGCTCTACAATCACTTGTTCGCTGTTCCTTTTTACATTTATATTTATTCTCCACACCATACGTTTAATCCTTTGTATTCAGCAAGCCGGGGAGATTGACAACCTTCCTGTTTCGTTGGGGCAAAGTACTTTGATTGTGTTATGCGTAGGTCCGCGTCAACAGCATTTCAACGGCGCTGTTGTTGACACCGTGTTGAAGCTCTTCCACCCCTACTGGTTCGATAACCTTGGTAGATTTCAAGGGAAAATTGCTGCTGCACTACTTCATACCTTCCTCTTGGGGTCTCCCAACGAACGTGTGTTTTACGTCATCAAGCATATTTTCTGGCGCCGTTGCCGGGGAGTTGGAAGCTACAGCAAGGGGAGTTACATGCCACCAATCTCATTACTTTGTTTTTGTCTTGCTTGTTTTATTTTTATTTTATCTTGTTTGCACTAAAAATAAAAAACCACAAATAAATTAAATTTCAGCACTTAGTTTATTTCGGTTTTGTTAGTAGTTCTGTTTTTATTTTTGCTAAAATGAGTTCTCTTGAAAACACCAAGTTGTGTGACTTTACTAGCACAAACAATAATGATTTTATATGCACACCTATTGCTCCACCTGCTTCAAAGGCAGAGTTTTATGAAATAAAACCTGCACTGTTAAATCGTGTTATGAAGGAGCAATTTTCTGGTGCTAGTACTGATGATGCCGCCTCCCACCTAAATAATTTTGTTGAACTTTATGACATGCAAAAGTATAAAGAGGTAGAAGATGACATTATAAAACTGAAACTATTCTCTTTCTCCTTGAGAGAAAAGCTAAAGAATGGTTATTATCTTTGCCTAGAAATAGCATTGATTCATGGACTAAATGCAAATATGCTTTCATTGGAAAATACCACCCTCCTGCTAAAATTATATCATTGAGAAGTGGCATTATGAATTTTAAACAATATGATAATGAACATGTCGCTCAAGCTTGGGAAAGAATGAAAGTCATGGTTAAAAATTGTCCCACTCATGGACTCACTAATTGAATGATCATCCAAACCTTTTATGCAGGATTAAATTTTTCCTCGAGGAATTTATTGGATTCGGCCTCCGGAGGGACCTTTATGTCCATCACTTTGGGTGCAGCAACAAAACTTTTAGATGATATGATGGTAAATTACTCCCAATGGCACACCGAAAGAGCTCCAACTGGTAAGAAGGTAAATTCTGTTGAGGAAATCTCTTCTTTGAATGATAAAGTGGATACTATTATGTCTATGCTTGCAAATAATCAAATCCATGTTGATCCAAATAATGTTCCTTTAGCTTCTTTGGTTGCTCAAGACGAGCATGTTGATGTGAACTTCATTAAAAATAATAATTTCGACAACAATGCTTATAGGAACAACTTTGGTAATAATAATTATAAGCCCTATCCTTCTAATAGTGGCAATGCTTATGGTAATTCTTATGGTAACTCCTACAACAATAATAAAAATGTCCCTCTGATCTTGAAGTTATGCTTAAGGATTTTATTGGTGCACAAAAATCTTTCAATAAAACCGTTGAGGAAAAACTAGAGAAACTTGATGGTCTTGTCTCTAAAGTTGACAATCTTGTGCTTGATGTTGAATTTTTGAAAATAAAGAATATGCCTCATGATGTTAAGGAAAGTAAGTCTCTGAATGCTATACAAATTAAAATTGATAACAATATTAGGATGCTAGCCGAATTGCATGCTAGGTGGGAAAGAGAAGAAAAAGAGGCTGAAATTGCTGAAAAGAATAGGATTGCTAGTGTTTGCACTATTTCTACTACTGAAGATGCTAAAATCTTGAGCACTAATGAATCAACTACTGATCCTAAACATGTTAATGGTAAAAGAGTTGGTGTTGGAAATATCTCTACTTTGGTTAAAAAGAATCCAAAACTCTATAACGATACTAAAACTGTTCCTGATAAAAGTGCTGAAATTTTTCGAGGTATAGGGGATAATGGTCCCATTACTTTTGATGATAATAATTTTGATTTTGATGGTTGTAACCTTACTGAAGGTATTAAGTTCTTGCAAAAGCTCGCTGAAAATCCTAATGCTAGTAAAATAAACATGGCTTTTACTAAACACATTACCAATGCTCTTATTCATGCTAGAGAGGAAAGACTTAGACGTGAAGCTTCTATTCCTAGAAAATTAGAAGATGATTGGGAACCCACTATTAAAATGAGAGTGAATGATTTGATTGCAATGCCTTGTGTGATCTTGGTGCTAGTATCTCTGTTATGCCTAAGAAACTTTATGATATTCTTGATCTAGAACCACTAGATGATTGTCATTTGAATGTTCATTTTGCTGATTCTACTATGAAGAAACCTATGGGTAGGATAGATGATGTCCTTATTTTGGTTAACACTAATTATGTCCCTGTTGATTTCGTTGTTTTGGATATTGAATGCAAATCCTCTTGTCCTATTGTGTTGGGAAGACCCTTTTTTAGAACCGTTGGTGCTATTATTGATATGAGGGAAGGCAATATTAAATTTCAATTCCCACTCAAAAAAGGGATGGAACACTTCCCTAGGAAGAGGATGAAACAACCTTTTGATTCTATTATTAGAACAAGCTATGATTTTGATGTTTCTACTCTTGACAATACTTGATTCTGCTTTGTGCCTAGCTAAAAGGCGTTAAAGAAAAGCGCTTATGGGAGACAACCCATTTTATTTTATGTTATTTTCTTTTATTTTGAGTCAAGGAACTTGTTGCTACTGTAACAATTCCTTTGTATCTTTTTATTTTCATTTGTTGTGCCAAGAAGAGCCTCTAATAGCAAGAAAGTGTTAAAGTTTGGTTTGCTATCCAGAAACAGATTTCTGAGCTTCACCGTAAAATTCGTAAAAATTACAGAATATCTTTTTGACGATTTTTTGTGCAGAAGCCTGAGCTTTATATCTATCTTTTGTTAGTCCACCATTTTCTGATTAGAGCAACATACGTACCTCAAAAAATTCGTCTTCACGGACTGTTCTGGTTTTGACAGATTCTGTCTTTGTTTTGCATTTTCTCTTTTACAAGTGTTAAGCGAAATTCTTTAAAGGTGGAAGAGCTTCACATAAGGCTAGTAAACAGTAGCTAATGTTTAAAATAAATTTTTATAATGTGTCTCTACAGAACCAAGTGAACTTATGTTTTGATGTACTAACCCTCTAATGAAGTTTATGTTGAGTTTGGTGTGAAGGAAGTTTTCAAGTATTAAGAGAGAAGAGTGATAAAAGAAGATTAAGAAGGGAGAAGAGCTTATGCTTGGGGAGGCTCCCATGGACCTCCCCAGCATATTTCAAAAAGACTCAAGCGTCTAAGCTTGGGGATGCCCAAGGCATCCCCTTCTTCATCGACAAATTATCAGGTCATTTCTAGTGAGACTATATTTTTATTCCTTCACATTTTAAGTGTTGTTCTTGGAGCGTCTGTGTGTTTTTTATTTTCAGTTTGTTTATGTTTTGTTCTCTGGTCATAACGAAGTTGGACCCTAGCATTCTTGTTTGGGAGAGAGACACGCTCCGCTTTTTCATGGAATACTCCTGTTCTTCACTTATACTTGCTGAGTATTCTGTTCTAGCACTGCTATGCTTCTAGCTCTTGTTTTTCATGTATCTCTTGTTCAGAGGTATTAGTTCTTTTGAAGAAAGTACTCTCTTGCTTCACTTATACTTGTTTGGAGAGTTTATTAAATAAGTTGATTGGCGTTTGGTTGGAACAGAAAATGTTATGCATGTGGTAATGGTATGATAAAAATTGCATAGTCTTGTAGATCATTGAACTTTGATAACTTGATTCTTGCAAATGTTTTGAGGTATTAATTAATAGATGTAAATGCTTGCTGGTTACTTAAGTTAAAATTATTAGTGGATTGTTGTCTTTAAGCTTGTACCGTACTACAAACCCTGCTAAAATTGTTGAAGGTGTAGTTGGTCTTGATAGCTTTTCATGTCTAAAAGTAATTCGTAATTAACATAGTTGCGTGCTAAGGTCGAGGGATCTAACGGGGTACTTGTACCGCCGTGAACGGCCCTCCTTGGAAAAAATTTAATCATGCTCTTAATGTTGAACCTGCTAGTCGTTTGCAATAAATTTGTGAGTTCTTTTTGACTAATGTTAAGCTACGGTTTTGGCACTTCCACCATGCAAATTTTGCTAGCCTCTTCGGTGCTGTGCATTGCCCTCTTCTCACCTCGAGAGTTGGTGCATACTTCGCCAGTACATCCAAATCCCGTGGGAGGACTTCCTCTTGTTCTCCTACACATAAGCCCATACATCTTCCTCAAAACAGCCACCATACCTACCTATCAGAGCATTTCCATAGCTCTTCCGAGATATATTGCCATGCAACTTCCATCATACATTACATGACTTGTTGTCATTCATCATTGTTATATATTGCTTTGCATGATTCTATACAGCTGACATGTGGTTTACCCATGTTACGCTAGATTATTGCACATCCTGCTACACTAGCAGAGCATTCAGTTTCATACATCATGTTATGTTTATTATGAGTTATTATTTGTACAAAAAGTGTGTTGTCATATTAGGATGTTGCCCCTACAGTGAGGGAGAGAAAAGTGAAAAGAGCCATGGAGGCCATCGAAAGAGAAACAGAAAAAGAAAAAAAAGAGAAAAAGAAAAAGAAAAAAAAGAAAGAAAAAAGAAATAAAGAGAGAGGGGGCAACATCACTATCCTTTTTGCACACTTGTGCTAATGTTTAGCACCTATGTTTCATTTGAGAGAGTTTTCATGTTTCGTTAGTATAACTATGTGGGGAATTTACACTATAGAAGTTGGGTTGTATATTCCAATGATGAGCCTCCTCAAAAGCGCTCTAGGTCTTCGTGAGCAACCAAGTTGGATGCACCCCCACTAGTTCCATTGGAGAGCTTTCATACACATATAGCTCTATGTACATCCGTTGCATGGCAATCACTACTCCTTACATAGCTTCGATTATAAGACTTCCTCTTGTCTAATGATCACTTATAGCTTTGTGAGCCTTTCTTTCGTTGGCCTTCCAAACCCCCATCATTATTCTCTTTGCCATAACATCCTGGTGCCAAAATCAAATGCTTACGCTCACCGATTGAGTAAAACTTCGAAACAGTTGATTCATGAAGTTCATGTTTATTTTTACTTGACTAGATCCTTTCTATGTTGTGAAAAATTGCTTGATGCTTGATTTGCGGATAGAATTTCTACACTGAATACTTAAAACATCTATAATGAACCATGTACGGTTTCATGTCTTTAAAGAATCGTTCATGAAAAGTTTTAGCTTGTTTAACTATCTTGCTTTATTATCTTTTGTTTAATATCAATTATAGACATTTGCTTTGAATGACTTAATCTCAGTTCACATGCTGTACATTACTATTTGATCAAGATTATGTTGGTAGCTTGTCACTCCAAAAATTATATTTGTTATCGTTTACCTACTCGGGACGAGTAGGAACTAAGCTTGGGGATGCTGATACGTCTCAAACGGCTATTTTTTTAAATAATACATTTTTTAATGCAATTCGTAAATATTACGTTTTGGAACATTTTCAAAAATATTGCGGCCTAATCTACGCCGTGGACGACAGGAACCTGTCGTCTGCGTCGTGGACGACAGCCCTTATCGTCTGCGCCGCAGACGACCAGGCCGTGGCCCAGCCCGCCCACGCGCTCGACAGGCCAGTCGTCTTCGAGTGGACGACAATCGTCCACGTAGTCACCGATAGCACTTATCGTCCGCGGCGCGGATGATTAGTCGCTGTTAAGGCTCGGGCCGTTCCCTTTCTTCCTCCTTCTGTTTCTCTCTCTGTTTCTTCAAACTGCTCTCGAGTCCGGCGATTTCCGAGCGATTTCCTCCAATTTGGCCACGAAAACTTCACCCTAGAGGGTTCTAGAGTTAGTACAGAGCAGGGCAACGTCGATCTACTCATGGGATAGCTTGGGGTGGTGATATGGTGGAGCTTGTTTGGAGCAATGGTGGAGATGCGGTGGAGTTTGGGATAGCTCGAGCAAGAGGTCGTGGTGGTGGTGGTGCGGCTGCTGCTCCGGTGGTGGTGATGGTGGTGGTGGTGCTGCTGCTCCGGTGAATCAAGCACGCTTCAAGAGTGAGTGGTGTTTGGCTAATTAGGGTTTAGATTAATTAAGTTTGTATTAATATTTAGGTTGTCGTGCGGGAGTGTTTAGTTGGTCATGTCGTAGATAATTATATAGTTGTTAGTAGATAATTATATAGTTGTTAGTATTTAGTTTGTCGTGCGGTTGTATTTTTAGGTATTCGGTTGTAATATTTAGTCTGTCGTCCGATTTTATGTAGTTTTTCCGGTAGTAATGGGTATTTCGTGCTACTTAATTGTTGACGAGTCTTAATATTTTTCTAGGCAAACAGAGATGTCTGATGTAGTGAAGTGTACGTTATACTACGGTGCTGGTACTGTGTTACCAAATGAATTGGGGGCAGATTTGAGTCAGTTTCAGCACTCGGAGTTGGAACTTAATTCACCGCACACATGGTCGATTAGTCAGGTGAAAGACTGGTTAGCAGGATGTTTAGGGCTTAATCCTGAAACAGACACCATTGGTGTGCACGCATTGTGGTCGAAGTCAAGGTCAAGGGCAGACGTGTTCTTCTATTTGAGGCCAATAGATCGGACCTCTCAGTGGGTGCGCTGGCTATAAGCCTGTGAAACCAGGGGCACAAACCCAGTCGCCCTACTGCTTCCTGTCGCGAAGGAGGTGAATTCATATGAAGGCGAGGGTGGGCATGATCCTGGCCAGAGCAGTCAAGAGATGCATACAGAAGAACATGATTATAGGCAGTCAGGAGATGTTGGAGGTGGCGGTTACGAGTCAGGCGAGAGCAGTCAGGCTAATGCGGAGAATGATTATAGTGGTGAGGCAGATGCAGACGATCAATTTGGGCATATGCAGAACCAGATGGAAGCGGAAGATACGGATGGTGATAGTGCTGACGTCGATGATTCCGACGAGTCGAATGACGAGTAGGAGGTGCCTAATCCAGCGTCATGGAATCATGACTATTCTTCTGCAATGACCGTGAACGACGGTCATGATTCTGCGTGGCACTATCACGAGAATAATATTGCCGTTGGTGCTCTCTATCCTGACAAGCAACATTTGCAGGACGCGATCATTAAGTGGGCAATGTCGACGTGGAGGGTTTTCAGAACAAAGGTGTCAAGTAAGAAATACCTGACAATGGAATGCCAGGTACCGAGCTGTCCAGCGAGGGTGCATGGCTATCTCCCTATGTTTGGCCTAAACTGGAAGGTCAGTGACGTGGTACAGCACACATGTGTAATTGATACCATCCCTAAAGATCATGGCAATATTTCGTCCACCCTTATTGCTCGGTTGCTTTACTCGGAGTTAGTGCAGGGCAAAGATGTGGAAGTGAAGGCCATTGTGCAAAAAGTGTTGACCAGGTTTAAGTATACAATTTCTTATGGCAAGGCTTGGAGGGCTAAGCAGAGGGCGCTTGAGATCAGATTTGGTTCTTTTATGGACTCATATGACTCAGTTGTTCGGCTCCTTCATACATTGCAGGCCCGTAATCCAGGCACCCATGTGGATGTCCAACACTTGTGGATGCAAGAGTTCCCAACTGTGAAAGTGTTGCATCGTTTGTTCTTCTCTTTCGGTGTATGCATCGAAGCTTTCAGTCATTGTCGACCAGTGATTTGTGTTGATGGAACTTTTCTCACTGGCAAGTACAAAGGGCAGATTTTGACCGCCATTGGTCAGGACGGCAACAATCAGATCGTGCCGCTCGCTTTTGCTTTTGTGGAGAGCGAGAATACTGAAAGTTGGACATGGTTCTTCAGGCAGCTTAAAATTGCAGTAGTGAAGGATAAGATGAATGTGTGCATCCTTCATGACAGGCATGCAGGTATACTCAATGCGATCAAGGCACTCACAAATCCTGGGCCTGAGGAACAAACGCCTTGGGTGGACTTGCAGAGCCGTTGGTGCATGCGCCATCTTGGGGCCAATTTTTTCTCGCAATTCAAAAACAAGGATCTGATGAATTTATTCAAAAAACTCTGCAAGCAGAACGAGACATGGAAGTACAATTACGTACGTCAGATGCTTGATAAGTTCACTAACAATCATGTTAGGCAGAGGAAACTTGCACGAAATGCAGCCGTAGCAGCACATGCACAACTTGTAGCTGCACAGGCAGCAGCAGGACCTGCACCAGCGGAGGATGTACCCGTTGGGCTTTGTGACTTGCCAGGATTTGATCCGCCTGGGGTTAGGAGAAAGGCTGGGAGACTGATTAAAAACTTTCAGCAGTGGATAGAGCACGAGCCTCTTGAGAGGTGGTCTTTGCTGCACGACACTCATGGAGCTAGGTACGGTGTCATGACTACCAACCTCGCTGAAACATACAACTTTGTCCTAAGAGGCAACCGGGCTTTGCCTCTTACAGCCATTGTGGAGGGTATTTTCCAGGGCACCGTGAAGTATTTTAGAGATAGACGCCAAAGAGCTCATTTGCATATTGTGAACAACCCTAACACGCCTTACTGTGAAAAAATTATGAAGTACATGGATGAGAAGATGGTAAAGGCTCGGAATCACACTGTCGTCGCCATAGGAAATCAAGAAAGGAGGTTCGAGGTGCGCTTACCGTATGACAAGTTTGGCTGTGGAAATGTTATGAGGACGCATGAAGTGAGAATTGGAAATGAAGCCTGGCCAACATGTGAGTGCACATGCAACAAACCAAAGTTGCTTCACCTGCCTTGCTCACATGTACTTGCTGCTTGCGGGCAGATAGGGATGGCCGCATCTCGTTTGTGTCTCCATATTTCCTGAAAGAGTCTGTCCTCAATACCTGGACAGGTGAGATGGTTGGATTTCGCGCTATGGGTAATTTCAACACTGTTGATCCTGCTGAAAGGCAGTACATCCCTGACCCAAGGCTAATGCGTACCGGTAGAGGGCGACGCCAGTGCAAGCGCATCCGTAATGATATGGATCAATCTGAAGCCAGAGGCCCTACTAGGCAGTGTTTTCTCTGCAACAATTTTGGCCACAAGGACGACAATTGTCCACGATTCGGGACTGGCGAAGCTGCTACTAGTGGTCGAGGGAACCGGGACGAAGCGAGAGAGGAAGAAACTAGAACGGTCGCATTATGTTTTAAATTTGTAATAAGTGTAGAACTATGTCTCTATTCGTACTAAGTGTGGCATTATGTTTTAAATTTGTAATAAGTGTAGAACTATGTCTCTATTGTACTAAGTGTGGTATTAATTTTAAATTTGTAATAGTGTAGAACTATGTTCTATTCTACTAATGTGGCACTATGTTTTAAATTTGTAATATGTGTGGAATTATGTTCTATTCGTACTGAGTGTCACTCTAGTTTTAATTTTGCAGGAATGGAGAGAGTATACTTGCTTAATGAGGCCGTGGATAGGACACATCGTGGTAGGATATTGCAGGAACGTAGGCTCGATGCCCTCATCACTCGCGGACCTAGGGAAAACTGGCAGATACACCCTGCTTGGGTTGATAGGTATGTGTTCAAATTAAGTTCTGATTACACATTTTGTACATGTTGAGACAAGTATGCCCGTAAACTAAACATGTTGTTTTTTTGTACAAACAGGTTGAAGTGGGCCGGGCTTTTACCGTTGGCGCGTCTAGTTGAGGCCACACCTCAGTCTTTACGCCTAAAGATTGACAACTCCCTGCTCAGTTGCTTAGTTGACAGATGGAGGCCCGAGACGCACACGTTTCACTTTCGTTGGGGTGAGATGGCGCCCACACTGGAGGATGTGTCTTTCTTGTTGGGTCTGCCTTTGGCGGGCAGCCCATAGGACCGTTGGAGGCTCCGGATAATTGGGAGCAAGAAATGGCCGAGCGTTTTCAGGTATTAATCCCACCGCTGGGCCATTTGGGTCGGAGGATCACGGACCCAAGCTTGAGTGGTTGCTCGGTTTTCAGGTTAGTTCAGATTTTTAAAATGTTTTACCTACATGATTTTTCTCATTTCTCACATACTTTCTTCGCTAAATACAGATACAGAAATTTCCGGGGTATCCAGCCATCCACTCAATGGACACAGATCACTCGGAGCCTGGAGGCATATATCATGTGGCTGCTCGGAAAGGTTATGTTCACTGAGAACCATGTCAGCACTATCAGCGCGAGGTACATCCCTATTGCACTTGAGATCGCGGAAGCCACAGAGCGAGGAGACATCACACAGAGGAGTTGGGGGTCTGCTGTGTTAGCTGCTACTTACCGAGGTATGTGCAACGGGTGCCATCTTATTGCGCTATCTCAGGTCTGCTTGGATGTCCTATATTGTTGCAGCTCTGGTCGTGGGAGAGGTTCCCTATCGGACGACCAGACGTACTAGCTGAGCAGGCTTACCCGGTGACCCCGTTGTTAGACGCTGAGAGGATAGACATGCCTACTTTCGGTACACTGTGGACGCGTCGTAGGGTATGTCTACACATCACAATTTAACGTATTGCATGCCTGTTTCATTACACATTTGATGTCACTAATTTTGTTTCCTGCAGAGACGCTTTGCTCAAGATAACATGCGAAATTGCTACGAGGCTTTCAACGATCAGTTTGACTGTTGAGCGCGGGTGCGGTTATCTGGCAGCCATACACGACACTGCTATGCAGGCTAAATACCCGGGTGTATCTCCACACTCTGCACGAGAGATATGGCGTACTGGATGACAAAATCGAAGATCATCTTCGATGTATTCGTGGAGGAGATGACCCAGCAGCGGGTCATGAGGTAATTTGGTCGTCGACAACTAGCACTTCCTTCGCCAACGGATAATCCCATCCCACACATCATTCATGGGTATGTATTTATATGCATTCCAAATTTTTCCACATGTTACCACTACTTAAATGGCGAGCACACATCACAAATTTAGGTTGTCAAGGAAAGGAACCAACAGGACCGCGCTACAGTGGCTTCAGAGGCTTCAGCCGTACGTCGCAAAGTGGAACGATGCCACGACATGAGTCTGGGAGGAGAATCTCGCGTTTGATCCGGCACTGTTCGAGTCCTATTTACAGGTTTATATGACCTCGACACGACTACGCATCGTGCATCATGAGCACCCTGAGGCGACACCGGCCCCTTCTACGTGGGATATGTATCCTAGCCAGTCTATTTCAGGCTCCAGACAGGACGCCGTAAGTTCATTACCTCTATCGACTACATGCCAGTCTACTTCACCTATGTTTAATTTGAAATTCTTGTCCAAATTACAGGCCCAGTTGACACACGAGCTGCAGACTGATGTGGCTGAGTACAGTCGTTCGCTTTCGACCGGACCACTACTTGAGCGCCAGCCACATTACTCTTGGGTGCGGCGCTTGGAGGACAGGCTCCGAGGTATCTACGAGGTGATCACTTGCACATGTATTTCCGATGTTGATCCGCGCCATGCAGCAACGCGGCCACTTCGTCCTTCCCAGCCGCAGCCGCAGCCCCAGCAGACTCCCCAGCATCCGCAGCGACACCGACACCAGCCGCGACCACGTCTACCTACGCAGCCTACGCCCAGACCACCCCCTCCTGACCAGGCTGGAGGTTCGTCGTGGCAGCAGCAGCAGAGCCCAACGTCGGGCTTCATTCTTCGTCCACCACCCTAGCCACAGGGTATGTACTTTGTTATCTCTTGTTTTCGATATTAATCGGGATACAATTTATTTACTAAATTTTTATGTTCCCTTTGTCAGGATATCAGTCTTCTATGTCCGGCCAACAGTCGTCTGGATCCCCGTGGGGGAGTGAGCAGGATGCGTACAACATACACGACAATTGGATGGGCACGTACAACACTCCTCCACCACAGCCCACACAGGAAACACAGCAGGACCACGACGAGTCACTGATTCCTGGGCGTGACGTTCGGCCATCCCACAGGTCACTGGTTCCATGCATGTTTTATACCAATTGCTACATGTTTTATATACACTTTCTGGGACAAACCTATTAACAAGATGCCACAGTGTCAGTTCCTATTTTCTGCTGTCTTTTTGTTTCAGAAAAACTAGTCAGGAAATATTCTCGGAATTGGACGAAAATCAACGGGGATGAGTTTTACACCGACACGAAGACGAAGTCCGAAGAGCGAACGAAGAAGCGACCCAGGGGGCCCAGACACCACCTCGGCACGGCAGAAGGTGGGGTCGTGCCGGGGGGTCGTCTGGCCGCCTCGGGTGACCCCTCGCGCCGCCCTTTCGCCTATATATTGACCTCCTCTCGAAAACCCTAAACTCCCGAGCATTATTACACAAAAAGTTCCATCGCCGCCGCCGTCGTCAACCCTAGTTCGGGAGGGTTCTGAAGCTCTTCCCGACACCCTGTCGGAGGAGAAGATCATCGCCAGAGGGCTCTATACCACCATGCCCGCCTCTGGACAGATGCGTGAGTAGTTCATCCTTGGACTACGGGTGCATAGCAGTAGCTAGATGGTTGTCTCTCCACTTTGTGCTATCATGTTTAGATCTTGTGAGCTGCCTAACATGATCAAGATCATCTTATTGTAATGCTACATGTTGTGTTTGATGGGATTCGATGAATTGTGAAGTTATGATCAAATTGTTTATCTATTTATCTACTATTTTATTTATGTTCTTGCATGCTGATGCATGTAAAATGCATACATGAACTTCGCACTTTAATTGCTTATATTCCAATCATATTTGCATCATATAAGGTTTATATCAATGTTTTATCATGATTTTGGAAATATCTCAATGATTTCCTATTTTTATGGAATTAACCCTGCACAGGCAGAAAACCCCGTTTTCTTATTTTAATGTTTAAGGGACCCAAACGTCAACGAAATCACCTGGAAATTTACGGGCGTCAATATTTGGAAGGAAGAAGACCTGTGGGCGAAGGAAACGAACAAACGGAGGTCTGAGGACCAAACGGGGGTGGCCCACGCGGCCAGGTACTGTGGCCGCGTGGGGCCCACTCGTTTGGCCCTCGTGGCTCCGTTGCCGTCGATCTTCGCTCCACCGACATAGTTTTGACCTAAAAACGCCTATAAAAAAGGTCCCCCGACGTTCTCTGGAAGGAGCGCCGCACAAACACAGAAACACCGAAACGGAGATCAGGAGCTGCAGATTGGAGGGGGAAAAATCCGGCGGGGCGCTGCCAGCGTGGTCTCCATCTTCTCCATCGACTTCTCCACCGTCTCCATGATGAAGAGGGAGTAGTCCACCTCTGGACTATGGGTTTGTGGAAGTAACTTATGTATCTCTCCTCTCTTGAGCTTCACTAATTAGCACCGTATGAGCTGCTGAACATGATTACGGTCACCGTTGTAATACCTTTGTGGTGGATCTTTATGAGTTAATATATGTTTGAGATTGCAATGTTTGTTTCAGTTATGAGTATAGATGCATATTATGTACCCCGTTCTTGTTTACCTGTTTTGATCAAGCATGTTTATGAGACCGTGTGTGGGGGAACGTGTGCATTAGTTGGAGTAACGGGGGTGGCTAGTGCAGTGAACGTGAGAGAAAGTTCTGCGATCCACTTTGATATCTTTGCCTTACTTTGTTACCTCACTAGGGATAAACTAAAATACCATGCTACCGAGGATGTGGGTGTGACCATTGCCACTACTCCATGACTAGATCTAGCATGTTCTTATTTTCACTTCATGTCATGATACTTAATGCTATACTCTGAGTTATCTTAATTACTGAGATGTTATGATTTAGTTCGCATCTTGGTGGAGTATAAGAGAGGTTAATAACCAAAAGATCTCTATGTTAGGACGTGATGCCCATATATCTAAGTAACTTGTTATCAAACCCTGTGTTGCAATCTCATATGTTAACTTTGTGTGTTCCATTGTCTACCACTTATTAAAGAGAGAGTGCATTTGTGAAACCATGAACCCCAGTCCATTTTTAGTCATAAGAAACACCTTTCCAACACCATATATCACTTTTCTATTTTCAGCCATCATTAAATCCGAAAATACAAAAATACTTTTCATCTTGTATACATCATTTAAAAACCCAAAAATATCATTTATCGTTGCATCCACCATCATTGCATATTTATTTCTTGTTTGCATTGCATAACTATCCTGATATCATTCTTACACCTTGTGCTTGACAACCACAGGTGAGGTTGAGGATCAAAACATCTAACCTTGTTTTGTAGGTAACTAAAAGAAGGATAAGAAGATAAATCTACCACTTCAGATTCCCCGAGAGTTCGATATTAAACCCTCGAGTCACCCCTCGTGGGGAAAACTGTCTTCCACTTACTATACACTCTGCACTTGGGGTCTCAACCTAATCCCGTTTATTTGTGCAGGCATCAAGACTTGCTCTTCGGGATCATCACATGCTTTCCGATGCTAGTAGATGCTTTGGCCAAGTAGATGCTAGTGTCTCCAAGAGGGAGTATTTATGCTAGATAGTGGGTTCATGCCTCCAGTAATCTGGGCTCGAGCGACATAAGCGACTAAGGTTGTGGATGTGCTGTTGCCACTAGGGAGAAAATAACTTTACTTTGCTTATATGCATTGCTTATATGTCTCATGCATTGTTTACATTACACACCATGCTTAATTCAATTATCCGTTGCTTGCAACTTAATACTCGCGAGAGACACAGACGTTATCTCGGGAGTGGATTATTAGTCATAGATGCAGATGGTAAGCGGTCTATGTAAAATGTTTTAATGTACAATAAATACTACGTTGAACATCTTGTCATAATATGCATTGTCATGCTTTTGCCATTTGTCACTTGCCCAGCTGTAATTTGTTTACCCAACAGGCTTGCTATCTTTTATGGAGAGACACCACTAGTGAACTATGGACCTTGGTCCATTCTTTTACACTGATAAAACCACCGTTTCCACCACGCTCTACAATCACTTGTTCGTTGTTCCTTTTTGCATTTATATTTATTCTCCACACCATACGTTTAATCCTTTGTATTCAGCAAGCCGGGGAGATTGACAACTTTCCTGTTTCGTTCGGGCAAAGTATTTTGATTGTGTTGTGTGTAGGTCCGCGTCAACAACATTTCAACAGCGCTGTTGTTGACACCGTGTTGAAGCTCTTGCACCTCCTATTCACTAGTAGGAAATAGGCCTTCTGTGGCGCACCATTTTTGCCTTCTGTGGCGCACGGTGGGTGCTCCACAGAAGTGTCGCCACAATTCTGTGGCGCACCCATACCCCGGTGCGCCACAATTTTTTTTAAATTTTTTTTAAATAAGGGCGGCCAGATCTAGATCTGGATTTTCAAAAAATTAAAAAAATAAAAAATGAAATAATTTGGAAAACCCTAAATATTTGAATTTTTTGAACATTTTTAACACTCCAAGCATATCGCAAATAATGACTTCCCAGTAGGTCACCCATCTTCAGATTGTTCCAACCCAAGCACGCTTAACTTCTAACTTCTATTCAATTCAACTACTCTCATGCTACTCAAGTTCTTATTGATAATAGTATCATATCAACTCTCTTAATCCTTGTGTATGTGTATATATGTGTGTAGTTTATGTGTGGTATGTGTATATATGTGTTTTTAAAATTCAAAAAAAATCAAAAACTTCATAAGGAAGTTCAAAAAATCCAAAAAAATTAATAAAAAAAATCAGAAAATTCAAAAACCAAAAAAATTCAAAAATCCAGAAAACTTCAAAAAAATCAAAAAAATCAACAAATCCAAAAAATTTGAATTTTGTTTTATTTTGTAGAAAAAAATATTCTGTTTGAAATAACTTTTTTTCCTTTTGGAGTTTGGAGGATCTGAGAAAAGTTCATCGAGCTCCAAATTTTCTCTAGTTTTTTTTGATATATTAAACGTATTTTTTCGACGTCGTATGCAAAAGTTATGGCCGTTTTACATTTTTTTCTGGTTTTTGCAAAAAAGGTCAAAATTCATATTTCAAAATTTCTATACCAAATGGACACTAAAACCTAACTACATCTCGAAGGATTTTATTTTTTGAAAGTTTTATCATTTTCTTTGAGTTTTTGCAAAACTGAAAAGGTGATCCACGAGGGGGGGGGGGGGGGTGGGATCCGATTTCAAAAAAAAATCTGTGGCGCATGGGGCCTGGTGCGCCACAGAAGTTCTGATTTCTGTGGCGCATGGCCTCATGCGCCACAGAATTTGCCTTTCTGTGGCGCATCCCAACCCATGCGCCACAGAAACCAGAGGATGCAATCCAAACATTGGTGGTGGGCCCCACCTTATTTCTGTGGCGCACCTAAGCTGGTGCGCCACAGAAAGTAGGCATTCAGTGGCGCATGGGCCTCCATGCGCCACAGAATGTGATTTTGTGGCGCACGGCTCAATGGTGCGCCATAAAATGTGGATCCACAGAAAGGCTATTTCCTACTAGTGACTGGCTCGATAACCTTGGTAGATTTCAAGGGAAAATTGTTGCTGCACTACTTCATACCTTCCTCTTGGGGTCTCCCAACGAACGTGTGTTTTCACGTCATCAGGGACCTCTGTCCCCACTTCTCTTTGACATTGGCATCGACCCTCTCAACAGAACCCTCGAGCTGGCAACCGAAGAGGGACTGCTTCAACCAATTCCTGATAGGCTGGCCTCGCTCCGCATTTCCCTCTACGCGGACGATGCGGCTATCTTTCTGGTTCCCTCGGCGACTGACGTCTCCAACCTTGCCATCACGCTGCAGCACTTCGGCGCGGTAACTGGTCTGATCACTAATGTGGACAAAAGTTCTCTCTCGCCAATAAGATGCTCTGAGCTAATCCTCGACGTCATCCTCACGGACTTCCATGCGGCACGGGCGCCTTTTCCAATCAAATACCTTGGGCTACCTCTCTCTCTTGGAAAACTTCGCCACGCTGACATGCAACCCTACATTGACAAGGCCGCCTCCTGTCTGCAACCTTGGAAAGGAAAATTCATCAATCGGGCTGGTTGCTTGGCCCTGTTTAAGTCTGTCCTTACTTCTCTGCCAATTTTCCTTCTCACGGCAATAAGGGCTGACAAGCGCACGCTCAAGGCTTTCGACAAACTTAGGAGAGGTATGCTTTGGAACAATAGTGAGAAGGTCAGTGGGGGAAATGCAAAGTCAGCTGGGATAAGGTTTGTCGCCCTAAGAAGCTTGGAGGGTTGGGAATACTCAACTTAGAGAAGTTCTCAAGGGCACTGCGTCTGCGCTGGTTGTGGCACGAATGGGTCTCGGATGACAAGCCTTGGGTGGGTTCTGAAACTCCAAACGACGATATGGACAAAAATTTGTTCAATGCAGCCACCAAAGTCATGCTAGGGGATGGGGAAAAGGCCTCCTTCTGGGGTTCTTCTTGGCTTGACGGGCTCCCACCGAGGGCCATTTCCCCGGGCCTCTACGAGGCTTCCCGAATAAAGAAGAGATGCGTGCGAGATGCACTTTCCGTTGATAAGTGGATAACTGACCCGAACGTCGACAACTTCACCGTCGACCACATCTCCCAGTTCGTCCACCTCTGGGGGCTAATTCAGGAGGTCAACCTCACCCCTGGCGTGCAGGATACCATCATCAAAGACGAAGGCAGGAACTGGATTCTTGCGGGAGCAAAGAAGCTGTCCGAGTTAACCGCATTTTGAAGATATGACGATCTATCTTTCTGAGAGAGTGGACGGTGTGGGTTGATCTGGTTTCCCCTGGGGATGCTAATTTTGTTTTAGTATGCCCCTTTTTGTTCGGTTTTTTATTTGGCCTCGGCCGTGTCATGTTTGCTCCTTCTATATCAATATAAAGGCAAAACTTTTGCCTCGTTTCAAAAAAAAAAGTTATGTAGGCAGCACCGCAACAGGACATATAGAGACCAGCTATCGGACACGGCGTTTCAGGTCACGGGTGCGGATGCACCCGTTATGTAAATAATTTTAAAAAGTTTTTAAAATGTCAAAAAAATTAAATAAAATTTGGGATATCCATCATGACATTTTATATTAGCGCAAAAAGTTTCGCAAAGAAAAGATATTTTTTGTGGCCTGTGCAAAAAAGATAAGAAACAATAAGAAACAATCACGTACAGAACCATTTTGAAAAACCTGGATTTGTCTTTTTACACAGCCCACAAAAAGTGTATTTTTTTCGCGAAACTTATTGTGCAAACATTAAATGTCTTCTAGTATATCCGAAAATTTTATATGAAATTTTTTGACATTTTGAAAAATATTTTTTAAGCAGTGGGTGCATCTATACCTATGAGCCGATATGGATTTCCACAACCTCGATGTTATGATTGACAATCGGTCTCGCTTCACCGCCTAGCCGTTAACCTTCTTACTCTATCGCTACTTTTTTTCTAGTTGGACATGTTTATGATATTGTCCTAATAGCCACTTTCTTCTCTTGTGTTCCTTCGGGAGCGCCCTATTTATTTATTTATTTATTTATTTCAATGGATTGATCATTCTCTTAAGATAGATATAACAATCAGCAAATTATTGTGATATAACTTAAAACTAATGCAGAGACAAAATATGCAAAAAAAAAAGAGGTACAAAAGCTACAAGTTTATACGAACTTTCATGGTGCTAAAAAACCAAAGTTTAAATGTTTAGAAACCAAGTTTATGGTTTTTACCATTTGGATATTTCTCAATTTGGTGTTTCTTCATATAAATACGATCGACCTTATTACGACAATCACAGTCGAACGTCATGGATAGTAATTAGGCAGCGAGCCTGTAACTAGTTCGGGGTCAGGCAGTTCCTGCGTATCTCGCCATTGGCCGCCGTCTTGACCCCGACCCTGCCTAGCTTGGTCATGGCGTTGGCGAAGTCGTAGTAGAAGGTGTCCTGGTGGTCAGCGTAGTAATTCACGGTCCCGCGGGACCTCTGGTCCGTGAAGAGCACCTGGTCTGAGCCCAGGAGGCCCTTTCCAGCCTGCAGGTTCTTGAAGTAGGAGTTGCCGAACCCGGAGGGCGTGTCGTCGAGGAACGCGAAGGTCTGGCCGGCGCAGGTGCTCCGGAGCTTCGCGGCGAAGCCCGAGTCCATGGTCGGGTCCGTGCCGATCCTGCTCTGGAAGAAGACGCAGTCTGCCGCGCCCAAGGTGTGGCCACCTGGATTCGTTGACGCGCGGGTTAAGGCGTTAAATGATGGTGCGCGAGAGAGTCAAAAGATGGCTGCGTGTGTTGCAAATGGAGTGCAGGGCAAGTGAGTCATTGAGTGTGTGGATGATCAGAAGCTGAGGAGTTCAGTCACCTGATAGGGCGATCATGTCGGTCTGTGAGAGGCCTAAGTTTGAGAAGAAGTTCTTGAGCTGGTCGAGGTTGAAGTCGACGTGCGGCAGAACGACGCTGTTCTTCGTCGAGATTCTTCCGTCGAACCTGCCCAGCTCCACCGGATAGTTGGGCCCTCCGCTCTGCAAAACATGGTCCATGGATGGAAAATGTGACTTCATGCTCTGGCCTATGCATGGCAGCTTTTAAATGCGAGCTGTGAATGGGCTCTAACCTGGAAGACGGCTTCTCTTGCGGCGAGGGCGAGTATGTCGGCGCAGGACACCTTGTTACGGCACTGCGGGTCGCTGTCGACGGCAGCCTTGGCGTCCAGGATGGTCTGAAACCCCTCCGGCTTCAGCGACTGGTCGTCCGGGTGGTGCCGCTCGTCGTCGCCGCTGGAGTTCACGATCATGATGGATGCATCACATCCCTGCATAAGGAACAGGTAGCGTGTTGGTACATGCATCATGCATGAATGGCAAGAGAGAAGCTGCGCGTGCGCGCGTATGTAGTAGTACTCCGACGGCGCAGTCATGGAAGAAGAGTCTGAGCGCGGCGGGGCCGGAGATCACGGACTGGGCCCTGGACTGCTTGACGGAGGTCCGGACAATGGTCTCCAGGTTGGGGCAGGTGCTGGCGTAGTAGTTCGTCCTCAGCTGTGCGGCGGCCAACGGCGAGAGGAGGGTGACGACGACGCCAACGACCAGGAAGGATAACCACCGAAGGCTCGCCATGGATGATGGTTTAGCTCGATCCAGGCGGTTTGAATGTGATGGGAGATGCCAGAAATAGGGATTGCACGTGGGCTTATATAGGCCAGAGCCCCAGCTCGACTAATAATCAGGTCAAGGCTTCTCCCCTAATAATCGAATCAAATCGATGATCGTCTCTTGAAGTGTCAATGCAACTTCAGCCAGAGCTAGTATATTAATTTGCCACTTGGGGGTTCGTAGGAGGTGATGCTCGTGCATGATGATCACAGCTCATTTAAACTGTAATAACGTAACCGCCGGAAATTCAGAACCAAGGAATCGGTTCTGAAGCTACGTTAAGCGTCGTTTTCCACGCCGACTGCCGTTTCCATTACACTGTTTTTTACCAGCAACCTGCGTCGGGGTTGGTCCTCTCGCCGTCTTCGCGTGGGTGGGCGCTGAGACCGACTGGGACGGCGACGGAGCCTCGCCGGCGTTGGGAAGCCGGAGCAGCGGCTCCGGGGCCGCACGGGCTGCGGGGTGGCGGATCTAGGGCCTAGCGCCCGGATCGGGGGCGGGGCGGGCCTGGCCATCCGGATGGCAAGTCGACCTCGCCGGGAGTCGCGGCGGCGCGGGCGTGCGCTGGGCCGTGGCTTTGCGGCGGCGACACGAGGCGCATCCAGGGGACGCAGCCAGGACGCGCGGGGCGCGGCCGGGTGGCGCGCAGGCCTCCGGCGGCGCCATGAGGGTATGGGCCCGTGCGGGCCCCATCTAGGCCGGCGCTGGGTGCAGCTGCTGCGGTGGTGGAGGACCTGCTGTGTCCCTTGCTGCGGCTGGGGCGACGTCGGGGAGGAGGAAGCCGGGGCTGCGGCCCGGAACTGCGGCTGCGGCTTGGCCGTGGTCGGCATGCCGCCTGCCGTGGCTTGAGGTGACGCGGTGGTTGCGGCACGCGGAGATGGTGGTCTGGCCTATCCCCGAGGGCGGTTTGCGGGGTCGCGACACATCGCCAGGCGAAAGCCTTGCCCGGGCAGTCGGCCGGGGCCGACGACGGTGACGCCCTCGGGCGTCGCGTCCTTCTTGGTGGCGTCGTCGATGTGGTGTTGTCGCTTCTCCACGCCGGGTTCTCCGGGGAAACCCTAGATCCCTCGCGGGATCGGGCGAGGGCGGCGCTCCTGCGTCGCTTGCCTCTTGGGGCCTCTCCTTGGATGTTCCACCGGCCAGCGGGGACCTGTGGAGAGATGGTGGTTGGCGGCGGCGAGTTTCGTCTTCGGCTAGGGGGTGCGTCGCCCTGGGGCCGCCGTGGATGCGGAGCGGCGGCTCCGGATTTCGCCTCCGCCGTGCTGCGTTGAGGTGGTGGAGCGTCGACTCTGGTCATTGGGGCTTGGTCGTCGGCTCGTATGGAGAGCAGCCTTGGGGCTGGCGTGGATGTCGGAGCGGCGGCTCCGGATGTTTCGCCTCCGCTATGAAGCGTCGAGGTCACCTCCGCCGTGTTGCGTCGAGATCGTGGGGTGTCGTCTTGTGTCGCTTGGGCGTCTTGGTCATCGACCCGTGTGGAGCGCGGCTTTTGGGCCGGCGTGGATGTTGGAGCGGCGGCTCCGGATTCTCCCCTCCACCGTTGCGTTGAGGGGTTTTTGTGTTGGCCGTGGTTGCTTGGGCAACTTGGCCGTCGACCCGTGTGGGGCGCGGCCTTGGGGCCGGTGTGGATCGAGTTGTACTTTTTCTTTCTTTTTTAGGCCTCGTCCTACTTGTTTGCTTCTACTTTATCAATATAAAAGGCAAAGCTTTTGCCTCGTTTCAAAAAAGTACACTTGTCACATAAAATAAATATGCCTTAGCAAATGGTACCAACAGAATGTTGACGCCAACCGTCAGTTTTAAACAGTTTATCGATATGCTAAAACATCAAAGCCCCTTGTTTGGTTTATTAAAATACAATAAATTTTAGCAGTTTGATCTAGCAAGGAGATGTGTGCAAATTCTTATAAAGGAAGGGAATTTCAAATGTGTGTGCTATGGAGGGCTAGAACCCAGGACAACAATACCCTAAAATGCATTTATGTACTAAATGTTAGGTCATTTTGTATTTGCATTTGCAAGATTTTTTTAGAGCAACCAGCAGAATATATCTCTGCCTTTTCACATAAGAAGAGGGGAAACCAAACATGGAACAAAGGGGGCATGCTTTCTAGTGGAACAAGCCTAAACCCCTAAATCCGACAAATGAACCAAAAACCCTAATCCGGTGTCGGAGGAATAAGGGGTCCATGCCCAGCAAAAGCACGATCACACTTGGTAATAGTGCTCTCCCAAGCTAGAGCAATCACCTCAATGTATGTCATTCTCGTTCCGTCGAAATATTTGACGATTTCTTTCTTTCCACGTATATTCAAAAGTATGTAAAGGAAATGACCACTGCGTTGAAATGTCAATTAGGCAGCCTGGATAGTTTCAAGCCCCAAAATTTACATAATTAAGTTCTACAATTTAAGTGTTCAGAATGTGCAATCCGGTAGTTTGCACATTTGTTTTATGGCTATGGTAAATCCTAAAGCTAATGTTAATGTAAGTTTGAGGCTGTAAATAGGTTATTAAACGGCTTCAATACTACTCCCTCCGTTCCTTGATTTTTGAAAAAAGATCCATAATATAAGGTGTATTTGTTATTTATGGATAATTTGACCCATCAAAAAATGATATCTAGTCTCAAAAGAGGGATTTAATGGACTGTATTCATTTTATGCCTATTAAGAACTTATCTCTCGCGATTTTTTTCAGACAAAAATTTAATCCACTATGCAAAATACTCATGTCTTAATATTCATGCAGAAAACTATACACGCTATGTTCAGAAATGGAGGGAGTATTACAGAAGGAGTTGCTCAGTGTGAACGGTTTCAATATACCCATCGTACTACACGGCGGTTCAGAGTTTAGCTAGTGGAGTATTTCCTTGGTCCTTACTATCTTGTTTCTTCAGTAATCCTATGAACAGCCTGGTAATTCGCCACAGCTGAAGCAAGCTTGCGTTTCTTTATAATGGAATAGAAGACCCGCACTGCATTCCTTCGTCAAGCTGCCGCACATGCGTGCGTGCATACAGGGAGATGGCTAGATGAGAATTCAGACTTTGGATCCCTCGCTGCGGAGTTACTTCAGGGTGTACGGGGACTCTTACTCAGAGCTGACGTGGCCGCCGGGCTTTGCGTTCCTGGACAAGGCCTGGGTGGCGCGCCGGAGGAGTCTCGACGTCTCGTGGTTGTAGGCTACCTCGGCTGAGCCTGATTTTTTTTTTTTTTTTTTTTAGATAAAGGGCTTTTATTACTTAAAAGGTTTAAGCATTACACCGGCCTCTGCATAGCTAAGATGCACACAGCCACCAGTTAACCACCACACAAGACTGTAAGCAAAAGATAAAAGGCGAATTACAAATCAAAATGAGAAATTGTAGATCGCCTAAGAAGCTGGTAGGTCTATCCGGAGTCTATGTTGCCACCCATGCCGGGAAAATAACTCCCTGGCCGCAGCCTCCAGTCTCGACGCCACCTCCAAGAATAAGTCTCGGTGCTCCACACGCTGCAGGGATGACCATGCTCGTAGCGTCGCTGTGCACCGGTAAATAACCTGCATAAGAGAAGCATTTTTATCATTAAAAACCTTGTCATTTCTACATAGCCATAGCGACCAAATAACAGCAATCGCTCCCATCCTACTGAATAGTTTGAACCTAGGATCCACTCCATTTAACCAGTTGCCAAAAATGTTAGCAACAGAATTAGGGGGATGTAAGGTAGAACCAATCTGGATGGCTGACCATATAGACCTAGCGAACTCGCACTGGAAGAATAAGTGTGTAATGGTCTCGTCGTGTTGACAGAAGACACACTTTTTACTTCCGTGCCAATTGCGTTTGGCAAGGTTATCTTTGGTGAGAATTACTCCTCGACGTAAATACCACGCAAACACTTTAGTTTTTAGTGGTATCTTCATCTTCCAAAGTTTGTTATTGTTAGAACTATCGACTGGAATTTCGGGTAGAATAAGCGCTCTATACATAGAATCAACCGAGAATTTGCCGTTCTTCGTGAGATTCCAATGAAACTTATCTGGACCTTCCGACAAATGGATTGAATCCAAACGGATGAGCAAAGCATTCCAAGATGCTTGTCGTGTTCCAAGTAAACTTCTTCTGAACGAAACATTTGGTGGGAAAGTATCCAACACCTTCGCGATCGTGTCACTTTTGTTTCGAACAATAGAATATAGAGCCGGATATTGTTGTTTGAGGGTAGATTGGCCAAGCCAAATATCCTCCCAAAAACGAATTTCCGATCCATCCCTAATTGAGAAAGAGCCATGTGGGAAAAAGAACTTCTTTGTAGCCATGAGGCCTGCCCAGAAGTGTGAATCACCAGGTTTCCAAAGAACCTGGGAAACAGCTTGATCTCCGACATATTTTCTCCTAAGGAGGGTTTGCCAAACTCCATCTTCAGAAAGAAGTTTAAATAGCCATTTACCGAGCAGCGCTCTGTTCTTGACCTCAAGGTCATGAACTCCGAGCCCTCCTTGGTCTTTAGGGCAGCAAACCACACTCCATTTAGTCAGTCGATATTTTTTCTTCTCACAGTCGGCTGAGCCTGATGACTGCCTGAGTCTGTCACGACTCCTCTAACCTGGCTCTTTTAAAAAAAATTGGAAGCACATAGTCCGGGAGCCAAGGCGCCATTCCCTCCTTTCTACATGAAAATTATAAGAACTCAAAGGTGGCTCAAATATTGACATGCATAACCAAAAAGTAATATTTTCATCCAGGGAACATCACTTATTATCCCTCTTGTTTCTTCAGTACCCAAATGACATGTGATCATTAGATACTCCAAATGTAAACCTGAACTATTTTTTCATGGTGTTTGTGTTATACCTTTAGGAGGGAAACCTTTAATCATGTCTCGAGCTGGCTGAAAGATTTAAGGAATTTCGCAAACACCGACATCACAATAATGCTCGTTGGGAGCAAATGTGATCTATCTCAAAGGCGTGCTGTGAGCTATGCTGAAGGGGAGAAGTTCGCAAAGGATCATGGTTTGATATTCATGGAGGTGTCTGCAAAAACTGCACAAAATGCTGAGGAGGTGATGGTTGACGCATGACGCATCCCTGTGTAATTTCACCCCTCTCTCCAGGCGATTTTCTCACGCCATTTTAAATGCAGGCTTTCGTTAAGACAGCTGGAGTAATATGCAAGAAAATTCAGGATGGTGTCGTCGAGGTAACCGAGGTAAATTTTCCAAGGTCGTCAATAATTTTGGCCTGCTTAGTAAAAGTGAGCACGTATGCTGTTAAGTTTATCATCGGCCAACAATGGTGCTTCCGTAGAGGGAGATGCCTGCCCGTCAGGCCCGGCCTGCTTCCTGCCCGAAATATTGTAGAAAGCCAGCCACTTTTGCTGGTAGCCTTTATACGGACACCAAGAATTGCCAAGCATAAAAATGCAAATGTTTCAATAGCAGCGAATGCCATTTCCATACCTAAAACCTCTTATTTCAGCATCTGTGGCCTGATGAACTGTTGCAAAAAAAATCAGTTTTGTTGCTGCTTGCATAGTTACATTACAGTGTTTTGTTGCAAACCTGAACTGATTTTTTCTTAAATGATGCAGTCTTACGGAATCAAAGCTGGCTACGCAGGTGCCTCGTCTTCCCGGGGTGGCGGCTGGTAACCGCTAGTGGAATGGATAATGATCTACAAAAGCGTCTGTTCTGTTCAAAAAACAAAAAAAAAGCGTCTGCCATATGGCACGTAGCCGTCGAATTGGAGCATGATTATTCCACGTTGCTTAGTTATTTCAGGCGCCTATGTATTATGTTCCAGTGAACTAGTAATTGAATAATGCACACGTCATGTGACTATATTTCTGGTCTTGCACTTTTTAATGTGTTTTTAGATACACATGATACCATGACATCCCTCCATAAATTATTTCGCATTTACCTTCCAACCAAGAATACAAAAAATCCAAAGCCCGAGTCGCACAACGGGCAGCGGCTTGGCGTTGTTCCCACTGCCCACCTCGCTGCCACCGGCGGAAGCCACAGGTAAAACCTGCCTGCTGGAGAACGGCGATACCGCAGGAGCCCACATGGCTGGAGACAATGATTCGTAAAAACCCTCGTGGCCAGAGAGACTGATTCATAAAGTGCTCGGACTCTTACCATGGGACAAAGTTATTAGTGGCATGAGTGTGAACTGTTCAAAGCAATTCTTTATCCAGATCAACAGATTTAGATCAATTTTCATCTAGAATTAACATGGATATGCTGCCAATTGGTAGATACAAGATATAACACATTAATAGTTGGTAATGAACCAGTTAAAGTCATGAAAAGTGATCGCTAGAATACTCCAATGTCAAAGAAAAATCTGCACACAATCGTCGTGCCTGCGTCCTCCCTGTGTCACATGGAGATTCACATTAAACACGCCTTGTGCAGTCAAACCGTTACCCGAACGTGCATCGCGGACCCAAGCGTCAAGTGGGGGAGTGACAAAGGGGACACACTACTCCTTTCGTTTATATTTACACTGCATTCCGGTTTTTCTCAAGGTCAAATATTGTAACATTTGACCAAATATATGCTAAAAAGTATCAACATCACATCTATGAAGCCAAATGCATATCATGTGAAAATATATTCTATTATGTTTCTAATAGTATTGATTTTATTCTATAAATGTTGGTATTTTTACCTATATATTTGGTCAAACTTTAGAAAAATTGCTTTTGACTACAACCAAAATATGGGGTAGTAAAAAATATAAGGGGTATAGTAGTACGAAACAACAGGCCTGGAGTGAAATTCACTTTGCCTCATGGGAGTAAATAGTCCTGCCACCGAAAAGAACATTTAGAATATCAAGAAATTACGAAAACAATTCCGTGCATACACCTCGACATTCTATTTGCCACGCCAAGTTTCGTGGAAAGTTGACAATTTTTGTGGTCTATATGTAAAAAATAATGATCTCACGAAAAAGCCTTTTCAGCAGAACTATTTCTCACATGCAAGACTTTAGGTGTTTTAAAAAAATCGGTTAGAAGCACCACTCAACCACAAAACATTGTAGTTGTTTCTAAACACATCGGTGGGCATTTTTTAATGACCTAGTAGCCAGTGGCAGATGTAGGGGAAAATGGTTGGGGGTGCCAAACTCAATATTAATTGTATACATATCATGTATGAGTTTTTTAAAATATATAATACACAGAAAATTAGACAAAGTGGAGTACTAGATTAAGTGATGCGTTAAGGCATATTTGCCATGTGAATATGGAGAGGAGAAGACATGCATATGTGTAGATTTAGGGATCGAATGCATGCGCTGGATAGTACGAAGTAAAGTCAAGCGAGCAAATATTGCGAGAGAGACAGAATGGCATGCATGTGCACGTTTTTATGCATTTGTATAGCCAAATCTTGGATTAGCAAAATATATGAAACAGTAGAGGGGACTTGGATTCCCAAATAGAGGGAGTAGTATGAAACAAGACTTTGGTAAGTAAAATTTCCTGCTAGTGTATAGAGGTTAGAGGCTACTAAGTGATACAGCAAACATGTTTTGAACGTTGAACCGAAGATTTATTAGCTGCCTACAAACTATACACTACAAAACGTATAACTAGTACAGGGAGAACAGGTCATAAACATGTTTTTTTAACCCTATGCTCTACGAGCATAAACATATATGTTGCACAAATGGAGAACCTGACAGTTGTCTATAAATAACTTAGTAGTTATTTCGTCGTGGTAAATAACCTAGTAGTTGTTTGTACGTAACTAGACAATTGTTTATAAACAACCTTAGAGTCTTTGAGAAACCCGGTAAGTATTAACTTGGCAATTGCTTTTAGAAAAACCTAATAACTGAATCATACAATCTGGTAGATGCATCAGAGACTGGGTAGTTTCTTTCAATAAACCTGACAACTGTATAAAAACAATTTGGTAGCTAGAGTGAAACTGGTTATTTCTTGACGAACATGGTGACCATATATAAACAAAGTTGCAGCTGAACTAGTGAACCCGATAGTTATTGCCAAACGTCCTAGAAGTTGCTTTCAAAAAACTGATAACTGTATCAAAACAATCTGGTGGATACAATGGAGTACCTGGTAGTTTATTTCAGGAAACTTAGCAATTGTATCAAAACAATCATGTACCTGCATCAAAGAACTTGATTTTTTTAAAGAACTTGATATTTTTCAGAACACCGTAGAAATGGAGAAATCTGCTTTGACTCATAGGTGTAGATGCACCCACTAACCAAAAAGTCACCTTTCAAAATATCAAATAAATTCAAACTTTTTGGATGTACACCCGTACATTCTATGTTCGGACACAAAGTTTCGTGAAAAATTGACATATTGCGTGTCCGGCGTAAAAAAAGAGAAATTCTGATGCTCCAAAATGAATTTCCACGAGACATGTTTTAGCATTTTTACACTGCTGCCATAGAAAATATCCCTTTTCACAAAACTTTGTGTGCGAACATAGAATGTCCATATGTACACCTGACATTTTTGTTGAGAATTTAAAAAATTTAAAATATATTTAAATCCATTTTAAAAGATGCATCTAGACCTATGAGTCAAAGCATCATGGCCGTACAAATGTATCATAAAACCCGGTAAGTTATAAAACCTACTAAATATTTTACAAACTTGATGGCTATGTTTTTAGCTGCATTAGAGAATCATAGTTATTTGCTAAAAAGTATTGTAGCAATTTTTAGATACATAGTTGCTTCGGGACTTCTAACATATGTAAATCTCAACAAAAAGAGAACATATGTATATTTATATGGAACGTTGGTAACTTGAGAGTGAGAAACTACCTTTTGAGATCCATATCGTGGAAATGAAACACTACTAACTTGCTTTTTATTTCGATAAAGAGCATTTTATTACTCATACCATCACAAGGATATAAATATATTACACCCGGCCTCTGCATAATACACTCTACTAAAACAAACCAAAAATATAATAAGTAAAACAGTGATTTACATAATCATAGAGATCGTAGAACCCCTAAGCAACTCGAGGGTCAATTTGGTCAAGCTGTCATCCATGAGGATATAAATATACCTCACCGTATTTTTCAACCGTGTAGACATCTACTCACTCGTTATAAAGCCGACCACAAACGGAGCAAATGAGTACAGCGGTAGATGACCTAGTGCACACGCCGCATAACGTCGCATTCTCTAGTCAGTCATATTTAGCTGGCCTAGCACACGCCGACGCCGCACAGAACTGTAACATTTTACCAATGAACTTTGGAATTAACCACAGTCGACCAGAACAAAAAATCCTAGATTATAGAAAACACAAAGAGAGGAAAAGAGAACAACTAGCCTAATTCAGGGTCGAAAGTACTTGAAGCTTATTTTCAATGCACGGCTAAGCTTCTCAGGTTCCTCTATGGACTTCCCACAAAAATGACTGGAGAAACAAAAATGTGAAAGCACCGGGCGAAGTCGTGTGCCGACCACCAGCTGCATGTGTGTTCAAAACAAGTTGAGCTACGGAACAAACGAGCGCTCAAAAGATCTCTCTCCTCTAGACGTTTCACCCGGTTTCACCTGGCCGCTCACATTTGGCCAAGTGGCCTCTTTCTCATCTCAAGATAAGCCTTCTCGTCTCCTACTACCCTTCCTCCTCCTTCCTGCTAAAACGCGGCAAATCCAAGTCCAAGAAGCTCAAGATTAGCTAGCCTTCTAGTACCACTACCCTACCCATCTCAAACTGAAGCAATCGAAGAAGGTCAGAGGAAGAAGAAGACAGAGCACCAAGCAAGCTAGTAAGTGGCCATGGCGTTAGCACCCACGTCTCTTACAGGGAGGCCCCTTTGCACGGCGCCGCAGCTCGCGAGGTCATCAAGGCTGGCATCGTCGAGGCTCTCGTGCAGGGCCTCCAACGAGAAGGACAGCACCCTCAGTCATGGCAGGAAACTTGAGCTGAAAAATCTCGGGAAGCTGCGATGGTCGCGCTGGCCGCCGGCGTGCTCGTGCTCACCCCGTCGATGACGCCATGGCGGGCAAGTCCGGCGGCAGGGTGGCGGGAAGGCGTTCCGGTCCGCCGCGCCGCGGTCGTCCGGTCCACGGATAAACAACTCAAGGTAAGCAATTAAATATCACGCCAATCTATAGCATGGAGGATGCGTTTGCTTATGTAGTTCTGGTTCTGATTTGCTTTGCGACGCTGGTGCATGCTCAGGACGAACATCTATGTTAACCCCGGCGTGGCGCCGCCGCTGCTCGGCGGATACGGATACGGTGGCTATGGCGGGTACGGCGGCTTCTACGGCGGCCCGAGTCTCGCCCTCGGTGTCGGCGGCGGCTTCGACACGTTCGTCTTGTTCATCGTGGGCGGGGCGGTCGTCGGCGCCGTCAGGCGGTTCCTCAACAGCAGGGATAGGGACGATTACGACGACTAGATCGATGATGGTGTAAACCATGTAATGTCATCGAAACCTTGTAATATAGCGAGATTACTATTTTGTTCTTGTCGATCTGTATTAATTTTGAAATAACAGAACTGAATAATGAACGCGCAGAAAGGATGTATGTATATATTTTTTATTTTCACGGGAAATGGGAATAGAAATTGTAGTTACACTTGAGGCTCTCCTGCAACGCAGATATAGTGTACTTATTTCTTTCCCATGTATTACACGGCACCGGCTCTTCTGATCGGCACCGGTGCACCACTTCAAAACTTACAATTCTTACATGTTTCGTGATCACACCAACACAGTCGCATCCATTTTCTTAAGAGCAAATTACGAGACTGCGTCATTTGTTCAGGCCGAAATTGGGAGTCTGGGACTGTGCCATTTGTTTTTTCTTATTGGCAAAATCTTACTACCTCCGATCCGTTTTAAATGTCGGAAGAAAAGAACTGTGTACATACAAGTTGATAGTACGTACTCCTTCCGTCCCAAAATAAGTGTCTCAAAGTTGTACAAAAGTGAATGTATCTATACTTGTTTCATGTCTAGATACATCCACTTTTTGACAAATCTAAGACAGTTATTTTGGGACGGAGCGAGTACTACTCACGACATATATTTAGGATCGGAGAGCTAGGGAGTATTAACTCTGTTCACTTTATTATTTATACACCACTCGACCCGTCGTGCAATTTGCCGTCTTTTTTACTCGTTTTATAACATGTGGGACCGTGCAGGAGCAAATCGTTTTGAGCGTTATCCTTACATGCGGCCCCACTAGTCTAGCACTAGACGGCGCGTACCGCATTCGAGAATTCAAGACTGTATTTTTGTGTGTTTGTACCAATTTTGGTCATGCTTCCCTCCTCTGCCTCTCCGCCGCCACGTCATTCTAGCCACCGCTCCGGCCTCTGTTGCCGCCCACACCACTAGGAAATAGGCCATCTGTGGTGCACCCATTTTGCCTTTCTGTGGCGCATGGCGGGTGCGCCACAGATATCACGCCACTAAATTTTATTTCTGTGGCGCATCCGGGCGTGCGTCACAGAAAGCCCAAGATTCTGTGGCGCACCAGGCAGCGTGCGCCACAGAAATATTTCTGTGGCGTACACACCACCATGCGCCACAGATTTTTTTTTTTTGAATTTCAAAAAAAGGGCGGCCAGATCTAGATCTAGCCGCCGGAATTTCGCCGGAATTTCGTCGGAGCTCGTCGGAAGCCGTGTTGCCGTGGGTGGAGGAGGGGGTCGCCGGAGGTGGGTGGGTGGAGGATAGGGGTCGCCGAAGATGGTGGAGGAGGAGAAGGATGTCGCCAGAGGAGGTCGCCGGGGTGGAGGAGGAGGTCGCCGGAGGT
Organism: Poa pratensis; assembly: GCA_947311845.1. Classification (NCBI taxonomy): domain Eukaryota; kingdom Viridiplantae; phylum Streptophyta; class Magnoliopsida; order Poales; family Poaceae; genus Poa; species Poa pratensis. The sequence goes on along the minus strand of CAMZMU010000089.1, from coordinate 17,271,474 downwards.
GGAGGTCGAGGTCGCCGGAGGTGGAGGTGGAGGTGGAGGTGGAGGAGGAGGTCGCCGGGGTGGTGGAGGAGGTCGCCGGAGGTGGAGGAGGAGGTCGCCGGGGTGGTGGAGGAGGTCGCCGGAGGTGGAGGAGGGCGCCGGGGTGGTGGAGGAGGTCGCCAGAGGTGGAGGTGGAGGAGGAGGAGGTGAGAAGAAGTGGAGGAGAGGAGATGAGAAGGAGGAGGGAGGAGAAGGGGAGAGGAGAAGTGGAGGAGAGGAGAAGGGGAGAGGAGAAGTGGAGGAGAGAAGGAGAGAAGGGGGAAAGAGAAGGAGAAAGGGTGCCGGTGGGATTCGAATTCGAATCCCGCCCAACAATTCTGTGGCGCATATGTGGATATGCGCCACAGAATTTTCTTTTCTATTTATTTGAATTTTTTTGATTTTGTAGAAAAAAATCTTCTTTTTGAAATAACGTTTTTTCTTTTGGAATTTCCCGAATCTGAGAAAAGTTCATCGAGTAAACCCAGGTGAAATCGAGCTCCAATTTTTCTCTAGTTTTTTTGATATATTGAACGCATTTTTTCGACGTCCTATTCTCTAGTTTTTTTGATATATTGAACGCATTTTTTCGACGTCCTATGCAAAAGTTATGCCCGTTCTAATTTTTTTTTTGTTTTGCAAAAAAGGTCAAAATTCATATTTCAAAATTTCTATACAAAGTAGACACTAAAACCTAACTACATCTCAAAGTATTTTATTTTTTGAACATTTTATCATTTTCTTTTCTTGTTTGCAAAACTGAAAAGGCGAACCCCATGCGCCACATAAATAGCTCGTTTCTGTGGCGCATGTGACCCCATGCGCCACAGAAAAAGCCCAGAATGTTGAGATCCAATCATTGTTGGCGGGCCCCACCATATTTATGTGGCGCATCCGACCCCATGCGCCACAAAATGCTGTCATTCAGTGGCGTATTGGCAAAAGATGCGCCGCAGAAAGGGCTAGAATTCTGTGGCGCACCAGCTGCCATGCGCCACTGAATATATTCTGTGGCGCATGGCAATATTGGTGCGCCACAGAAAATGATTCCACCTATAAGCGTTTTCCTACTAGTGCCGTTGTCGTGCTGCTCTGCTCTGCGTTGCACCTGAGACAAGATCACGCCCTAAACACTTCGCATAGGGGGTAGAGGACGCGGCATCAAAAAATTTGCAGCTCTGATGCCCGGTGAATCAACCATTCGTACCCCAAAAGGGTAAGAACTGAAATATTTTTCTTCGATTGGCTTAGCGATTGAAATCCATTAATAATTGTTAGGGTATATGCTGCCTTAGGACGTCTGTTGCATCCTTCTTTTTACTGAAGATTCGGAACCGGTGCCGAAATAAAGCGTCACCTGATGGTAGAATTACAGTTAGCATCGATTTTGATTATCGAATGACAATATGGAAGCAACATTTAACTTCTAAAGACTTGTAACATGGAATTTGAGAAGTTTCCATGTATGCAAAACGAGCAACTCAGGGCTAGATATTATGAATTTGGACAATTCCCGGGATCTCTTTTCTGTTTCCCTTTGAAACCACATAACTTATTTCCTCTGTATTTACACAGTTGTGCATCTAGACTTTTCCTAATCAAATACTCCCTTCGTTCCATATTACTTGACTCTAAAATGGATGTATCTAGCACTAAAATAAGTCTAGATACATCCATTTTAGTGTCACGTAATATGGAACGGAGGGAGTACTTTCTTATGTTAATCCTACAATTTCATTCTCTTTATAGATTTCATCAATGACCTCAACAAGAATTATTTTTTTGTTTTTTAAACTACATAATTTAGATTCTAAAGTTTAAAAACATTTCTAAGTTCTATTGCTCTATTTTGTCACCTACTTGCATTATTCTTACATAGGGACAAAACTATTCCAGACTTTACTGACCACCTCCATAAAATCCGCTCTTAAAAACCAACATAACTCAAATTAAAAAGGTCTCTCTATCTTAGGTTGATTTGTGGGAGCAGATTTTTTTTCTAGTAAAACCTTAAGAGAAACTACATGTACATCTCTTCCAAAATAAAGAAACTAAAATTAACCCTATCAACCTTCTTGAGAGTAGGTACCTGATGGTTGTTTGACCATGTAAAACTTCCATCAGACATTTCTATTTCCATAAGTTCCTAGTTTTCAATCACAACATTAAAAAGTGTCGACCATTTATTTAAAGTGAGTTCCTTATTACAATCACCAGTTTTCCTAATCAAAATTAAATCCCCACCATCAATCAAGGGTCAGCCATTTCTATTCTGAAAAATATGAACCAGTTCCACAAGAAAATCTTCTTATCTCTACCATGAGGAGTTCCCTATATTCCACCTAACTCCATCATTTTTGTTCTCTACAATTGCTTTAACAAAAATTCCCTATGCTACTATGTCAAACATTGAAGAGTAAATTATTTATAACTAACAACATCCCTTCCCCTTGACCACCAGAAGGCGCCACAATCCAAGAAAAATATATCTACAACTCATCGTACCAAGGTCAACTGAGAAAAACAAGTTTTCTTAGTCTCCTGTAAACCCACAAATAGTAATTTGTAGCTGGACTACATAGTAGTTCAGATATACTGAAGGGTGGACATTAATATTACGACTTGACCAACCAATAAATTTTCTGGCATGTCTTATCTTGTTGACTGCACTTTTAAGACCGAGACAGTACTGCTGGTTCGGTAGATGGCGAACTGCTCACCGCCTCCAGGCAGAGGCCAGACCTAAGGTGCAAGATGATCCCAAACACCTCGCTCATGTCCAGCGTCTCCGGGCCTGCCCCACCTGGAATCGCCCAGTCAAAGTGGTACAAGAGGTTAGCCAGCACGAGCTCCATGGTGGTGGTAGCGAACAGGGCTCCAGGGCACTGCCTACGGCCCGCGCCAAACGGGATGAACTCCATCTGCGCGCCCTGCCTGTACTCCACGCCGGTGGCGCTGGCGCCGCTCTCCTCGAACCTCTCCGGCCGGAACTCCTCGGCGTCCTCCCCCAGTGCGCGGGATCCCTCCCTACCGCGAAGGCGTTAATGGTGACATGAGTGCCCTTGGGTATGTCGTAGCCCATGACCTGGCAGTTCTCCTGGCTCGCCCGAAGGATGAGTGGCCCGGCGGGGTGAAGCCTCAGCGTTTCCTTGATAACCATCCGGAGGTAGTGGAGGTCGCCGAGGTCTGCGCTTGTGACCGAGGATTTTCCTGTCCCAGGCTCTGCCGAACTTCGAGTTTCGCCCTTGCCATCGCACCAGGGTTGCGGATCAGCTCTGCCATGGCCCATTCTATCTCGGCAGCCGTGGTGTCGGTAGCAGCTCCAAAAAATCCTGCAAGAACCATGGCGACATGAGCTTCAATGCGAAAAGTAACTTGTGCAGCGGATTGCGCTCGCGGCGGCTATCCTATACCGTCGGTTTCCGTGGTTACGATCAGGATTTGCCGTTGACCGACGGTAACGGTATAGGAAGTCACAATCCGCGTCCGCTTCAGTGGATGTTGCAAAGCGATACTGCTACTGTGAGGAAGAGTCCAGTCCACTTACGGAGATTACGGTGGCGATGATCTCCGACGTCAGAGGGAAGCGGAGGGTGTCTTCCTTCTGCAGCCTCAGGAGCACGTCCAGCAGGTCCTCGTCGTCTCTGGCGGATGCGCTTGGTTTCTTCTCCATGCGCTCCTCGATGATGTCTCCAAGGATTCTCAGCACACGGTCGTGGCTCCTCCTGATGCCACGCTCGGCGCCGCTCAGCCACCGCACCAACCGAGATGATGGGAACAGGTCCACCACGCTGAACCCGCCCAGGAGCATCGCCATCGCGTGGAGCTCCCGCAGGTACGCCTCCTGCTGTGGGCATGCGCCGCCGAACGCCGCCCTCGCGGTGATGTTGCTCGTCAGCTTGGACAGCGCCTTGCCGAGGTTGACGACCGAATTCGCAGCAGAGGCGACGGACTCCACGAGGCACGCCACCTCCTCTGCTTGATGGACTCCATCCGCCTCACCTGCCTCGTGCTGAGAAGCTCAACGACGCATACCTTGCGCATCTGCCGCCAGTACTCGCCGTAGGGCGCAAAGACGAGGCCTTTGCCGCCGCAGCTGAAGATGTCCAGCGTGGGGCCGCTCGGACGGGTCGCACAGGCCAGGTCGTTTGTCTTGAGCACCTCCATGGCAGCCTCGGGGGAGGACACGATCACGGTGGGCACTTCGCCGAGCCTGAGCAGCATCACCGGGCCGTGCCGCCTCGACAGGCGGAGCAAGGCGCGGTGCGCCAACTTCGTGCTGGCGAGGTGGTGGAGGCTGCCGATGACGGGGAGGTTCCATGGACCTGGGGGAAGCTTGGCTCCGGTGTCCTTACCACCCAGAGCCAGCTGCCTCAGAACCAGCGAGAAGAGAATCGTGGCTAAGGAGATCAAGCCGAAGCTTCCGTAAGCAAAGATGTCCATGTCCTTGGCCGGCCACTGACTCCTGAGCTTGGTCCAGTCAGACTATGTACTGTGCTGGATCGATGTTGGCAGGGCAATTATTTATAGTGCAGTCTAGACGCAGACGCTGCACTCTGGCTGCTATACAGAAAGTCAGAAACGCACAAGTTGCTCTCTGGCTGCTATACACCTCCGGAAGTCCATACGTACTACGAGTACTGTAGAAGGAAAGGCGCAGTCTAAAAATACCTTATGTCATAGTCATATTATTAATGGTAGGGGCGGCTACATCATCCCACTTGAACCCCTAGCAGAAAAACAGAGAAACTGGACATTTTCATATGTCTATGTTTTTGCTTAATAAAGGTTTTGTGGAGAAAATTGATAAATATAGGAGGGGTTTCATTTGGGCTGGGAAGAGAAATAAAAGGAAGTATCATTTGGTCAAGTGGATCAGGGTTTGTAGATCTAAAAAGAAAGGTGGTTTGGGTGTGAAGGATTTACGAAAACAAAACATTAGCCTCCTTTGTAAGTGGTGGTGGAAATTGGAGACGCAACCTTGTATGTGGCAGTAAATTGTCAA